>JAWQEG010000618.1:0-600000 GCA_033782935.1 Petrolisthes cinctipes
CCAAACGAGGTGACCTGATTAGAAGGTTACTGGTAGAGAATGAATTACTCCCCAGTGATAGTCGTAGGTAAGGATAGCAAAGTAGAAGGCTCTCTCCCCACCCTCCACTCCCTCCGGCCTGAGCCGTACAGGAAATAAAGTCAGGAATGGGAACCTTGTGGGGTTGGCAGAAATACTCCACAAGGAAATTTTTTTTTATAGGAAAGATAGAAAGTAGGTGAAATTTGGCTAACTTGCCACCTGTAATGGGCAAAAATTATTCATTAGTAAACATTGTAAGTCGGGGATTAGACGCAAGGTGTTTATCTAAGCGACGTTTGAAGCTGTCTACGGTGTTACAGTCAATTACGTTACGGGGAAGCCCATTCCATAAGTTGACGACTCGGTTAAAAAAGAAATTCTTTGATTCGTGCGAGTTAAAAGATTTGCCTATGATTTTGCAGCCGTTTCCTCTCGTGTAGTTTGATTGATCAATAGTGAAATATTTGTTGCAGTCCATATTATCAATGCCTTTGATTATTTTAAATACCTGGATTAAGTCACCTCTCAGTCTACGTTGTGTCAATGGGAATAGATTTAATTCGCTTAGCCGCTCATCGTACGTTTTATTTCTCAGACTTGGTATCATTTTAGTAACTCTACGTTGGACTCGCTCCAATTTTGCTATATCTTTCTGGTAATACGGGCACCAGGCTTGAACACAATACTCCATAAGGGGACGGACCAAGGAATTATACAAAGTGAGGATTGTGTCTTTAGATTTATACTCGAATGCTCTGCCGATAAAGCCGATAGTTTTATTTGCTTTCTTAATTACTTCCGTACACTGCTGACTGGGTTTTAGGTTACTTGATACTGTTACCCCTAAGTCTGTCTCTCGATCCACGCTTTTAAGTTGCTTACCATTTAACGAGTAGTTTGCTGCTACGTTATGATGTCCGATGTGGAGCACTTTACATTTATCTGAATTGAAGGACATTTGCCAAGTTTTCGCCCAATTTGACAATTTATCGAGATTATCTTGCATTTCTTTAGTCTGTGCGTTAGTGAGTACTGTATTTGCAATTTTGGTGTCATCGGCAAACTTCGATATTATGCATGAGAGGCCTTCGTCTATGTCGTTTATGTAAACTAGGAATAGGATTGGCCCTAAAACTGACCCCTGTGGCACCCCACTTGTAACGCCTGTCCAACTAGAAGATTTTCCATTTATTACCACGCATTGTTTTCGGTTTCTTAGCCAGTTCTCTATCCATCTTACGGTATCGCCTTGGATTCTGTGTGATTTTAGTTTAGATATTAAGCGTTTATGGGGAACTTTGTCAAAGGCCTTTTGGAAATCAAGATAAATTATGTCTACTGCTTTACTCTTATCATATTCATTGAAAATGTCATTTAAAAAGTCTAATAGGTTCGTTAGGCAAGAGCGTTTATTACGAAAACCGTGTTGAGTGTCTCTAAGTAAGTTGTTTTCCTCTAAGTGATTTGTAAGTTTATCTCGTATGATTGTCTCTAGCATTTTGCATACGACTGAGGTTAGGCTGATAGGGCGATAGTTGCTAGGTAGAGATTTGCTGCCTTTTTTAAATATTGGTGTTACGTTAGCGAGTTTCCATTCGTCAGGTATTGTTCCAGTGTGTAAAGAATAGTTAAAGAGCAGAGTCAGAGGTTTTACTATTTCGCTTTTTGCTTCCTTTAATACGCGATGGGAGATCGTGTCTGGCCCAGGTGACTTATTTACATTTAATTTACCTCGGTATTTTCGTTTTGGACTGTTGTTACTGCTGGTATATCGTTCAGGTTTTCTGTAGTAAAGACTGATGCAAAGAAAGTGTTAAGGATACCACTCATTCGCTCTTCATCTGTAGTAAAGTCCCCATTCTCATCAAGTAGTGGTCCGATAGTTGACGTGAGTACTTTCTTATGCCGAATATAACTGTAGAACTCTTTCGGGTTTGTCTTACTTTGATTTGCAACGTGTTTTTCTTTGGCCTTTTTACTCTGTTTGATTAACTTTTTGGCTTTTCTTCGTAAGTCTGAAAACTTGGCCCGCTCGTTATTGTCGTCTGTGATTTTTACTTTATTATGGGCGTTCTTTTTGGCGCGTAAACAGTCGGCTATCTCTTTACTCCACCACTTGGGCTTTAAGTTATGTGCTGAACGTCGGTTTTTTAACGGTATGCTATCTTTGACCGCTTTTGCGTACGCATTAGTGAAAAAGTTCCATTGTGTATTAATGTTAATAGTGTCTCGCAGACATTTCCAATCGGTATCTTTTAGTATCGCTCTGAGTTGGTGAAAATTAGCTTTTCTAAAGTCGGGGATTTTTTCGTAGCTGTAATTTATTTCGCTTCTATTGAAATTTATACTGAATGTGATTATGCGGTGGTCGCTATTAGTAAACTCATCACCCACGTTAATATTCGCTATCAAGTCTTCTTTTGTTGCAAATACTAGGTCAAGAACGTTATTTCCACGAGTTGGACTATTAACAAATTGGATAAGAGAGCTCTCTTGTAAGTTAGTATAAAGGTCTTGACCATAGTGAGCTGATAATGGTTCCCCCCACTTTGTTACTGGTAAATTAAAATCGCCAAGAATTACGGCTTCTTGCGTGTTACTCATCTCGTTAATTTGTTCATAGATATCACGGTCGGTTTGTACTGGTTGAGCTGGGGGTCTGTATAGTAAGGCTAACAAAAGTTTCATCCCGAATTTATTTCTAATGAGTATATATAGTGTGTCTACGTTAGCGATATGGGGCTTTGATAATAGGATCGGTTTGAGGTCATCTTTAATATATAATAGTACTCCGCCTCCCCTTTTATTAGTTCGACCTTTCTCAAATATTGTATAGCCAGGAATTTTATACTCTGCTAGGAAGTCTCTATTTTCAGTATTTAGCCACGATTCTGTAATGCCGATTATATCATAATTTTCTGTAAGCGTTATTTCCTCTAAATCTGTGAATTTGTTATGGATGCTGCGAGCGTTAACATAAAAAACCTTTAGACTATTTCGGTTGGGTAACTGCACGTTTGCCCGTGTTATTCTGTTTGTTCGTATTACGTTACTTGACCTTGAAGTACCTGGGCAGTCCCGTTTTTTGTACGATGGTTGATGACCGCGTCGTTTAGCAAACGTCCTAAACGGGCTGCTCCTACCTGATTCAGATGGACACCATCATCTGAGAACAACGAGTCATCAAAATAAAAGTTGTCCCATGTGTTGACGAAATCGACGTTCTCCTCGTTGCAGATGTTGGCAAGTCGTCGGTTGATACTAGTAGCGGTGTTGAAGAAACGGGTGTCTGCTTGTCTGCGGGGGATGATTCCAGAAAGTATGATGTTGTTCGTCTTTTCCTTGAACTTCGCAATCATCTGTCGGTACTTGTTGAGGAGCTCTTCCGATCTGGTCTTGAATACATCGTTGGTTCCAACGTGGATGACGTACGTGGTGTTGTCGGGGGCCAGGCTTGTCACTTCGTCCACTGAGTCAATCACGTCGTCTAGGCCGCCACCCGGGATGCAAAATCGCTTCCTCGACTTGGGTGCTCGGCCACAAAACTCGGTGAGTTGACCCCTTACCATGGAGTCACCAACCAGCCTGGCCTCGGTGTCGTCTTCATCGTCGTCTTGGGCCAGGATCTTGAAGCGGTTCTGGCACGTAGTGATGGGAATAATGTTCCTTGTGGGTCGAATGTTGTTCCTGACAACGCGGAACTCCTCCCGTGGAGATGGTGTAGTTGGTGGTGCCGGTGGAGGTAAGGGTGTAGAGGCAGTCTGTACGGGGGCTGTGTCGACGGGTGCTGTAGGCGTCGATGTCATTCCTACGTTGAGAGTGACGAATTCCTGTAGTGTTTCCAACTTCTCACTCAAGGCCTCGATCTTGCGTTGTGCTGCCTTCAAGTCGGTCAAATTATCCTCTCGTAAGTTGCAAAATCTACAAACAAGGACGTCTCTGTTCGCGAAAATAGTAGGGCCGAAAGTACCAGAGCAGGTAGAACAGGTTAGTTGAGGTGCCATGGTGATAGTTATTAATTTATTGTTAATTTGTTAAATTATTTATTAATTTATTAAATTATTTATTATGTTATTTATTAATTTATTAAGTTATCTATTAGTTTATTAAATTATTTATTAGTTAATTTATTTATTTATTAAATTATTTATTAATTAATTTATTAGTTTATTAAATACTTACTAATTAATATATTAAATAGTTATTATTGATTTATTAAGTTATTTATCGATTTATCAAATAATTTATTAATTTATTAAAATGGTTTATTAATTAGTTTATTAAAATGGTTTGTTAATTAATTTATTAAAATGGTTTATTAATTTATTTATTGAAATTGTTTATTAATTAATTTATTAAAATGGTTTATTAATTAATTTATTAAAACTGTTTATTAATTAATTTATTAAATTATTTATTAATCTATGAAATTATTTATTAATCTATTAAATTATTTATTAATTCATTAATTTATTTAATAGTTTATTATTTTATTTATTTATTAATTAATTAATTTATTTATGTATTAATTTAATTGTTAATTTGTTTATTAGTTAGTTATTGTTAATTTGTTTATTAGTTAATTATTGTTAATTTGTTTATTAGTTAATTATTAATTTATTTATTAAGTAATTTATTTATTAATATATTTATTAATTTATTAAATAATGTATTATTTTATTGATTTATTAATTTATTTATTAATTTATTTGTTAATTTATTTATTAGTTAACTATTGTTAGTTTGTTTATTAGTTAATTATTAATTTGTTTATTAGTTAATTATTAATTTATTAATTAAGTAATTTATTTACTAATTAATTTAGTTAACACACGGGTAGGAGGGGTTGTTGAAATGAAAGGTGAAGTTTGTGTCAGTAGTGAGGGGGGATTATCTAGTTAATGTCAGTAGGAAGGAGGATTATCTGGTTAGTGACAGCAGGGAGGGGGGATTATCTAGTGGGGAGTAGAGATAATTACCAAGGTGGTGTGAGGAGGTAGGAGTGGAAAATGACCACAAGGTAAGCTAAGGGCTGGGAAAAGACACACACTCGTATATGGGTGTGTGAGGTGAGGTGAGGTGAGGTGAGTGTGTCAATCAGACTAGTGGGTAGGATGACGGTTAAATTGGAGTACAGGTGTTAATGTGGTTTGGGAATTTAGGGTCAGATAGGGGCTGGGGGATGGTGGTAAAGGGTCAACCAAAGTATAGGAATACGCCGAGAAAGAAATTAAATATTAATACTGTAAAGTTAAAGTGCAAATGCCTGTAAAGGAATACAATAATTATTGGTGAAGTTATAAATGTAGAAATGTAGAATTAGTAATAAACACAGTAACCACGGACGTGTAAACTAGTAAAATAAAGTAGAACGAACCTGAAATAATATTAATATAGAATTATAAAAATATGACTAGGTCTAGAAAAAGAAAATAATAATAATTACTATTAAATACAGTAAGGATACAGAATTATATAAATGCAAATGTCTAGACAATATATATTAATATATAGTGGAACACAGTACAGTGTTGAAAAGGGCACTACAGACGTGTAGACAGGTTAAAATTAAGGTGTGGTGAGAGCAAGATTAAAAAGGCTTAGTTGGGTCAGGTGAGGGGGATGGGGAAATAAGGAAAAGGACGGTTGAGTTGAGGTGTGGGTGTTGGGAGGGGGGTTGGAGGGGGGGGAGGGTAAAAACTGGAAAATACAGAGAAAATAGATTGAGAGATATGAAGTTTTTTTGTTTTAAGTAAGAATACTTATGTGAGAAGTGATGTGCTGTGAGTTCCTTCTCGCTCCACACACCGATGCAGACGTACAATCACTCGGGGACGCGAATTCCTAACACACGCACTCAATAACACAGATCACTTAACACACCAAAACACACTGGGCCACGTATAAACACTTAACACACCAAACACACACTGGGCCACGTATAAATACTTAACACACTGGGCCACGTAAAAACACACACTGGGCCACTTGAATACACACACTGCACTTAACAAACGGGATTACACTGGGCCACGTAAATACACACACTGGGCCACTTAAATACACACACAGCACTTAACAAACGGGATTACACTGGGCCACTTAAATACACACACACTGGGCCACGTAAATGCACACACTGGGCCACTTAAATACACACACAGCACTTAACAAACGGGATTACACTGGGCCACTTAAATACACACACACACTGGGCCACGTAAATACACAAACGGAATTACACACACTGGGCCACTTAAATACACACACACTGGGCCACGTAAATACACAAACGGAATTACACACACTGGGCCACTTAAATACACACAAAAACACAAAGGACGGGTTCTGAATCAGGGCGGCTGCGCGGTACGAAGCGAGCGTGCGACTCTAGCGAGAGAGAGAGAGAGAGAGAGAGAGAGAGAGAGAGAGAGAGAGAGAGTCTACATACCACTTGATCATTTTATATCCCACTTAGTACACACGGCTGCAAATCTCATTCAATCGCTTGTCTTCTCTTTACAAACCTATTCTTTATCAAACACATCTTCACAACATCTTGCCTTCCCTCTGCAAACTTCTGTAAACCACACATGACAGCAGCATCATATTCTTAAACGGACAGATACACACAGAGCCACCCACATACATGTAGAACACATTAACACACACATAAGCATACATACAATTCAACGTTTAGCTTCCATTCTCATTATTATAATATTGAATCACACACACACACATACACACATACAGGAAAAAATAACATACACATACACCTTTTAGTAACACAAACCACACAATATTACACACACACACACAATAGCACATCCACACACGAACACAAACACACATCCACCCATACTCATACCCACCCCCACAGACCCAGTGCTGAACAACATATGGTGGCCAAATGCAGTTCTTAAATACGATATGTGTGTGTAGTGGTGGTTGTTGTTGTTGGGAGTGATGGTAGTTGTGGAATGTATAGTAGTGGTGGTGGTGGTGGTGGTGGGTGTTGTGGTGTGGATGTGTTGTGAAGTGTGAGATATTGTTTGCAGGGAGTCGCTGTTGTGAAGTGTGTTGTGATGTGGATGTGTTGTGAAGTGTGGTGGTGGTGGTGATATGAAGTGTGAGGTGGTAGTGGTGGTGATGTTGTTGAGTGTGGTGGTGGTGGTGATGTGAAGTGGGAGATGGTAGTGGTGGTGATGTTGTTGAGTAAAGTGTGGTGTATTGTGATGGCGGTGGTGGTAGTGGCGGTACTAGTTGTGGTAGTGATACTCGTGGTGTGTAGAGTGTTGTTGTAGGGAGGAAGGAACAATTTGGTTACAGCCTGCTGGGTTCGGGCCCTCATAAAAAGAAAATGTGCACGAACTAAATTGGTAGGAAGAGAACAGCTGACATAAAACCTGCTGGTGGTGATGTTGGTGGTAGTGGTGGAGGTGGTGATGTTGGTGGTAGTGGTGGAGGTGGTGCTGATGTTGGTGGTAGTGGTGAAGGTGGTGCTGATGTTGGTGGTAGTGGTGGAGTTGTTGTTGTTGTTGTGGTGGTGGTGGTGGTGGTAGTGGTGGGGGTGGTGATGATGATGTTGGTGGAGTTGTTGTTGTTCAGGTGGTGGTGATGATGTTGGGGGAGTTGTTGTTGTTCAGGTGGTGGTGATGATGTTGGGGGAGTTGTTGTTGTTGTTGTTGTTGAGGTGGTGGTGGTGGTGGTGTTAGTGGTGATGCTTAAGGAGTGTGTGATGATGGTGATGATGGTGTAGTGATTCTCACTGATAGTGTGAGATGGTGGTGATTGCTATGAGTGTGTGTAATGGTGGTGATTGCTACAGTGTGTGATGATGATGATGGTGGTGGTGGTGACAGTACTACATACCAACAAATAACCAACATTCACATCATTACAAGGCATAACCAGAGAATATTACAATTAATTTTAAATGGTGTATTCAAGCGGCCTCTTTCAGGATAAGTACCGATATTACCGTTCGTTTAAACTGACAACAAACAAATAATACCTAACCAAACTATTCCCATCACACCTTCAACTGACAACAAATAATTCCTTCACACCTTCAACTTTTAGAAATCTTAATTAAACAGCAAGCAGGCAAAATTAGGAGTTAATAATAATAAAAAAAACAGAGTTAATTATATAGAGCAAAATGAAATTCAAAGGAAGAAGGCAATATAACTCGATAAGTAACTACATAATCAATACCAGGGCGGTAATGAGTGAACCAGAGGGACCTAAACCCGGTGTGGGAGGAGGGGCACGACATTAACCCTTAGGACCGGATGAGAGTTTGTTTATATTACGTCCCTCTCAGTGTCACAGGCAGTTTCCCTCCCTAACCACCTGCGGAGATGAAGAGACGAGGCACAGAGTTTGAGGACGAGGCACAGAGTTTGAGGACGAGGCACAGAATTGGAGGACGAGGCACAGAGTTTGAGGACGAGGGACTGTGTTGGAGGATGAGGCACAGAGTTTGAGGACTGGGGACTGTGATGGAGGATGAGAGACGGGGATGGAGCAAGTGGGACAGTGATGGGTTGGTTGAGAGGGTGAAGGATGGAGGATGAGAGACGGGGATGGAGTAAGTGGGACAGTGATGGGTTGGTTGAGAGGGTGAAGGATGGAGGATGAGAGACGGGGATGGAGCAAGTGGGACAGTGATGGGTTGGTTGAGAGGGTGAAGGATGGAGGATGAGAGACGGGGATGGAGCAAGTGGGACAGTGATGGGTTGGTTGAGAGGGTGAAGGATGGAGGATGAGACACTGAGGGATGAAGGAAGTGGGACTATGATGGGTTGCTTTGAGATTAAAAGATGGAGGATTTGAGACAGGGATGAATGAAGGGGGGCAGGATGTGATGATAGAGGAACCTAGGAAGCACTCATCTTGAACACAAACACACCCATCCTTCGTTCTCCTTCCTCCAACACACACACACACACACACACACAAACACACCCATTCTTCGTTCCCCTTCCTCCAACACACACACACACACACACACACACACACACCCATTCTTCGTCCCCCTTCCTCCAATACACACACACACACACACCCATTCTTCGTTCTCCTTCCTCCAACACACACACACACACACACACACACAAACACACACACACCCATCCTTCGTTCTCCTTCCTCCAACACACACACACACACACACACACACTAATTAGTATGTTGGTCCAGATGTTATACTGATGAGGTTTGGGTGTTGTGTCTTGAATGTGTAGGGGCGACATACGTATACATATATACATACATGAATACAGGTCAATACATACATACATACACACACAGAGAGAGAGAGAGAGAGAGAGAGAGAGAGAGAGAGAGAGAGAGAGAGAGAGAGAGAGAGAGAGAGAGAGAAATATGTAGGTAACAGGTGTAAGAGATGAATACTGCCAAGTCATTTTCTTTTCATTTTGTTTGCAGATTGCGCCTTCACTGTCCTAGTACTTTCACTCTAACCCACATTCCCTCATACCTTAACACATTTCTACTCTTTCATCCACACTCATAACTACACCCTCTCACACCTTTCATACACACCCACATTCCCTCATACCCTAACACCTTCCTACTCTTTTATCCACACTTATTATACCTTTACCCCCTCACACCTTTCATACACACACACATTCCCTCATACCCTAATACCTTCCTACTCTTTCATCCACACTCGTTCTTATACCCCCTCACACCTTTCACTCACACCCACATTCCCTCATACCCTAACTAACACCTTCCTACTCTTTCATCCACACTCGTTCTTATACCCCCTCACACCCTCTCTAAAAACTTATATATGCATTTTTATCTACACTCATACTTACACCCCTTTCATATTATCATTATTAATTTACCAACACTACTATCCGCGCTAACACATACACCTACTCATAACAGAAACGTGTCTACACTACCATCTAAACACAAACACACACACACACACAGAGCCAGCTACACCTGCACGTCCCCCCCCTCCCCACACACACATACAACAATACACCCACACCCAGCCAGCTACACTTGCACCCACCTACACCCACACCCATCCAGCTACACTTGCACCTCCTCTATACACCCACACCCATCCATCTACAATTGCACCCATCCACACCTGCACCTCCTCTGTACACCCACACCCATACACCCAACAATACACCCATACAACCAACAATACACCCATACACCCATCCAGCTACACTTGCACCCATCTACACCTGCACCTCCCCTGTACACCCACACCCATACACCCAACAATACACCTACACCCAGCCAGCTACACTTGCACCCATCTACACCTGCACCTCCCCTGTACACCCACACCCATACATTCAACAATACACCCACACCCATCCACCTACACTTGCACCCATCTACACCTGCACCTCCCCTGTACACCCAATGACCTCCAGAGTAACATAGGGGGAGCTACAGTTCAGTGGCCGCGCTGCCTGGCTCTCTCATAGGCCTACTCCACCACCACCACCACCAACACTACCACCTACACTCCTGCTACATTGTCTGGTCTGCTACCCTCCCCCCTTCACTACCACTACGTGTATATTCTTGCTTCACTGCTTCCCTATTCACTGTATATCATAGCTACTACCACCACCACTATCACCACCACCATCACCATCATGCATCAATAACAACATTTTTTATATCATGTTTGTTCCACTATCACCACTACTACTATTACAACTAACAAGCATATTCTTGCTTCACTGTTTCCCTATTCACTGTATAACATAATCACTACTACTACCACTACCATGAAGCAATACTATTTTTGCTATCCTGTTTTCAAGACTTTTCACAACAATTATTCTTGCTTCACTGCTTCTCTATTTCACTGCATATAATAACTATCACTACCATCAATAAAATGCAACAATAACAACACTTGCTATCATGACTGTCTCACTATAAACAACAACAACAACACAACTCTTGCTACATTGTCTACCAGAGCCTCTCCCTCCACCATCACTATCACTAACTACCCTTGTTACATTCCCCTCTCCACCATCACCACCACCACCATCTGCACTCTTGCCTACTCCACCACTACTACCACCACTATCTGAAGTCTTGCCTACTCCACCACTACTACCACCATCATCACCACCACCATCTGCTCTCTTGCCTACTTCACCACTACTACTACCATCACCACCACCGAGCGTGTTACTGTTAGATAATAGATTACATTTTACAAAGTATCGACATGAAAAGAAAATATAAAACCCCTTTAAAACTACACTTCTGTTGCTTGTATTATACTTAAAATTACTCTATAATATGAGTTAATTATAGAAAAGTATTATTATAAATTTTGCAATCTTATTAAGGCATATTAAAAAAATAATACAATTGCTACTCGCTGAATTTAGCAGACATTCCAACTCCTAGCAGTAACTTTTACTTTTAAGTAAAAGTTGCTGCTAGAAGTACTTTTTGAGGAACTTTTAGAGGCAGCAGCAGTTAAAAGTACTTTTAGGAGTAACTTTGAAAGTACTTCTAAGATCTTTTATTAATACCGGCCCAGGGGCCGGATACTCAAAACAACTTAGGACATCCTATCTCGGCTAGGGAGTCCTAACTTCCCCAGTGCGCTTATGACGGTATACTCAAAACACTTATGACGGTATACTCAAAACCTTTGGCAGCCATCTTTCCTAAGTTACGACGCTTGGATTTAGGACAACCCCCAGGCAGCCCTAAGTGGAGTTATGACACCGAACACCGTAGAAACCATGATAAATCAACTCGGCTGTACCAAAAAGAATAAGAAGGACTACATACATTTTGGCTGTATTACCAAAGAGCACCACTTTGTTGTTATTGGAGAGACTACTGAGGAAGAGTTTATAGTATAAGGAACCATTCCAATGTCAGTCATCATCACCAACGAAGATACTATAGATTTCCTCAGATTGAAATAATAAACTTATCCGAGAAATAGGACCATGACATAATATATCCCTCGTTGCACAATAAAATTTAGTGCCATTCCCACACATACTCGAGTAATATTGAGTATGTAACGTAAGCACAGTTAATTAGGAGACTTATGTGTTGCATGAGAAATACTGAACAATTCAAGGATTTACAACATAATATGTGATTTTTCCAGTCATTAGTTGCTCTTCAATTTGGACCCTGAAGGGGAAGTATTGTTTGTGGTGATATGGACAGTACTTAAGGGGTTCTGGCACCCCGTCAGACCTAACTAACGGCCATTTAAGGGGTCTGGCACCCCTTCAAATCTAACCCACTCCCTTTTAATCCTTTAACTGTCCCTCCTCTCTTTCTTGCTTCCTCTCAGTCTCCTTATTTGAAACTACAAGTTCTGAGTTCTTTCTGGCCTAGCTCAGTCTTGATTTGTTATTTCTCCCCCCCCAAAAAAAAAATATACATATATATAAATATATATATTAATCTACATCATATTCCTGGTTGTTCTATTAATTTCTTACCTAATTATCACGATAAAAGAACCCTGACCTAACTTAACCTAATTAGAACTGCTGAACTTTTCTTCAAAAACACCCATAATTTTTTACATTATCTGTTATTTGGCCCAACTTTTGTGTTTGGTTTGATTCAGGGGATTCATTTTAACACTAGTTTATTGGTAAGATTGGGCTTGGTTATTTGTGTGTGGTCACCATTGAGGAATAAGGTTAATGATAACTTGTAGGAAATTGTTCATTTACTGATACCAACTAATATTTTTACAGTAATGTTGTTGCTGTGTTGTATTTTTTACATTTTAGTTTCGTTTTGCCAGATTTTGATTAGGGATACCATTACTCAAAAAGGTATATGTTACTAAAACACCAATGAGACTAAAAATATGCATATTTAAACAGACCTAACCTACCGTACACCATCTACCTGCTATTGGTAATCTTATATCTTACATTACATAATCCTCAATAATTATTACATTTAGCTGTGAATCATGTGATGTGACACAAGTAGACATGATAAAATAGTCATTTCTAACATTGCTAATGACTTTCAATACTGTCATACTGCCAGTGTTGTATGTCATGAATCATGATGGCGGTGGCACTTATTTCGCAGTAGATACTACTCTCTTACTCTCCACTCTCTTCCTCTCCACCGTTTCGACACGCATTTCTACCACTCATACCGTCATACGCATAATGTTGTGTTTTGTTTCGTGTTTACTTTTGTCAGCTGATCGAGCTTGCTTTTGATTGGCTGGAGTAAGTCAGAATCACTTGAAAGCGCCACCCTGATTGGCTGAACAACATAGGGCACCCGGGAAGATTTATGACTTCCTAACTACTTAGGAACAGGATAGGACGTCCTAACTTAGGACTTCCTAAGTCAGATAGGGCAGCGAGGCTGCCCTAAGTTAGGAAACGTTTGAGTATCCGGCCCCAGGCTGGTCTTTTGTATGTTTGCTTGCATGGGGCGAATTTTCCGACGATATTTCTGAGGTGCTGGATGTCGTTGTCTGTAGAGGTGTTGGGGAAGAATTCGCCAGGTACCAGGAGCGGGTCGCCGAAAACCATTTCAGCTGGGGAGATATCGAGGCCCTCTTTTGGAATGGTTCGAAGACCGAAGAGGACCCAGGGAAGTTGTGAGAACCATGTTGAGTTGATGCATCTTGATATGAGGGCAGCTTTGAGAGTTCTGTGGAAACGTTCTACCATTACATTTGCTTCTGGATTGTATGCTGTAGTGTGGTGGACTGCAGCGCCTATCAGTTTTCCAAAAGACGTCCATAATTGAGAGGTAAAGGTGGTACCACGGTCGGATGTGATATGATCTGGAACGCCGAATCTGGAGATCCACCCAGAGAGAGGGGCGGAGGTGCAGGAAGCTGATGTGGTGTCGGTCATTGGGATGGCTTCAGGCCATCTGGTAGAGCGGTCTATGATAGTGAAAAGGTAGCGGTGTCCTGATAGAAGGAGAGGGCCTACGACGTCTACGTGGATGTGGGCAAAATGTCTCTGTGGTTGGTGGAAAGATCTTGAGCCAGTCTTGGTGTGTCGGTGTACTTCTGGCAGGGGATGCAGTACCGCACCCAATTTCCCACATCGCGAGAGATGCCAAGCCATACGAATTTCTGCGTTATTAGTCGTGTTGATGCTCGATGTGAAGGATGTGATAGGTTGTGTATGAGGTTGAAGATGTGATGGCAAAGGGATGCTGGTACCCATGGGCGTGGTCGACCTGTGCTGATATCACAGAGAATGGTAGTGCTGGATTGTCCAGAGGCACGTCCCTCCACTGTAGAGATGTGATTGAAGTTCTGGTTGCTGATGCTTCGGGGTCCTGCTGCTGTTCTCTGGCAAGGTGGTTGTAGTTGAGACCCAGTTGAACTGCATTGATTTCTATAATGGAGAGGGCATCCACTATGGGATTTTTCTTGCCTGGCAGGTGCTTGAAGGTACAGTTGAACTCTGCGATGGCTGAGATATGTTGACGTTGTTGTGGAGACCAGGCATCTGTTTGTCTTGTAAAGGCGTGTACTAGGGGCATGTGGTCGGTCTGAATGGTGAAAGTGACACCTTCCAGGAAGTGGTGAAAGTGATGGATTGCCTGGTGAACAGCAAAAAATTCTCTGTCGAAAGTGGAGTATTTCTTCTCAGCTTGAAGGAGTTTGTGGCTGAGAAAGCTCTAGGGGTGTGGTGTTCCATGGCAGACTTGTTCCAGGACGGCTCCAATGGCAATGTTACTAGCATCCGTGGTGACGACGAGAGGGTTCCCGGTGGCTGGATTGTGCTTACTTTATCAGGAAGAGGCGAGACACCTGCTGGAGTCAGGTGGTGCCCTTAAAAGTCCACCTCTCTAGCACCGAATACACATTTGTCATACCGTACCACCATGCCATTCTGCTGAAGTCGTTCCAGTACCTTGGAGAGATGTTTCAGGTGTTCTTCTTTTGATGATGAGAAAATGAGGATGTCATCAATGTAGCAGGTGCAGAAAGGTAGATCGCCCAGGATTACGTCCATCATCCGTTGAAAGGTGGCGCCAGAGTTTTGTAGTCCAAAACAGCTATAGTTGAAAGTAAAGGTGCCAAAAGGTGTGGTAACAGCAATCTTGGGAATGTCCTTAGTGTGCATGGGGACCTGGTAGTAGCCTTTTAATAGGTCCAGTTTTGAAAACATCTTGGCGCCATGAAGGTAGGAGGTGATGTCAGTGATGTTAGGTAGTGGATAGTGGTCTGGTTCTGTCCTGGTGTTGAGGCGCCTGTAGTCACCGCAAGGGCGTAGAGAGCCATCCTTTTTCGTTACTATGTGGAGTGGGGATGCCCAGGGGCTTGGTGCTTTCTGGCAGATTCCCAGTCGCTCAAGCTCAGTGAAGGTCCATTTTCCGGCAGCGAGTTTGTCGGGGCCAGTCGGCGAAACTTGGAGAACACAGGTGGTCCTGATGTTTTTATCCGGTGGTAGACTCCGTGTTTTGCTGGATGCTGTGGTTGTTGCCTGAGTTCTGGCTTGAAGACATCTGGGTAGGTGCTGCGAAGATGAGCAAAGTTGTCTGATGTGTCGATTACCTGTAGGGCGAGGTTGGTTGGTGCAGCAGTGATGGGGGTGGTGTTGAGGGAGGCTGCGTCCACCAGCTGGCGTCTTGCGACGTTCACAAGGAGTTGATATTGGGCTAAAAAATCTGCCCCCAGTAGGGGTATGGTTACATCTGCCACTATAAAACTTCATCCACAAAGGCAGCTACCAATATTGATCTTGAGGTGTTAACAACCAAATGTTGGAATAGGTGTACCTTTGGCTGCAGCTAGTTGAACGTTGATTGTAGATCGATGAGGCTTCTTCTATCGTTCAGCCAGTAGAAGGGAGCAGGAGGCACCAGTATCGACCAAGAAACGTATAACCGACACTGGATCATGGAGAAAAAAAGCATGAATTCCATTAGGAGCTGCCGCCCTTACTCACTTTTTGACCACAACATCCTGGTTGGCATCTTCTTGCTTTGTGTCCAAATCTGGTGTGGTAGAAACAGAAGTCACTTGACTTTCTACTTGTCCACCGCTGTGATGTTTGATGTTGTGGAGCTTGGTACTGCTGGTGGGACCATTTTGGTGGGTGGCTTGCTGCTGCAAAGTTGATCTCTTCTGGAGTTGATGATGTATCATTCCACATAACTTTGTCCATATATATCCACAGGTACCCACACATGAACACGAAATATCCACAAAGGTCAGATGGGAAAGGGTTAAAGGGTAATTTGCCTATATTTATCAGTAACTTCCTTGCTGACAGGACATTTTCTTTCAGGTTGCCCGATAACGTAACATTCGACATATTTGTCCAAGAAAATGGGGTGCCCCAAGAAATTGTGCTTAGCCCGACTCTTTTCAGTATTGCTATTAATTATATTATGTCATCAGCTTCTGTTCCCGGAAACCTTAAATACTCACTGTATGCTGACGATTGTGCATTGTTGCACTCATCCCCCAATGTTCAGTTTTCGGCGAGGCAGATTCAATTAGCACTTGACTCTGTCCATCAGTGGGCCTCGCAGTGGGGTTTTAAGTTTTCTGTTCCTAAATGTGTCGGCATTGCTTTCACTCGTAAACGTTGAGTACCTGATTTGCATATTAAATACTTTAGATAATCAGCCGATACCTTTTCAAAATTCTGTAAAATTCCTAGGCCTATATTTTGATAGTAAGCTTAATTGGAAAAGTCATATTAATTATTTGCTTGTTTGTTGTAGGAAGAAATTAAACATCTTCAAATACTTATCCGGTAAATCATGGGGAGCTGACAGAACATCTATATTGATGGTGTATAAGTCCCTCATACATTCAAAGATTGACTATGGCGCACAGGTGTATGGGTCGGCGTCTGAGGCGACACTCCAGAGATTGGATGTTTTTCAGAATGTATGTTTAAGATTACTGCACGTCTTGGAGCTCTTTCATGTATTCGTGTGGAGCAGATGGAAGTAGAGGCTAATATATCTCCCCTCCGTATTTGTTGAGACCACCTCTTGTTATCATACGGTATTACCACCTACTGAAAACGATCGCTGGCCATCCTGGCTTGTGGGTTCCTCCTGCAGTGGGAACATCTGCTGCATGGGGCCCTCAAGACGGTGGCTGTGCAGCTTCACTTTCTCTGTCAAGTGCTGGGGTACGACCTTTCTACTGGGGATCGACTCGTCATGTTAAATATAGTGCCTTGGGAGTCTAGTCCCACCAAAATTATTACTGACTGGCTCCCCACCACCAAGTCCCAGTCGCCGGAGGTGGAGGTCAGGCAATTGTTCCGGAAGATCCTCACTAGAAACCTAGTGTCATTCCACTTGTACACTGATGGCTCTAAGACGGATGAATGTGTGGGTGCAAGTGTATGGTCAGCTGAGTGTCGTCTTAGATACCGGTTGTCCACATATACATCTGTGTTTACTGTTGAATTATTTGTCATGGCCATAGCTATAGATTTTCCTGAAAATTCAAATTATGACAGTTTTGTCATCTTTTCGGATTCACAGTCAGCCCTTCAGACAATTAAATCTTGCAAAACGACTAAAAATGATATCTTGGGCAATATTATCAATAAATTACATGTGTCTGCTAAGTCCTTCTCTCTGATCTGGGTGCCTGGTCATTGTCGAATCTTCGGTAATGAACAGGCTGACTTACTTGCAAAGTAGGTGGTAGAACTTAATTAAGGAGATGTTGGGAAGTCCCTCAGGAGCTACAGTCGAGTCTCTCTTTCTGTAAGAAATCAATTAATTTTCTGTGGCAAAGTCAGTGGACCGACCTGGCTATACCAACAATAAAGACCGCCATTGAAGACTGGCCCTCAGCACCTCGCCGTGAGGAAGTTGCACTTGCAAGACTAAGAATGAACAGCACACTTATAACTCATATGTTACCTTATATCAATCATAGTTTCCCACCACAATGCAACACCTGTGGTGTGGTGCTATCAATCAGTCACATCATTTTGCACTATAGTAGGTATGTTGGGGAGCGTCAGCCTCTGGCTGCCTATTGCAGGGTAAATCAAGTCCCCATGAATCTGAACTCTGTCTTGGGTGATGGGGATCCTGGTGTGACTGATAAATTGATGACTTTCTTGAAAGAGACCGGACTACTCAGAGACTTGTGACTTAGATTTTATTATTATTTATGTGTGGGATGGGTTCTACTTTCTATTATACATATTTATGCTTATATGTATGGCCTGACGACTTGATCCCACAAATGAATCACCACGACACAAATGAATCACCTGCCTACACCTCAGTCAACCGCCAACTGTCGTCCGTCCTCCCAGCCAACGCCAATCTCCATCATATACCGTACCTCCCGAGTCCATCTTTTCACCTCATTTTTTTTTTCTTTTAATTCATTGCGCCGTAGCGTCAGTCAACAGGCAGCAAGAATACACAAGGGTAGGCGGGACTCATGAGAATCCAATGACTACAACCACACACACATCACGAAAACATTACAGAATGAAGCACAAGCAGACAGACAAATAATTTACATTATGACCTACTTAAATCCACCAAAACGAGGGTGGCGTACCAGAAGTTCCTCCAGAACCTGATGGTTCAGCAGGTGTCGACAAACCACATCAAGTGGCAGGCCCCAAGGCAGCAAGTGTCAGACAGTGTGGCAGGCCAGGCAATAGTGCTGTATAGTGTTAGCACAAGGCACTCGACACAAGCGACACTCAGTGAAGGGAAGCTCACCCTGCATCCCAGCAACCTGCCACGGTGGCTGGTAGCCAAGCCTCAAACGAGCAGAGACTACATTGTGCCTCCGAACCATGAGGCCTCGACGACGGTAGGAATATTTGTGATGGCAGACAGACTTGTAATGGGTGATGGAGATGCTGAAGGGCCTCTCTGCATCCCTGCGACGCCGTACAGGGAGCAGAGTGGCAGAGTGAACTCTAGAAAGGTAACATGTCAGGGAGAGAGGACGTCCAACAAGACGAGGAGGCAGATGGCAGGCTTCCAATGCGAGTTTGTCAACTCTAATATTGTGACGTAAACCTACATGGGATGGCACCCATAAAAATTTGACAGTCAAGTTACGATGACGCAATAAAGCCAAAAACGATAAAATCTGCTGAGTAACAGTAGAGTGTGTGGGCTGAACACTAGAGAGGGAATGAAGGGCAGGTTTGGAGTCACAAAAAATGGCAGCATTCACTCCACGTTGACAAACAAAACTAACAGCATCCAGAATGGCATACAGTTCACACAATGTTGAGCTAGAGTGGTTACAAAGACGACGGCCAACCCAGCCCCCTGGAGGTGACTTCATGTCAGGTAAGAAAACAGCACAACCTGCTGTACCATCCGCTTGTAATGAGCCATCAGTGAAGAGGCAGTATGGATCTGTGATGGAGGACGTCACTGTTTCTATGTTTTCCAGAGCCAACTGCCGCTGTAGAGAAGGCAGTTCCGTCTTGGAAGTAGGTGTGAAGCTCACATCAGGTGTTGGTAGCATCCATGGAGGGGGCCCTGGGGGGACATCTACAACCATTATATCTATATTAAGACTACAGAGCATAGAAGAAACAGACCTTATAAGAGTGTGTCCAGCAGGCAGTATGGGAGGGACAGGGGAGTTTGGTCTAAGAGAAGTCTTGACTAACTGAGAGTAATGGGGTGAAAGATGTGGGAAATGGAGGCACTTGACAGTGAAGCAAGTAACATTACAATAAATTCTCTCGATTAATGGCGCAAGACGCAATTCACACTGCATGTTCACTATCCTGGTCGACATTGGACAGCCGAGAATTATTCTCATTGCTCTATTCTGAAATTTTTCTAAAGTTTCCAGAGTAGCCCTAGGAAGTTGAATCAAAGCAGGGGAGAGGTAATCAACAACTGAACGGATAAAAGCAATATAGATAGTCCTGGCTACTGGGATGGAGATGCCCGAGGAGTTGTTAGAGAGCCATTGAAGTGGTATAAGTCGAAAGGAGACGACCAAATAAGTCCTGGACAATGAGATGGTCTCAATTGAGGTTTGGCAATTGGCAATCGGCCAAATATTGACTGGCGCACCCAGGTAGCGGTACTGGGAACACATGGGAATGACAGTCCCTCCAATGGTGAACACTGGCCGAGCTTGAGGAAGACGGCCGGTGAATTTCTGCTCTTATCTGGGGAGACAATAATGCCACAGTGAGAGGAGGCCACAGAGAAGGAGTCAAGAAACTGCTGGAGATCCCTTGATGAGGTAGAATGAACACAGATATCATCAGCATAGCATGTAATTGTAGTTCCAGGAATATCAGGGAGAGAAGTGAGCAACTGATGCATCAGAATATTAAATAGCGATGGGCTGAGAACACCACCTTGAGGTGTACCAAGATGAAAACTGTACATAGGACTGAGCACACCACTGAAAAACACACGGGAGGTCCTGTTACTCAGGTAGCCCCGAATCCACCGTAGTAGATTACCCTTTATCCCAAAGTCAACCAGTTGATCCAAAATGACGTCTCTATTAGCAACATCGAAGGCACTTCGAAGGTCAATGAAGGCCACCACACTGTCCCTGGAGAGGTGAGAGTACAGGTCAACTAGGCAGTGGTGTGTGCTCCACTGGGGAAGGAAACCAAACAGCCATGGAGAAGGGCGATCCTGCAGTCTGTACATGAGACGATTGAGTAAGATTCTCTCCATAACCTTACAAAAACAGGAAGTAAGGGAAATCGGCCTGAACTTCGCAGTGCTGTGCTTAGGGATGGGTATTATTGTACTGCTGGTCCAGGCTCGTGGTACACAACCGTCACAAAGACAAAGATTGTACAGTCGAAGTAGAAGGTTCCCAGGAACTTTTTGAAGAAGGTGCAGCACAGCATAAGTAATACCATCATCACCACGAAAAGAAGCTCTACCCCGAGAGAGAGCACGGCGCAACTCCTCCTCAGTATCATCGTCATCATCTTGTAACAGAGCAGACATTAGATGTAGCCAATGGACACCAGCACGGGAAGCGAGTGCATCTTGCATGTGGATGGGTAGACTGGCTGGGGTAGATTGTTCTGACCAGGCATTGACAAGTTGTTGGGCATAGCTGGCGGGAGTGTGATAAGGAGCAGTGGCCGGTGTCTTTTTAACAACCCGACGGATGAGGTGCCACATAGAAGCCACACTTGTTTGCTGGTTGATGCTGTCCGTGAACCGCTGCCAAGACTCAGTATGAGCACACTCCTGCAGGTCAACTAAAACATCTCTAGGCATCTGGTAACGATGGAGCAGGTCAGGGGTTGGGTTCAGCCTCCTCCTTTGCCTCCTGTATACGTGCATCCAGCGTCCAGGAGTGGGCAGTATGGCGATGCTGGAGGTGTGGCCGGGAGACGTATAGCCTATAAAAGTCATGAGTAGCAGATACAAGATCAGAGTACAACTGTTCAGCTGATGATATGTCAAATGTAGGGAATACATGGGCCATAAATAAGATGCAAGTTGGGCAATATTTAGGGGACACAGCAATACACAAGCGAGTGGCTGAAGCACTTGACCCAGCAGGTAGAGAATAATGAAACCGAAGAGCTATGTGATCAGAGAATAAGTCTGGCATGGAGGAGCACTGGACCTGAGATGGCATCAGGCCAGACGAGAGGATGTAATCCAGAGCACCTCCTCGGCAATGACCCCCCCAACGGGAACCGCCTTGACGTGGTGGGGGGGCTTGCGTGTCTCTGAGACCTGGCGAGCTAGACTAGAGGGGGCTCTGGCCCCTGCTCTGCCCCAATTTTGGGGAGAGAGGGCTTCCCATGCTAGTAAGGTCGCCAGTGAGAGACAAGACTAAATGGTTCCCATGCATTAGGCTGCCAGTACGGGCCAACAGCGCTGCCCTCTAGGGGCCGTCCTATGTTGGATGGTTGGGTGTCTGGGCCGGGAGATGTTGGGGGAGGGGGTCTCAGCACCGTCGTGGGCAAACTTTCGAGCCATTGGGGCTGCTTTTTAAAACGAGTGGCCCCGTGGAGGAAGAGGTACCCCGCCCACGGCGACCAGCGCTCGGCCCCCTCATCTGCCCGGTAGGTAGTAGCTCTTGGCCCCTGGGGCCAAAAACACCAAATCAATGATATATGGATAAAGAAAAGCCCCAATCTCTTCCTCGAGCGGTGGTCAACCAGGCCCTCGAGACGTCACTCTCTGGTCGTGGTAATATGCAGAAAGCTGCAAATAAGACTAGACCTAGCAGGTCGTGTGCTGTGTCGAAGAACCCTGTTAGCGATTTGGACACGTTAATGTTAACGAATGTACTTGCATCCCTTTCCTATGGCGCTATCCACTCAATATTTAAGTGTTTTGGAATAGTTCTTCGAATACGAATCACATATGACAGTGATTGTAGGTCTAATCGGTGCTATATTACTTTCAATACAAATGCTGCTGCCAAAGCAGCATTTGAGGCAAAATATTCTCTGACGGTGGGGGATACTCATTTCAAAGTTCAGATGATGCGGTCCATCAATGTAGTTGACAGTGACAATGACTACTGCCCTAATATATTTGATGACTCTGTAGAGCATGTCCCAAAGGAACGTCAGGTTCCTACACCCTTTTGGTTTGTGGCTTACTACAGGGAGGGACGTGGTAACCTTATCCATGCTTCCCGGTATCTGGAGAAAGAAATTGGATTATTACCAATGGGCCACATAAAGAAATATGGTAAGGGCGTTTTAATCAGAGCCAAAGATCTTACACAGGCCATGATGCTCCTCAATCTCCCCTGTCCTTCTGATAGCATGTTTGAATCAATTAAACCACATGGAACATTTAATTATAGCAAGGGGCGTATATATAATGAGGACTTGTATGAATTCTCTGAAGAGGACATTCTCGCTATGTGCCCAGACAGTGTCCAACGAGTAACAAAGATGAAAGGCAGTAAAAATATGATCATCCTCACCTTCTATGGCTCGCATATCCCAGATCGCATTAACATTAACCCCACCCCTTTTGAGGTGAAGCCTTTTGTTGAGCGACCCCTACAGTGTTTCTGTTGTTATGAGTTTGGTCATGGGAGGAGGAACTGCAACAACCGTTCCCAGTGTGGTAATTGTTCTGCTCTTGACTCACATCTTACTTCTGAGTGTCGGTCAGAGAGTTACTTCTTTTACTGCAGAGATGCTCACCCCTTGCGTTCTCGCCAATGTAAGATGTACCTACTTGAGCAGGATATCCTCCACTTGGCTAATACCCAATTCATTAGCATAGGTAGTGCCAGATGGCAACTCAACTTCAGGCGACAGAAGGATGGTGGTGTGAAGACTTCTGCCTTCTCCCTTCGCCCTAAATTGGTTGCAGCACCCTCTCAACCCTCTCAAGAGGCAGCTGCTTTTTGCCCTAGTGAGAGCGTTTCTAACGTTACTCTACATAATAGTTTCTCTATCTTGGAAACTTTATCAGACACTCATTCTGGTGACCCTTCAACTGATGACAATTCTCAGACTTTAGCTAAAGGTGTTCATGTGGTAGAGGTTCACACTGCCACACGCTCTCCCAATAGGAAATTTAAGTCACCTAAACTGCCACAGAGACGCCTTCGTGGTTCCTCTGAGGCACTTAGCTCTATAGATGTTCCACCTTGTAAGGCAACCATCTCTGTGGACTCATCCATAGTTTCCTCTCAATTTCACCAGAAGCGTTCTCGTGGCTCTGATGAATCTCTTGATTCAACAGAAGTTCCTCCTCGCAAGCTTCCTTCGGGATCATCAGAGGGGCGTGAAGTTAATGTGGATACCACGGATGTTGTGACTTCAAAAGATTCACTTTCTCTTCCGCTTGAGCAGCGGAGTGATTCTACCACCTGTATTATGGATGTTGATGTATCTGCCTGTGTCAGTGATACCACTGCTGTACAGGACAAAACCAATGTAATTGTTTCAAAGAATATCCCAGCTCATATACCTTCATCTTCTTCTAACATATCAGATGCTTCAGGGACTCGTCAACGGGTCCTAATTACTGCCCCAAGTACTACTCCTCGAGTTTGCTCTTCTTCTAGTGGCCCAGGATTACACAAATCTTATTGTTTGAGTAAACCCTCAGGTCGAGGTGGCATTGGGAAGTACCTCCGTGAGGCTTCCCAAAAATCAGTATTAAAGTAACACCATTCAAGGTCCTTCAGTGGAATTGCCGTGGCTTGCGTGGTTCTTGGGAGGAACTGCGCATTCTTCTCTCTAGCTTCTCTCCAAGAGACAATGCTTGGGGACTACATTCCTTCCAGTCCTCCAGCATACTCAGCATTTTATTCCAATTCATTTGAAGGGCAGGGTCATCATGGTGGCTCTGCCATCCTAGTTTGCCGAGATATTCCATGCACGAGCCTGGAGCTTGACACTCCGCTCCAGGCTGTTGCAGTTAAGGTTTTTATGGACCGCTCGTACACTATGTGCAGTCTATACCTTCCTCCCAGTGTTACAGTTAAGAGGGGTGATCTCAACCTTCTTGTACGGGACCTTCCCTCTCCCTTTATTTTATTGGGTGATTTTAATGGTTGTCATCCTCTGTGGGGTGACAGTTCGGTCAACCCCAGGGGTGTTTTATTGGCTTCTTTTATGAAGGATGAGGCATTAGGGGTTTTAAATACGGGAGATGTGACACATTTTAATAGCCCTACTGGGACTTTTACCGCCATTGACATTTCCCTTTGCTCACCCAGTGCTCTGTTGGATTTTACTTGGAGAGTGTTGCCTGACTTATATGGCAGTGACCATTTCCCTATACTTTTAGAAGGTAACAGGTACGAACCACAGTCTCGTCTTCCTAGGTGGAAATTAGAGAAGGCTGACTGGCAGTTTTTTAGAGAGCTAACTTCTTCAGTCTCTTCTGTAGCCGATTTTGGTAGCTCTGACGAGGCTGTAACATATTTCACAGATATGCTCCACTCTGCTGCTCTCAACTCTATCCCTAGAACTTCTGGTTACTTTCCCAAACGTCCTGTCCCTTGGTGGTCACCAGTCTGCACAACTGCTGTGCGAGAGAAGCGCGCTGCTTTCTCTCGCCTTCGTCACAATCGTGGGGACCCAATTCTTTTAGAGGACTTCCGACGGGCAAGGGCTCGGGCTAGACAAGTTTTAAAAGAGGCACGATGTGCATCTTGGAAGGCCTATGTGTCTTCAATAAATACTAAAACTCCACTCACCCAAGTGTTCAGAAGAGTCCGTAAGATGGCGGGGAAGTTTTCTCCTAGTTCTCCACCTGTACTTATGGTCAATGGAATTAAGATCATGGATGGTTTGACAGTGGCCAATACAATGGCGAAGGCTTTTGCAAAAGTCTCCTGCCGTGACTCTTGACCTCTGGCTGTCAGGCATGAGTTAAGAGCCAAGGAGCGTACTGTCCTGGATTTCTCAGGGAACGAGAATGAAAGTTATAACCATATATTCACCCTGATAGACCTGCATTCTGCTCTCTCTCTCTCTGCGGCGACACTTCTCCTGGGCCAGACAATATCCCATATGCAATGTTACGACACTTGGGTGAGGAGGCGATCTCATTTCATTTAGCTTTATATAACAGAATCTTGCTGGAGAGTGTCTTCCCTTCTGGGTGGAGGGTTGCTACCATCCTTCCTTTCCTCAAGCGGGACAAGGACTCTGGTGTTGCCCTCAATTATCGACCAATTGCCTTGACCTCCTGTCTCTGTAAACTATTTGAAAAGATAGTGAATGTCAGACTGGTATACTTCTTGGAACGGGGTGATTTTCTGTCTCCGTCCCAGTCTGGCTTTCGTAAACACCATTCCACTACAGATGCTCTGGTCAGGTTGGAAGCTGCTGCATGTGAGGCCTTTGCATGACATCAACACCTTGTCTGTGTATTCTTTGATTTAGAGAAAGCCTATGACACTACATGGCAATATGGCATCCTGCAGCAACTCCATTTATATGGCCTGCGGGGTCTCCTTCCACGCTTTCTTAAGGAGTTTCTCAGTGGTCGCAGTTTTTCTGTGAGGGTTGGTACAACCCACTCAGCATCTGTTGCAAAGGAGGAGGGCGTTCCCCAGGGAAGCGTCCTCAGTGTCACATTGTTTGCAGTAGCAATTAATGCCATTGCATCATCCCTTCCAGACGGTATAGCTAACTCGATGTACATTGACGACCTAGCAGTCTGGTTTGCTGCTTCCCGTATGTCAGTGGCGGAGCGGCGCATGCAGCTTGCCCTTGACAGGTTGTCACGTTGGACTGATTCTCATGAGTTTCGATTTTCTCCTTCCAAGACAGTTGCTATGCACTTCTGCCGCATCCGAGGCATCCACCCGGATCCGGACTTATTCATGTATGGTCATCGGATACGATGTGTCGAGGAGACTCGCTTTTTGGGTCTCCTTTTTGACAAACGTTTGACTTGGGTTCCCCACTTACGTACACTTAAGGTCTCTTGCCTCAAGGCTCTTAACCTGTTGAGGGTCCTGAGGTCAAAACTCGACTATGGGTATGAGGTGTACTCTTCTGCCACCGATGCCCGTCTCAGAGTTTTAGACCCTGTTCATAATGCTGGAGTACGTCTGGCGACCGGAGCCTTCAGGTCGTCCCCAATCCCCAGTCTCCTGGTGGACGCTAATGAGCCACCTCTTGATCTCCGTCGCCAGTCCTTGATGGTTCATTGTTGGCATCGATTACATCGACTTCCTGACACCCTACCTTGCTTGGTGGTGTCATCTGATATCATGTCTCAGTACTACCTATTACATTCTCGTGCACCATGGCCCTTTGGCTTCCGGGTCAGAAAGGCTATGGAGGAGATGGGCATAGATGACTTTCAGATTTGTCTGTGAGGGTCCCCAGGGTGGCTCCATGGCTTCTTCCAGAAGTTTCCCCCTGCACCTGCTTTACAGACAAGAAGGAATTTCTTCCTCCTCCAGTGGCTCGTTCCCTCTTTTTAGAACATGCCTTCACTCACAGGGAATCCCTCCCTGTGTACACTGATGGGTCAAAGTCTGATGCTGGAGTTGGCTTTGGAGTTGTCTTTCCTGACTTTTGCCGTGGAGGCAGGCTCCCTTCTGTCATGTCCATTTTTACTGCTGAGCTCTCGGCCATTTTATATGCCCTCCAAGTAATTTTTACTCTCCCTCAGCCTTTGTTTACTATTTTTAGGGATTCATGTAGTGCTTGCAGGCCTTGTGCAATTTTAACTCTTCCCATCCCCTGGTGTTGGCCATTCTTGAGTGGCTTGTCCTCCTGGGTCGTCGTGGCCGCAAAGTCACTTTTTGTTGTTTCCCGGCCCATGTGGGTGTTGATGGGAATGAGCGGGCTGACGCCCTGGCTAAGGCTGTGGTCTCCAATTCCCGGCCTCCTGCTAGGCATCATCCTGTTCCTGCAGTGGACCTTCGACCCTACATAGATGCTACCGTTCGTTCCTGCTGGCAGGACAGATGGGACGCCATCGGGGCTAACAAGCTCCGTGACATCCGCCAGCGCCTTGGATTGTGGAGCTACAGTGGCCTGTCCCGCCGGTGGGAGACGGCTCTTGTCCGTCTCCGCATTGGCCACACATTATTGACTCATGGCTTTTTAATGGAGAGGACTCACCCTCCCTACTGTGATGATTGTCTTGTCCCCTTGACAGTACGGCATCTTATTGTCGAGTGTCCCAGCCTTGGGGACCTTCATCGTAGGCACCTCTCCGAGTACCGGAAGGTTGACGGTTCTTACAGTCTCTCCCAGGTGCTCAAGGAGGAGGCTTGTAGTGTGGGAGTGAACACCCTCTCCTATGTGGAGGAGGCTGGTCTCCTCCAAAAGTTGTGAATTTTATTATATTTATGGCTTTTTAGATAGTTCAACGTTTTCTTATCTTTTTTATATTTTACTTGAATTAGTCAGTTTTTTTTTTTTTTTTTTTTTTTTTAGTATAAATGTACCTTTTAGTTTGTATGTTCTTTTATGCATGCTGCCTATCCCTTTCGGGGTGGAAAAGTCTGTTTAGTTTGTGTAAATATTTTATTAATGATGTAGATGAATACTTTGTATTGGGCGGTATATGACCATAGCTGTTGCGCCGCCAAATGCCTCACGGCATTTCTAAATCAATCAATCAATCAATCAATGAGTGTGTTGGTGTCATTACAGTGCTTGGACTGTAAATATCAACAGTCAATCATGGGGTGGTGGGTGTGATGGTGTCATTACAGTGCTTGGACTGTAAATATCAACAGTCATTCATAGGGTGGTGGGTATCATTACAGTGCTTGGACTGTAAATATCAACTATAATTCATGGGGTCGTGGGTGTTGGGGTGTCATTACAGTGCTTTGACTGTAAATTTTAACAGTCATTCATGGGGTGGTGGGTGGCATTACAGTGCTTGGACTGTAAATATCAACAGTCATTCAAAGGGTGGTGAGTGTGTGGGTGTCATTACAGTGCTTGGGCTATAAATATCAACAGTCATTTATAGGGTGGTGGGTGTTTGGTGTCATTACATTGCTTGGACTGTAAATATCAACAGTCAATCACGGAGTGTTGGGTGTGTGGGTGTCATTACAGTGCTTGGACTGTAAATATCAACAGTCATTCATAGGGTGGTAAGTGTGTCAGTGTTATTACAGAGCTTGGACTGTAAATATCAACAGTTATTCTTGGGGTGATGGTTGTGTGGGTGTTATTACAGTGCTTTGACTGTAAATATCAACAGTCATTCAGAGGGTGGTGGGTGTCATTAGAGTGCTTGGACTGTAAATATCAACAGTCATTCATGGGGTGATGGGTGTGTGGTTGTCATTACAGTGCTTGGACTTAAAACATCAACAGTCATTTATGGGGTGCTTGGTGTGTGGGTGTCATTACAGTGCTTGGACTATAAATATCAACCATCATTTAAGGGGTGGTGGGTGAGTGAGTGTCATTACAGTGCTTTGACTATAAATATCAACAGTCATTCATAGGGTGGTTGGTGTCCTTACAGTGCTTGGACTATATATATCAACAGTCATTTATTGGGTGGTGGTTGTGTGGGTGTCATTAGAGTGCTTGGACTATAAATATCAACCATAATTCATGGGGTGGTGAGTGTGGGGGTGTCATTACAGTGCTTGGACTGTAAATATCAACAGTCAATCATGGGGTGGTGGGTGTGTTGGTGTCATTACAGTGCTTGGACTGTAAATATCAACAGTCATTCATGGGGTGGTGGGTGTATGGGTGTCATTACAGTGATTTGATTGTAAATATCAACTATAATTCATGGGGTCGTGGGTGTTGGGGTGTCATTACAGTGCTTTGACTGTAAATATCAACAGTCATTCATGGGGTGGTGGGTGGCATTACAGTGCTTGGACTGTAAATATCAACAGTCATTCATAGGGTGATGAGTGTGTAGGTCCCCCCCAACTGGAACCGCCTTGACGTGGTGGGGGGGCTTGCGTGTCTCTAAATCCTGGCGAGCTAGACTAGAGGGGGCTCCGTCCTCTGCTCTGCCCCTATTTCGGGGAGAGAGGGCTTCCCATGCTAGTAAGGTCACCAGTGAGAGACCAGACTAAATGGTTCCCATGCATTAGGATGCCAGTACGGGCCAACAGCGCTGCCCTCCGGAGGGACTGCCCTCTAGGGGCCGTCCTATGTTGGATGGTTGGGTGTCTGGGCCGGGAGATGTTGGGGAAGGGGGTCTCAGCACCGTCGTGGGCAAACTTTCGAGACATTGGGGCTGCTTTTTTAAACGTGTGGCCCCGTGGGGGAAGAGGTACCCCGCCCACGGCGACCAGCGCTCGGTCCCCTCATCTGCCCGGTAGGTAGTAGCTCTTGGCTCCTGGGCCCAAAAACACTAAACCAATGATATTTGGATAAAGAAAAAGCCCCAATCTCTTCCTCGAGCGGTGGTCGACCAGGCCCTCGAGACGTCACTCTCTGGTCGTGGTAAGATGCAGAAAGCTGCAAATAAGAGTAGACCTAGCAGGTCGGGTCTTGTGTCGAAGAACCCTGTTAACGATTTGGACACGTTAATGTTAACGAATGTACTCGCATCCTTTACCTATGGCGCTATCCACTCCATTTTTAAGTGCTTTGGAGTAGTCCTCCGAATCCGAATCACATATGACAGTGATTGTAGGTCTAATCGGTGCTATATTACTTTCAATACAAATGCTGCTGCCAAAGCAGCATTTGAGTCAAAAGATTCTCTGACGGTGGGGGATACTCATTGTAAAGTTCAGATGATACGGTCCATCAATGTAGTTGACAGTGACAATTATTACTGCCCTAACATATTTGATGATTCTGCAGAGCATGTCCCAAAGGAACGTGGGGTTCCTACACCCTTTTGGTTTGTGGCTTACTACAGGGAGGGACGTGGTAACATTATCCATGCTTCCCGGTATCTTGAGAAAGAAATTGGATTATTACCAATGGGCCACATAAAGAAATATGGTAAGGGAGTTTTAATCAGAGCCAAAGATCTTACACAGGCCATGATGCTCCTCAATCTTCCCTGTCCTTCTGATAGCATGTTTGAATCTATTAAACCACATCGAACATTTAATTATAGCAAGGGGCGTATATATAATGAGGACCTGTATGAATTCTCTGAAGAGGACATTCTCGCTATGTGCCCAGACAGTGTCCAACGAGTAACGAAGATGAAAGGCAGTAAAAATATGATCATCCTCACTTTCTATGGCTCGCATATCCCAGATCGCATTAACATTAACCCCACCTCATTTGAGGTGAAGCCTTTTGTTGAGCGTCCCCTACAGTGTTTCTGTTGTTATGAGTTTGGTCATGGGAAAAGGAACTGCAACAACCGTTCCCGGTGTGGTAATTGTTCTGCTCTTGACTCACATCTTACTTCTGAGTGTCGGTCAGAGAGTTACTGCTTTTTCTGTGAGGGTTGGTACAACCCACTCAGCATCTGTTGCAAAGGAGGAGGGCGTTCCCCAGGGAAGCGTCCTCAGTGTCACATTGTTTGCAGTAGCAATTAATGCCATTGCATCATTCCTTCCAGACGGTATAGCTAACTCGATGTACATTGACGACCTAGCAGTCTGGTTTGCTGCTTCCCGTATGTCAGTGGCGGAGCGGCGCATGCAGCTTGCCCTTGACAGGGTGTCACGTTGGACTGATTCTCATGAGTTTCGATTTTCTCCTTCCAAGACAGTTGCTATGCACTTCTGCCGCATCCGAGGCATCCACCCGGATCCGGACTTATTCATGTATGGTCATCGGATACGATGTGTCGAGGAGACTCGCTTTTTGGGTCTCCTTTTTGACAAACGTTTGACTTGGGTTCCCCACTTACGTACACTTAAGGTCTCTTGCCTCAAGGCTCTTAACCTGTTGAGGGTCCTGAGGTCAAAACTCGACTATGGGTATGAGGTGTACTCTTCTGCCACCGATGCCCGTCTCAGAGTTTTAGACCCTGTTCATAATGCTGGAGTACGTCTGGCGACCGGAGCCTTCAGGTCGTCCCCAATCCCCAGTCTCCTGGTGGACGCTAATGAGCCACCTCTTGATCTCCGTCGCCAGTCCTTGATGGTTCGTTGTTGGCATCGATTACATCGACTTCCTGACACCCTACCTTACTTGGTGGTGTCATCTGATATCATGTCTCAGTACTACCTATTACATTCTCGTGCACCATGGCCCTTTGGCTTCCGGGTCAGAAAGGCTATGGAGGAGATGGGCATAGATGACTTTCAGATTTGTCTGTGAGGGTCCCCAGGGTGGCTCCATGGCTTCTTCCAGAAGTTTCCCCCTGCACCTGCTTTACAGACAAGAAGGAATTTCTTCCTCCTCCAGTGGCTCGTTCCCTCTTTTTAGAACATGCCTTCACTCACAGGGAATCCCTCCCTGTGTACACTGATGGGTCAAAGTCTGATGCTGGAGTTGGCTTTGGAGTTGTCTTTCCTGACTTTTGCCGTGGAGGCAGGCTCCCTTCTGTCATGTCCATTTTTACTGCTGAGCTCTCGGCCATTTTATATGCCCTCCAAGTAATTTTTACTCTCCCTCAGCCTTTGTTTACTATTTTTAGGGATTCATGTAGTGCTTGCAGGCCTTGTGCAATTTTAACTCTTCCCATCCCCTGGTGTTGGCCATTCTTGAGTGGCTTGTCCTCCTGGGTCGTCGTGGCCGCAAAGTCACTTTTTGTTGTTTCCCGGCCCATGTGGGTGTTGATGGGAATGAGCGGGCTGACGCCCTGGCTAAGGCTGTGGTCTCCAATTCCCGGCCTCCTGCTAGGCATCATCCTGTTCCTGCAGTGGACCTTCGACCCTACATAGATGCTACCGTTCGTTCCTGCTGGCAGGACAGATGGGACGCCATCAGGGCTAACAAGCTCCGTGACATCCGCCAGCGCCTTGGATTGTGGAGCTACAGTGGCCTGTCCCGCCGGTGGGAGACGGCTCTTGTCCGTCTCCGCATTGGCCACACATTATTGACTCATGGCTTTTTAATGGAGAGGACTCACCCTCCCTACTGTGATGATTGTCTTGTCCCCTTGACAGTACGGCATCTTATTGTCGAGTGTCCCAGCCTTGGGGACCTTCATCGTAGGCACCTCTCCGAGTACCGGAAGGTTGACAGTTCTTACAGTCTCTCCCAGGTGCTCAAGGAGGAGGCTTGTAGTGTGGGAGTGAACACCCTCTCCTATGTGGAGGAGGCTGGTCTCCTCCAAAAGTTGTGAATTTTATTATATTTATGGCTTTTTAGATAGTTCAACGTTTTCTTATCTTTTTTATATTTTACTTGAATTAGTCAGTTTTTTTTTTTTTTTTTTTTTTTTTAGTATAAATGTACCTTTTAGTTTGTATGTTCTTTTATGCATGCTGCCTATCCCTTTCGGGGTGGAAAAGTCTGTTTAGTTTGTGTAAATATTTTATTAATGATGTAGATGAATACTTTGTATTGGGCGGTATATGACCATAGCTGTTGCGCCGCCAAATGCCTCATGGCATTTCTAAATCAATCAATCAATCAATCAATGAGTGTGTTGGTGTCATTACAGTGCTTGGACTGTAAATATCAACAGTCATTTATAGGGTGGTGGGTGTTTGGTGTCATTACATTGCTTGGACTGTAAATATCAACAGTCAATCATGGGGTGGTGGGTGTGTGGGTATCATTACAGTGCTTGGACTGTAAACATCAACAGTAATTCATAGGGTGGTAGGTGTGTGAATGTTATTACAGTGCTTGGACTATAAATATCAACAGTTATTCAGAGGGTGGTGGGTGTCATAAGAGTGCTTGGACTGTAAATATTAACAGTCATTCATGGGGTGGTTGGTGTTTGGATGTCATTACAGTGCTTGGACTGAAAATATCAAATGTCATTTATGGGGTGGTGGGTGTGTGGGTGTCATTACAGTGCTTGGACTTTAATTATCAACCATCTTTCATGGGGTGGTGGGTGTGTGGATGTCATTACAGTGTTTTGATTGTAATTATCAACAGTCAATCATAGGGTGGTGGGTGTCATTAGAAATAATACCCACACACTTACAACCCTATGAATGACTGTTGATATTCACAGACCAAGCACTGTAATAACACCCACACACACACCACCCAATGAATGACTATTGATATTTACAGTCCAAGCACTGTAATGACACCCACCACCCTATGACTGACTGTTGATATTTACAGTCCAAGCACTGTAATGACACAACCACACCCACCACCCCATGAATTATGGTTGATATTTACAGTCCAAGCACTGTAATGACACCAACACAACCACGACCCAAAGAATGACTGTTGATATTTACAGTACAAGCACTGTAATGACACCCACCACCCTATAAATGACTGTTGATAATTACAATCAAACCACTGTAATGACACCCACACACCCACCACCCTATGATTGACTGTTGATATTTACAGTCCAAGCACTATAATGACATCCACACACAGACCACCCTATGAATGACTATTGATATTTACAGTCCAAGCACTGTAATGACACCCACTCACCCACCACCCCTTAAATGATGGTTGATATTTATATTCCTAGCACTGTAATGACACCCACACACCCACCACCCCATAAATGACTGTTGATGTTTTTAGTCCAAGCACTGTAGTGACATCCACATACCCCCCACCCCATGAATGACTGTTGATATTTACAGTCCAAGCACTCTAATGACACCCACCACCCGCTGAATGACTATTGATATTTAAGGTCAAAGCACTGAAATAATACCCACACATTCACAACCCTATGAATGACTGTTGATATTCACAGACCAAGCACTGTAATGACACCCACACACACACCACCCAATGAATGACTGTAGATATTTACAGTCCAAGCACTTTCATGATACCCACACACCCACCACCTTATAAATAACTGTTGATATTTACAGTCCAAGCACTCTAATGACACCTACCACACTCTGAATGACTGTTGATATTTACAGTCCAAGCACTCTAATGACACCCACCACCCTCTGAATGACTGTTGATATTTACAGTCAAAGCACTGTAATAATACACACACACTCACCAACCCATGAATGACTGTTGATATTCACAGTTTAAGCACTGTAATGACACCCACACCCACACCACCCAATGAATGATGGTTGATATTTACAGTCGAAGAACTGCAATGACACCCACACACTCACTACCCCATAAATGACCATTAAAAATTAACAGTCCAAAAACTTTCATGATACCCACACACCCACCACCCCATGAATAACTGTTGATATTTACAGTCCAAGCACTCTAATGACACCCACCACCCTCTGAATGACTGTTGATATTTACAGTCAAAGCACTATAATAACACCTACACACCCACCACCCTATGAATGACTGTTGTTATTTACAGTCCAAGCACTGTTTCGACACCCACCACCCCATGATTGACTGTTGATATTTACAGTCCAAGCACTGTAATGACACCCACACACCCATCACCTCATGAATGACTGTTGATATTTACAGTCCAAGCAATAATGACACACACACTACCACCACCCCATTAATGACTTGATATTTACAGTCCAAGCACTGTAATGACACCCACACAGCAACTACTCCATGAATGACTGTTGGTATTTACAGTCCAAGCACTATAATGACACCCACACACCCACCACCCCATGAATGACTGTTGATATTTACAGTCCGAACACTGTAATGACACCCTCACACCCACCACTCCATGAATTACTCTTGATATTTACAGACAAAGCACTGTAATGACACCCACACACCGACAACCCCATTAAATAAGGTTGATATTTACAGTCCATGCACTATAATTACACCCATACACTTACCACCCCATTAATGACTGTTGATATTTACAGTCCAAGCACTCAAATGACACCCACCACCCTCTGAATGACTGTTGATATTTACAGTCAAAGCACTGTAATAAAACCCACACAACCATCACCCCAAGAATGACTGTTCATATTTTCAGTCCAAGCACTGTAATGACATCCACACACCCACCAACCCATGAATGACTGTTAATATTTACAGTCTAAGCACTCTAATGACACCCACCACCCACTGAATGACTGTTAATATTCACAGTCCAAGCACTGTAATGACACCCAGACACACACCACCCAATGAATGTTGGTTGATATTTACAGTCCAAGAACTGCAATGACAGCCACACACTCACCACCCCATAAATGACTTTTGATATTTACAGTCCAAGCACTTTCATGATACCCACACACCCACCACCTTATAAATAACTGTTGATATTTACAGTCCAAGCACTCTAATGACACCTACCACCCTCTGAATGACTGTTGATATTTACAGTCCAAGCACTCTAATGACACCCACCACCCTCTGAATGATTGTTGATATTTACAGTTAAAGCACTGTAATAATACACACACACTCACTAACCCATGAATGACTGTTGATATTCACAGTTTAAGCACTGTAATGACACCCACACCCACACAACCCAATGAATGATGGTTGATATTTACAGTCGAAGAACTGCAATGACACCCACACACTCACCACCCCATGAATGACTTTTGATATTTACAGTCCAAGCACTTTCATGATACCCACACACCCACCACCCCATGAATAACTGTTGATATTTACAGTCCAAGCACTATAATGACACCCACCACCTCTGAATGACTGTTGATATTTACAGTCAAAGCACTGTAATAACACCTACACACCCACCACCCTATGAATGACTGTTGTTATTTACAGTCCAAGCACTGTTACGACACCCACCACTCCATGATTGACTGTTGATATTTACAGTCCAAGCACTGTAATGACACCCACACACCCATCACCTCATGAATGACTGTTGATATTTACAGTCCAAGCAATAATGACACACACACTACCACCACCCCATTAATGACTTGATATTTACAGTCCAAGCACTGTAATGACACCCACACACCAACCACTCCATGAATGACTGTTGGTATTTACAGTCCAAGCACTATAATGACACTCACACACCCACCACCCCATGAATGACTGTTGATATTTACAGTCCGAACACTGTAATGACACCCTCACAACCACCACTCCATGAATTACTCTTGATATTTACAGACAAAGCACTGTAATGACACCCACACACCGACAACCCCATGAAATATGGTTGATATTTACAGTCCATGCACTATAATTACACCCATACACTTACCACCCCATTAATGACTGTTGATATTTACAGTCCAAGCACTCAAATGACAACCACCAATCTATGAATGACTGTTAATATTTACAGTCTAAGCACTCTAATGACACCCACACACCCACTACCTCATGATTGACTGTTAATATTTACAGTCCAAGCAATGTAATGACACTCAAACACCCACCACTTTATAAATGACTGTTGATATTTACAGTCCAAACACAGTAATGACACCAACACACCCATCACCCTATGAATGACTGTTGATATTTACAGTCCAATCACTGTAATGCCACCTACCACCATATGATTGACTGTTGATATTTACAGTCTAAGCACTCTAATGACACCCACACACCCACTACCTCATGATTGACTGTTGATATTTACAGTTCAAGCACTCTAATGACACCCACCACCCTCTGAATGACTGTTAATATTCACAGTCCAAGCACTGTAATGACACCCAGACACACACCACCCAATGAATGTTGGTTGATATTTACAGTCCAAGAACTGCAATGACAGCCACACACTCACAACCCCATGAATGACTTTTGGTATTTACAGTCCAAGCACTTTCATGATACCCACACACCCACCACCTCATAAATAACTGTTGATATTTACAGTCCAAGCACTCTAATGACACCTACTACCCTCTGAATGACTGTTGATATTTACAGTCTAAGCACTCTAATGACACACACCACCCTCTGAATGACTGTTGATATTTACAGTCAAAGCACTGTAATAATACACACACACTCACCAACCCATGAATGACTGTTGATATTCACTGTTTAAGCACTGTAATGACACCCACACCCACACCACCCAATGAATGATGGTTGATATTTACAGTCGAAGAACTGCAATGACACCCACACACTCACCACCCCATGAATGACTGTTGATATTTACAGTCCAAGCACTTTCATGATACCCACACACCCACCACCCCATGAATAACTGTTGATATTTACAGTCCAATCACTCTAATGACACCCACCACCCTCTGAATGACTGTTGAAATTTACAGTCAAAGCACGGTAATAACACCTACACACCCACCACCCTATAAATGACTGTTGATATTTACAGTCCAAGCACTGTTACGACACCCACCACCCCATGATTGACTGTTGATATTTACAGTCCAAGCACTGTAATGACACCCACACACCCATCACCTCATAAATGACTGTTGATATTTACAGTCCAAGCAATAATGACACACACACACTCACCACTCCATTAATGACTTGATATTTACATTCCAAGCACTGTAATGACACCCACACACCAACCACCCCATGAATGACTGTTGGTATTTACAGTCCAAGCACTATAATGACACCCACACACCCACCACCCCATGAATGTCTGTTGATATTTACAGTCCGAACACTGTAATGACACCCTCACACCCACCACTCCATGAATGACTCTTGATATTTACAGACAAAGCACTGTAATGACACCCACACACCGACAACCCCATGAAATATGGTTGATATTTACAGTCCATGCACTATAATAACACCCATACACTTACCACCCCATTAATGACTGTTGATATTTACAGTCCAAGCACTCAAATGACACACACCAATCTATGAATGACTGTTGATATTTACAGTCTAAGCACTCTAATGACACCCACACACCCACTACCTCATGATTGACTGTTAATATTTACAGTCCAAGCAATGTAATGACACTCAAACACCCACCACTTTATAAATGACTGTTGATATTTACAGTCCAAACACAGTAATGACACCTAAACACACATCACCCTATGAATGACTGTTGGTATTTACAGTCCAATCACTGTAATGCCACCCAACACTCTATGATTGACCGTTGATATTTACAGTCTAAGCACTCTAATGACACCCACACACCCACTACCTCATGATTGACTGTTGATATTTACAGTCCAAGCACTGTAATGACACCCACACACCCACAACCCCATGAATGACTGTTGATATTTACAGTCCAAGCACTCTAATGATACCCACCACCCTATAAATGACTGTTGATATTTACAATCAAAACACTGTAATGACACCCATACACCTACGATCCCATTAATGACTGTTGATATTTACAGTCCAAGCACTGTAATGACACCCACACACCCACCACCCCATAAATAACTGTTGATATTTTCAGTCAAAGCACTGTAATGACATCCACACACCCACCATCCCATGAATTATGTTTGATCTTTACAGTCCAAGCACTCTAATGACACCCACCACCCTCTGAATGACTGTTGATATTTTCAGTCAAAGCACTGTAATAATACCCACACACTCACCACCCCATGAATGACTGTTGAAATTCACAGTCCAAGCACTGTAATGACACCCACACACACACCACCCAACGAATGATAATTGATATTTACAGTCCAAGAACTGCAATGACTCTCACACATCACCACCCCATGAATGACTGTTGATATTTATGGTTCAAGCACTTTCATGATACCCACACACCCATCAATCCATGAATAACTGATGATATTTACAGTCCAAGCACTCTAATGACACCCACCACCCTCTAAATGACTGTTGATATTTACAGTTAAAGCACTGTAATAACACCCACACACCCACAACCATGAATGACTGTTGATATTTACAGTCCAAGCACTGTAATGACACTTACCACCCCATGATTGACTGTTGATATTTTCAGTCCAAGCACTGTAATGACACCCACACACACATCACCTCATGAATGACTGTTGATATTTACAGTCAAAGCACTGTAATGCCACCCCCCCCCCCCCCCCATGAATGACTGTTGATATTTACAGTCCAAGCAATAATGACACACACACAGACCAGCCCATTAATGACTTGATATTTACAGCCCAAGCACTGTAATGACACCCCCACACCCACCATCCCATGAATTATGTTTGATATTTACAGTCCAAGCAATGTAAAGACACCCAGACAACCATCACCTTATAAATGACTGTTGATATTTACAGTCCAAGCACTGTAATGACACCCACCACCCTATGATTGACTGTTGAAAATTACAATCAAAACACTGTAATGACACCCACACACCCACCACTCCATGAAAGACTGTTGATATTTACATTCCAAGCATTTAAATGACACCCACACACTCACCACCCCATGATTGACTGTTGATATTTACAGTCCAAGCACTATAATGACATCCACACATCCACCACCCCATAAATGACTGTTGATATTTACAGTCCAAGCTCTGTAATGACACTCACACACCCACCACCCTATGAATGACTGTTGATATTTACAGTCCAAGCATTGTAATGACACCCACACACCCACAACCCCATAAATGATGGTAGATATTTAAAGTCCAAGCACTGTAATGACACCCACACACCTTCCACCCCATAAATGACTGTTGATATTTTCAGTCCAAGCACTGTAATGACATCCAAACACCCACCACCCCATGAATGACTGTTAATATTTACAGTCCAAGCACTCTAATGACACCCACCACCCTCTGAATGACTGTTGATATTTACAGTCAAAGCACTGTAATAACACCCACACAACCATCACCCCAAGAATGACTGTTGATATTTACAGTCCAAGCACTGTAATGACACCCACACACCCACCACTCCATGAATGGCTGTTGATATTTACAGTCCAAGCTCTGTAATAACACTCACACACCTACTACCCTATGAATGACTGTTGATATTTACAGTCCAAGCAATGTAATGACACCAAAAACCCACCACCCTATAAATGACTGTTGATATTTACAGTCCAAGCACTGTAATGACACCCACACACTCATCACCCTATGAATGACTGTTGATATTTACAGTCCAAGCACTGTAATGCCACTCACCACCCCATGAATAACTGTTAATATTTACAGTCAAAGCACTGTAATGACACCCCAACACCCACGACCCCATGAATTATAGTTGATATTTACAGTCTAAGCACTGTAATGACACCCACACACCCACAAATCCATGAATGACTGTTGATATTTACAGTCCAAGCACTCTAATAATACCCACCACCCTATGAATGACTGTTGATATTTACAGTCCAAGTACTGTAATGACACCAACACACCCACCACCCCATGATTGACTGTTGATATTTACAGTCCAAGCACTGTAATGACACCCCCAGACCCACCACCCCATGAATGATGGTTGATATTTACAGTCCAAGCACTGTAATGACACCCACACAACCACCACCCAATGAATGACTGTTGATATTTACAGTCCAAGCACTGTAATGACACCCACCACCTTATGAATGACTGTTGATAATTACAATTAAACCACTGTAATGACAACCCACACACCCACCACCCTATGATTGACTGTTGATATATACAGTCCAAGCACTATAATGACATCCACACACTGACCACCCTATAAATGACTGTTGATATTTACAGTCCAAGCACTGTAATGACACCCACTCACCCACCACCCCTTAAATGATGGTTGATATTTATAGTCCAAACACTTTAATGACACCCACCACCCTCTGAATGACTGTTGATATTTACAGTCAATTCACTGTAATAATACCCACACACTCACCACCCCATGAATGACTGTTGATATTCATAGTTTAAGCACTGTAATGACACCCACACACACACCACCCAATGAATGATGGTTGATATTTACAGTCCAAGAACTGCAATGACACCCACACACTCACCACCCCATGAATGACTGTTGATATTTACAGTCCAAGCACTTTCATGATACCCACACACCCACCACCCAACTGAATCCAGTGACAAAATGAACCATCACTTCTGCACCATCTGTCAGACCCTCCCTTCGCTTGACTACACGAAGCTCCCCGGCTATCTACCTTCTCCATCCTTACCTCACTCTTGTGCACTTTGAAGAGTTTGTTTGCTTTCCCATCAAAGCCTTGTCTGGCCTGATGGAGAGCAGTATATCGGATGTAGCTTCCTGTCTGGAGGCAAACTCAGACATATCAGAAGACAACGAGTTTTTACAATAGGATAAATGGCCGCCTTGGCAGCCCTTACCCAATATCCCCCTCTTCTCAATCATTCCTCAGCATGGGTTACAGATATCCATCTCATCCACCTCTACCAAGCAATGTGTGGAGGCCTCTTTTGACTTCTGGGAATCTGCTAATGTGAATTGTTTGCCTCTCACTGCCAAGACCGTCAAGAATACTTCGGCTGTGCATGACGTGCATGACGTTGATAAGCACTACTTGGACCTAACCTGGGCTAACTACCGGGACATAACCTCGGCAAATTACCGGGAAATAACCGTGGTAAAGTACAGAAAATGACCAGGGCAAAATACTGGGACCTAACCGGATCTGGCAACACTGCTACGAAACGGTAATTCTTTTAATAAATACCTTATTTTCTTCAGATTTGCCAACACTGTACTTCCATACTATATAATTATCAAGAGTTCCTTTTGAGGGTATAATGGTGAGTTACTGATTCCTGCATGATTATTAATGGGGAAGTTTTGTGTTGGTAAATCTGGAGCAAATGAATCCTCCAAACTATTCCAAGCAACAACAGAACACCATTATTTTTGCTTTTCTGGTCCTGTTTCCTGGCATACTCTGGAGGAATCAAGGATCTCCAATGTAACAAAAAAGAATTGTACCAGTTCTGAAGGCTTGAACTCTGGGCAGAACTTGGTAACTTACTTGTATGTAATTCTTGTAGTTGTAGTGTAGTAGTAGTTGTTGTTGTTGTTGTTGTTGTTTTAGGTAACGTGGAAGACGGGGTGCTTTCTTAAGTTTGCTTAGGTGATTGACTTCACAAGTTTCTTAAGGCTTAATTTATTAATATGTGTACTTATCTATACAGGGTATTATCGTGATGTGCCTTGCCTTATGTGGTATTATGTCTCTCTCTATGGAGACAGTTTATAGCCCTTAGGGAGTCAGTGTGGTATCCTAACTCCTAGTGTACCTCCTCTGCTTATATACATTTCAAACTCAATAGTTTACAGAATGGCTAGAGTGTGACTGTGTTGCCTGTGAATGGTCAGTTTGATTCTGTACCTACTTCTCTCTTCTCGTGTGAAAGGGAAAGTGGGCCACCCCTTTTCTATCTCTCTCTCTCTCTCTCTCTCTCTTTTACTCTCTTTCCTACCTCTCCTTCGAAGGGGAGGTAGGAAGGGTTAATAATGTCTTTGTATGACCTGACCGCACCTGTGTTTGGAGAGATGCCAATAAGATAGGGAAAGTCAATTGTCTGAGGGGGATGCAGGTAGGTATAAAAATATATGGGAGAGTGTGTGTGTGTGTGTGTGTGTGTTTGACCCACCTGACCAGGTGGCCTGTTTCTGATCGTAAACAGATTAGAAGTAGTGACCCTTTTCTAAATGGTTTTATGGTGTGTACACCGCTCAGTCCGCTACCCTCGACTGGCCTCCAGTCGATGCTTTATGCTTTATTTAATAGTAGGCCAGTTCACAATGTTGGTAGGGCTAGATAACTAGGATATTAACAATGAATACATGTATAGTAATAAAAAATAGACATTAAGACATTGGCACACCATATACTTAAAATTAACAGTACCGGTAATACATGAATATGAATACATTGTTACATAAAATTTCATCTTAATATTAATGTGTTTAGCTAGGTGCATGTCATTGTGTGTATATAATCTAACCTATGCTAAAAATTCACACATTAATGAGGGGGGAGCCGTGTTGCTATGTTGTAGCTGTGAAATAAATAACAGTCTTGTTCTTTTCAACACAAGATAATTCAGTATACTTCGATAGTTCTTTCTTATACAATACAAAAATAGTATTTTAGACTGTCTTATACAATACATAAATTTTATAGTACATGCCAGAAAGATAAGACATGGGATAATAAACATTGGTACCAATTTTTATTTTGATCACTATGTGGAGGAATCAAATGATATAATAAGGATGATTGAATCCTATTCTCATTGAGTAACATAATAGTTTCATTTTGTCTGATACAACTGATAATGAATTAGGAGATGTTAAACAATTCAACTTTAAATGAAATATGTTGAAAAGGTGGAAGAGATTGTGCTATGTTTTCTAGCAAATTATGTTTACTAGGCAAGGTACGATTCCCTTGGATCGTATTTCCTATGAGTCTGCTTCTTTATAGTTGCCTTGAACCATACCATATGTAGGGTGATTAGGGCAAATTAATGTTAATTATGTATTAGCAGGTAAGTATAGATAGTGGAAATTAAAATTGATGATGAAAGAGAGTTTGATTAGTAATAGATATGAATATACATGCATATAGTGCTTGATTAGTAGTATTATGATTCTAAGCAAGTGGAGATTTTGCATCCTTTGGAGACTTAAATGCAACTCAAATGCAAAGAAATATGCAAGACAAACATATATGAAGATATGCAACATGGCACTTGAAGTGTTGTGTGTCACTGATGACATCATCACTAAGTATAATACTTTTTGGATGAAAATTGAATATTAAATGATTACTTCCATTTACATAGGGAATTGTAGAAGTGCGTAGCTTGTGAATAACATTTTACCTTTTATGGGAATAATAATGAGTATATGATTTTGTATTAAAATACTACGCATGACTGGTTAATAATATTTCATGAAAGATAATAAGGAAGATGAGATTTCATCATTGATTGTACCATTGCATCTCGTAGCTATTGGAGTGGTAATAATATTGTGAGTTGATCTTATTTTACTCGCAGTAAATATTCTCTTAATAAGTGGTTGTAATTCCTCTCTAAGTTCCTCGCCTGCTATCATTTTTCCGCAAACTCACAGAAATAAAATAGAAGTCTAAAAATATGATGTGATTATTTCATATATGTAGTTCTTTTCATTCGTTGCTCATATAAACTATCTAAATCGTATTTAATTTCTGTGCAATGATTTACACTCTAATACAGTATATACCTGTTACTCTATCTTACCTTGATTTGCAAAGGCTTGTCCTGCAACCTTTTATGTATGGTATTATGCTTGTATACCACTATACCTCTAAGCATTACCAAATAGTGCTCATGAAATTTTACTTAAAAATTATCTAAATCACGCTCTGGGCTGTGATGATGGCTCTAAGCCATTATATTTTTTGTATAATAAGCTAGCAATATTACCTGAGTCGCTGAATCCATTCCTAGGGCGCCCAATAGTGCAAGGACACTATAGAATATAATGCACTTACATAGGTAAATTCAGTTGTGTGATACCTGTCAACCAAAACTAGTGTATCATTAAGTATTTTATCTGTAATTACTGCTCAATGGCAGAAATTTTGGTAATAATTCATATATCCAGTAAAGAGTAAGAAATAGTGATCATATCGTTCATCACCACTATTTTATTTCTTTTCCTTTTTTTTCAACTGTTTGATAAAATTGTAAACGAGAGCTCTCGGATTGTAAGACGTCATCTTTATCTGTGTTATGCACCTCGTCGGAGCCTGTAGCCGCCGCGAGTATAGACATGAAAACCGTTATATAGGTTAATTTGGGCCACATTTGTAAGAAGAAATATTATTTTTCATTGGAAACCGATCGGAGTTTGTGTTTGTAAGTGTTTACTTTATTATCATCAATAGTAGGGATAATATTACGAGGAAGAGGACATTGTTGCTGTTGCAGAGATATGATTGGTTTTATTTTGGATGTTATGTTTTTTTTGCGCGCATTTTACCAATTTCCTTATTCTGTTTACATAAACAATATCATCCGCCTGGTAAAATTATTCATTATTATAAGGTTATGCCTACTAACGACCTGACTGTGTGAAGTTCGATCGGGTACCCATTATGTTGGCGATTACGCATTTTTTTTTTTTTTTTTTTCTAGCAAGCCTATAATTTGTTTTGTTCTGTCGGCGATCACACATTTTTCTTGCAAGCCGATAAATTGCTTTGTTATGTCGGCGATCACGCATTTTTCTTGCAAGCCGATAAATTGCTTTGTTATGTCGGCGATCACGCATTTTTCTTGCAAGCCGATAAATTGCTTTGTTATGTCGGCGATCACGCATTTTTCTTGCAAGCCGATAAATTGCTTTGTTCATCATGATGAAATTGTGGAAATGCAACTCACTGTCGTTCAGCATAGTTGTCCATGTTGTAGCATGGCTTCTTCGTGGCAATTGTTATATCATATGAAAGACGTATCCATACGCCATATAGTATTTCATGTGGAGTTTTTCCTTTTATTTTCGTATTTTGTAGTGTTTATTGACCGTCATATCGATGCAGTCTTCCCATGTGGAGGGATCTTCATTGTTTCTGTGCCACGAAGTACTTCTAGTAGTGTTACGGTTTTGCCGTTTTGTTAACCCATTAGATGCTGGGAAATATGGTAATACAAACGTTTGCTTAATGTAGAAGAAATAAGATACCTTTTTTTATAATATCGGGACATGTATATGGTCATATGAATTTGGTTTTTAAATATATGTGCACTTACTTTTGCGGTTTTTTCCCTAGTGGTGCCGCCACTAAATATCTAGAAAAATAGTTAACCATAGGTAAAAACTTACTGTATCCTGATTCTAAATTGGTAAGGAAAGTAGATCTATTCCTACTATGTCCCATGATTCGTCCAGGATTAGGGATTCCCGTCATGGAACAGAGGTCCAAATGTATGGCCTTGACCTGCATTGTATGTTTCGCACTGAGCGACATATGTGTTTCATCATCTACCCTTAGTTTATGTTAATAGTATATTGTATAGAGAGTGGTTAGGTACCTACCTCTATCAGGATGTCCTATTGCCTTATGATATAAGGGTAATTAATACTGAGGGAATTATTATTTGTTATATCACTATGTGATTGGTTTGTACGTCACGTTTCCTTAGTTTTCTGTAAATAATATCATCATGAAGGGAAAAGATATTTAAGTGACTGGGTAATTATGGTTCATTATTTTCATCCTCAGGGTTTTTAATGAATATCTTATTACATTCATCATAGAATCCGTTTGCTAATGATTAGGAACCGTATTAATGTCAAAGTCCATGGGTGTCCTCGGAACTAAAAGGACAAGATAATTGTTTAAGGGATCTGCTACTTTATTTAATCGTCCTGGAAGGTATTTAATATCTATATGTGGGAGAAATTCCTGAATTGTTAGATTTTATCTGGCTAATTTTCCCGTTAGGGTTTGAGGTTATAGTAAGCCAAGGATCGTTTGGTAATTCGCGAAAACTTTTAAAGGATAGCCTAATACGATTTCTCTAAAAGTACGAAGTGCCCATAATATTGCTTAAATTTCCTGTTTTGTTACAGAGTAATGAGTTCCCTGTGCACTTAATATTTTCTAAGCATAAGCATATACCTGATATCTACCCATAGCTATCTCTTACATAAGTACAGCGCCTAAGCCTACTGAAGAAGCATCTGTACACTTGATACGCAAAAATTGGAGCTGACATTAATTAACCTTTAATATTTCAAAGCTTAGCTATTTTTTCTGGCCTCCATACAAAATCTCGAGTTGATTATTTAGGGGTTTAGCTACTTGGGAAAAATGCTCTACAAAGATTCTATAATAAGGACATAAACCCAAGAATGATTTTACGTTAGTAGCATTTATTAGGAATAGTGAATACTTTCATTGCTCGTATTTTACCAGATTGTGTATGGAGCACAGTGGTGGTTAATGTATAACCTAAAATTATAATTTCCTGGTTAATAAAATGACACATAGGCAGTTAAAGTTTGAGGCCTACCTAATGTAATCTCTGGATAAGCTTCTTTATTGTTACTTATTATGAATGTACTTCTATAGAAAAATAATCAAATCGTTGAGATTAACGATGACTACGTTATTAAGAACGCCAATACGCAAATTGACCATATGCTGAAATATGGATGAAACATTACATAACCCAAATGGTCTACGAATGTATTCATAATAACCATGGGAAGTACTAAATGTTGTAATGGGTTGACTTTTATCATCGAATGCTACTTGCCAGTTTCCACTGACCAAGTTTAAGGTGGAGAATATCATAGGATTTAATTTACCAATGGTAGACAAAACATCTTAAAGGAGGGAGGGGATATTTATCTTTAATTGTAGCATTATTTATTTGTCTGTAATCAATTACTGGCGTAAATTCACCATTATTATTGAAACCAAAAACATTGGGCTGTTAAAAGGGGAGTTAGAATTCCTAATAATGCATTCATCCATCATTTCATTTATAATTTTCTTTACAACTTTCTGCCTACTACGAGGTACGGTAGTCTATATGCTCGAATAAATGGGTTGAGGAGATGTTAGTGTAATGGCATGCTTTATAATGTTGGTTCATCCTAAGGATTCACCAAGTAGGGCAATCGTATTCAATATGTGGCTAGTATGGTGATGAGATTATCACGATAAAGTGGAAAATCGTGTCCACTGACAAAATTTCTAAGTTGTTGACTTATGTAACTATCACTTTATCCTTCGGTAAGAACCGATACAATATTTCCTTGTGGTATTGGTCTAACTTCCCTCTGTACAGATCACATAGATATGTTCCTTTCTTTACATGCATATTGGTAGATGATTTATTAATATCAGTGATATTTTCACTGTTTACATTGGGTAAGGTAAATTAATCCCTGGTTATATATTATTTTACTAGTTCTATTGAGAATAGAACGGTAGTATGTGGCTGTACATGAGATGGAAGCTTTACCTTCAATTAATGGACGAAATTTGGAGTTAATATAATATTATATGCAGCAATGGCCTTTATGATACTGGGGTCGTTTCCCTCATTTTCAATATGTATAGAGTTAACATTACATGGACTTATATATTGGCCTGGACAATCCTGTATTGGAATACATTAATTCCTAAAATGTATTATTTTATATTTAGGGTTAATTATTATGGTTTGTTTGATAAGGTATGATAAACCTAGTTTATAATTTTGTATTATATAAAATGCAATATGTATATGGTTAGTTCCCTTGTCTAACCGTACAGGAAGGGTTAAAGTGTCCCTAATACCTGTAATTTATTGCCTGTCATGGTTGACAATGCTATGTCACCTGTTCAATCTTGGTTTATAAATGCCGCTGTGGAGCTAATTTGCATAATATGTTAAAGGAATTATCCGATAACAAGGAAACTGCGGCGCCTGTGTCTATCATTAAGGTGGAGTTACTATGTGATACTAGGACAGGGAATTATAGTATATTAACGGTAAATGCGACGACAGGGCCTACAGTTTTATTTTCGGGACGTTTTAATATTGTGGCGGTCTCGTTTCATACATCATATTTTGATTGTGCAAGTCCCATTTCATTCTGTTAAGGATCATGCATTCATCTAAGGAATGCGACTTTGATTCATGTAAATGACTGTATTTATTATTACTTTTCCCTTGATCATTTCCTTTAGTTTTATGTAAGTAATAACAATCACTGGTAATATTATTATTTCCGTTACAGTGTTTGCAACGTTTTCCCTGTGATTCCCCTTGAGTAGGTGTGGCATCAAAATTAAAATTCTTCGTCCCCATGGATTGAGTAATCTGTAATTCACGATGTATGATACGAGATTCCTTCGAATTTAAAGTTAGAGACCCTGATAATGCAAGTGCTTTTGCTGGTTCACTTGTATTTATGTTGTCTGCCTTTGTTTTAAACATTCTCTGAACCCATGATAATGAATTATGAATTTTACCATCCCCAAAAACATCAATAAGTGACTGTCTGAACATAGCATATGACGTTAAATTCTCTGGATCAGAAAAAGCATTTGTAGTTATCATATAGCTGGCTGGACTACCTGGTGCAATATGCTCTCTCACGAATCTTATCTTATGTAAGTCCTGCTCTATATTAGTTTGATTAAACACATCCTCCAAATGACGCAAGAAGAGATGAATCCCATATCTTGGATTATCTCCCTTATAATACTTTAAATACTTGTGGGTGGGTAAGATTGTCATTGTTTGCATAGAAGAGGTAGTGGGGTTAGAAGAAGTTGTATGAAGAGCAGAGACAGTAGGAGATTGTGGAGGAGTAGCCATTGTTGGAGAAAATACAGGTTAATATAGTATACCAGATTAAGTTTTTAATGGGGGTAAGGTAGAAGCAGAAAATATACTCGAATGTGTTGGCACCACAAACGAGGCTTAGGGAGGCAGGGAAATCTAGCTTGGAGACTAATGGATCATTATCAGGGATATTCGAAGTTAGTTATGATACCTTTGGATTAATGGGGGAGAATATCTTTACCTTTGTTGTAATTTGGCACTTCTTTTCTTTCTTTCTGGGCTGTAATTGAGGAACCTAATCTATTCTAACATGTTCGTGGACAAGTGAAAAATAATGTAATGTAACATGTAATGTGTACCTACTGTTAGTTGACTGTAGTTGCAACGACGATGACGATGTGGTGAAGAGGCGACGTCGGTGGAGAGGCGAAGCGATTATTAGTTAGCTCGCACACTAACACACTAACAGTCGTTATTGGAGTGCAGATGATGAACGTTGACTTGCCTTTACGAGAGCATTTACGTAACAAGGCGTCAGCGTGGAGGTGATGGAGGTCGTGGCGTTGTCCTGACGAGAGCATTTACGCAGGGACGCCGATATGGTAGTGATGAAGTGATGATTGTTTGTTGTGAAGTAGATGAGGACCCCTTGTAGGTCAGTTGCAATTATATTGAAGCAGGTGCCTCTTGTAGGTGAAGAATTTGTGGTTTATCTCCCTCGTTAGAGGTCGTAAGATTATACCCACAGAAGAAATTACTTGAGAGGATTTACAAGTAAATTCCTTCAACTTGTCCTTGAACAATGTTAGTCACTGTACTCCCGTGAAGTCGATACCTTGCAATTTGCCTTATTGCAAATCCCACTGCTGCCACCAAATGTACCAGTTTTGAAGGCTTGAACTCTGGGCAGAACTTGGTAACTTACTTGTATGTAATTCTTGGAGTTGTAGTGTAGTAGTTGTTGTTGTTGTGGTTTTAGGTAACGTGGAAGACGGGGTACTTTCTTAGGTGATTGACTTCACAAGTTTCTTAAGGCTTAATTTATTAATATGTGTACTTATCTATACAGGGTATTATCGTGATGTGCCTTGCCTTATGTGGTATTATGTCTCTCTCTATGGAGACAGTTTATAGCCCTTAGGGAGTCAGTGTGGTATCCTAACTCCTAGTGTACTTCCTCTGCTTATATACATTTCAAACTCCATAGTTTACAGAAATAGCTAGAGTGCCAACTGTTGCCTGTGAATGGTCAATCTAATTCTGTATGTCTGTCTACTCCTCTTCTCTCCCCCATTCTCTCTCTCTCTCTGTGAAACTAGAGAGAGGAGGAAGGGGTTAATGGTTTCTGCTATATCCTCTTACCACAACTTGAAGCAGAGAGATGTCATTGGAGACTGGTCAAGCGAGGGTGACTGTGTGTATGTATGTATGTATGTGGAATCTGAATCTGTCTGTCAGGTCCCGAAAGGCGAGTCACTGCACGTGTTTGTGTGTGTGCATGGAGTGGTGTGTGTGTGTGTGTGTGTGTGTGTGGAGAGAAGGAAGGAAGGCTGTGCTGGAGTGTCTAATATCTGTCTGGCTATTAATGACTTTGCCATCTGATCTGTTGTTCCTTCTAGTCTTTGCCTTTGTCCGTACACCCGTTTATATCTCAAATTCAGGCTCAAAACACCCGAAAATTCAATATTTTGGGGTCCCAGAAGCAATCTGTACATGGCTACTCAGTGCTAGAATATTTTCAAAATATAGGCTAAAAACATGCTAAAAATCAATATTTTAGGTGCCAAAAAGTCGATATCTCAAATTAAGGCCTAAAACACCCGAAAATTCGATATTTAGGGGTCCCAGAAGCGATCTGTACATGCCTACTCCGTGTTAGAGTATTTTCAAAATACAGGCCAAAAACATACTGAAAATCGATCTTTTAGGTGCCCAAAAGTCGATATGTGCATGCATCTTCTGTACCCGTTTATATCTCATATTCTGGCCCTAAACACCCGAAAATTCGATATTTTGGGGTCCCAGAAGCGATCTGTACATGCCTACTCAGTGCTAGAATGTTTTCAAAATACAGGCTCAAAACATGTTAAAAATCGATATTTTAGGTGCCCAAAAGTCGATATGTGCATGCATCTTCTGTGCTCGTTTATATCTCAAATTCAAGCTCAAAACACCCGAAAATTCGATATTTTGGGGACCCAGAAGCGATCTGTACATGCCTACTCAGTGCTAGAATATTTTCAAAATATAGACTCAAAACATGCTAAAAATCGATATTTTAGGTGCGTAAATCTCAAATTCAGGCCCAAAACACACGAAAATTCGATATTTTGGGGTCCCAGAAGCGATCTGTACATGCCTACTCCGTGTTAGAGTATTTTCAAAATAAAGGCCCAAAACATGCTCAAAATCGATGTTTTAGGTGCCCAAAAGTCGATATGTGCATGCATCTTCAGTACCCGTTTATATCTCAAATTCAGGCTCAAAACACCCGAAAATTCGATATTTTGGGGTCCCAGAAGCGATCTGTACATGCCTACTCCGTGTTAGAGTATTTTCAAAATATGGGCCCAAAACATGCTGAAAATCGATATTTTAGATGCCCAAAGTCAATATTTGCATATATCTTCTGTACCCGTTTATATCTCAAATTCAGGCTCAAAAAACCCGAAAATTCAATATTTTGGGGTCCCAGAAGCAATCTGTACATGCCTACTCAGTGCTAGAATATTATCAAAATATAGGCTAAAAACATGCTAAAACTCGATATTTTAGGTGCCAAAAAGTCGATATCTCAAATTCAGTCCCAAAACACCCGAAAATTCGATATTTAGGGGTCCCAGAAGGGATCTGTACATACCTACTCCGTGTTAGAGTATTTTCAAAATACAGGCCAAAAACATACTGAAAATCGATCTTTTAGGTGCCCATAAGTCGCTATGTGCATGCATCTTCTGTACCCGTTTATATCTCAAATTCTGGCCCTAAACACCCGAAAATTCGATATTTTGGAGTCCCAGAAGCGATCTGTACATGCCTACTCCGTGTTAGAGTATTTTCAAAATTCAGGCTTAAAACATGCTGAAAATCGATATTTTTGGTGCCCAAAGTCAATATGTGTATGCATCTTCTATACTCGTTTATATCTCAAATTCATACTCAAAACACCCGAAAATTCAATATTTTGGGGTCCCAGAAGCGAACTGTACATGCCTACTCAGTGCTAGAATGTTTTCAAAATATAGGCTCAAAACATGCTCAAAATCGATATTTTAGGTGCCCAAAAGTCGATATGTGCATGCATCTTCTGTACTCGTTTATATCTCAAATTCAGGCTCAAAACACCCGAAAATTCGATATTTTGGGGTCCCAGAAGCGATCTGTACATGCCTACTCAGTGCTAGAATATTTTCAAAATATAGGCTCAAAACATGCTAAAAATCGATATTTTAGGTGCGTAAAGGCGATATCTCAAATTCAGGCCCAAAACACCTGGAAATTCGATATTTTGGGGTCCCAGAAGCGATCTGAACATGCCTACTCCGTGTTACAGTATTTACAAAATACAGGCCCAAAACATGCTCAAAATCGATGTTTTAGGTGCCCAAAAGTCGATATGTGCATGCATCTTCAGTACCCGTTTATATCTCAAATTCATACTCAAAACACCCGAAAATTCGATATTTTGGGGTCCCAGAAGCGATCTGTACATGCCTACTCCGTGTTAGAGTATTTTCAAAATACAGGCCCAAAACATGCTGAAAATCGAAATTTTTGGTGCCCAAAGTCAATATGTGCATGTATCTTCTGTACCCGTTTATATCTCAAAATCAGGCTCAAAACACCCTAAAAATCAATATTTTGGGGTCCCAGAAGCAATCTGTACATGCCTACTCAGTGCTAGAATATTTTCAAAATATAGGCTAAAAACATGCTAAAAATCGATATATTAGGTGCCAAAAAGTCGATATCACAAATTCAGTCCCAAAACACCCGAAAATTCGATATTTAGGGGTCCCAGAAGCGATCTGTACATGCCTACTCCGTGTTAGAGTATTTTCAAAATACAGGCCAAAAACATACTGAAAATCGATCTTTTAGGTGCCCAAAAGTCGATATGTGCATACATCTTCTGTACCCGTTTATATCTCAATATCTGGCCCTGAACACCCGAAAATTCGATATTTAGGGGTCCCAGAAGGGATCTGTACATGCCTACTCCGTGTTAGGGTATTTTCAAAATACAGGCCAAAAACATACTGAAAATCGATCTTTTAGGTGCCCAAAAGTCGCTATGTGCATGCATCTTCTGTACCCGTTTATATCTCAAATTCTGGCCCTAAACACCCGAAAATTCGATATTTTGGAGTCCCAGAAGCGATCTGTACATGCCTACTCCGTGTTAGAGTATTTTCAAAATTCAGGCTTAAAACATGCTGAAAATCGATATTTTTGGTGCCCAAAGTCAATATGTGTATGCATCTTCTATACTCGTTTATATCTCAAATTCATACTCAAAACACCCGAAAATTCAATATTTTGGGGTCCCAGAAGCGAACTGTACATGCCTACTCAGTGCTAGAATGTTTTCAAAATATAGGCTCAAAACATGCTCAAAATCGATATTTTAGGTGCCCAAAAGTCGATATGTGCATGCATCTTCTGTACTCGTTTATATCTCAAATTCAGGCTCAAAACACCCGAAAATTCGATATTTTGGGGTCCCAGAAGCGATCTGTACATGCCTACTCAGTGCTACAATATTTTCAAAATATAGGCTCAAAACATGCTAAAAATCGATATTTTAGGTGCGTAAAGGCGATATCTCAAATTCAGGCCCAAAACACCTGGAAATTCGATATTTTGGGGTCCCAGAAGCGATCTGAACATGCCTACTCCGTGTTACAGTATTTACAAAATACAGGCCCAAAACATGCTCAAAATCGATGTTTTAGGTGCCCAAAAGTCTATATGTGCATGCATCTTCAGTACCCGTTTATATCTCAAATTCATACTCAAAACACCCGAAAATTCGATATTTTGGGGTCCCAGAAGCGATCTGTACATGCCTACTCCGTATTAGAGTATTTTCAAAATACATGCCCAAAACATGCTGAAAATCGATATTTTAGATGCCCAAGTTCAATATGTGCATGTATCTTCTGTACCCGTTTATATCTCAAATTCAGGCTCAAAACACCCTAAAAATCAATATTTTGGGGTCCCAGAAGCAATCTGTACATGCCTACTCAGTGCTAGAATATTTTCAAAATATAGGCTAAAAACATGCTAAAAATCGATATATTAGGTGCCAAAAAGTCGATATCTCAAATTCAGTCCCAAAACACCCGAAAATTCGATATTTAGGGGTCCCAGAAGCGATCTGTACATGCCTACTCCGTGTTAGAGTATTTTCAAAATACAGGCCAAAAACATACTGAAAATCGATCTTTTAGGTGCCCAAAAGTCGATATGTGCATGCATCTTCTGTACCCGTTTATATCTCAAATTCTGGCCCTGAACACCCGAAAATTCGATATTTAGGGGTCCCAGAAGGGATCTGTACATGCCTACTCCGTGTTAGGGTATTTTCAAAATACAGGCCAAAAACATACTGAAAATCGATCTTTTAGGTGCCCAAAAGTCGCTATGTGCATGCATCTTCTGTACCCGTTTATATCTCAAATTCTGGCCCTAAACACCCGAAAATTTGATATTTTGGAGTCCCAGAAGCGATCTGTACATGCCTACTCCGTGTTAGAGTATTTTCAAAATTCAGGCTTAAAACATGCTGAAAATCGATATTTTTGGTGCCCAAAGTCAATATGTGTATGCATCTTCTATACTCGTTTATATCTCAAATTCATACTCAAAACACCCGAAAATTCAATATTTTGGGGTCCCAGAAGCGAACTGTACATGCCTACTCAGTGCTAGAATGTTTTCAAAATATAGGCTCAAATCATGCTCAAAATCGATATTTTAGGTGCCCAAAAGTCGATTTGTGCATGCATCTTCTGTACTTGTTTATATCTCAAATTCAGGCTCAAAACACCCGAAAATTCGATATTTTGGGGTCCCAGAAGCGATCTGTACATGCCTACTCAGTGCTACAATACTTTCAAAATATAGGCTAAAAACATGCTAAAAATCGATATTTTAGGTGCGTAAAGGCGATATCTCAAATTCAGGCCCAAAACACCTGGAAATTCGATATTTTGGGGTCCCAGAAGCGATCTGAACATGCCTACTCCGTGTTACAGTATTTACAAAATACAGGCCCAAAACATGCTCAAAATCGATGTTTTAGGTGCCCAAAAGTCGATATGTGCATGCATCTTCAGTACCCGTTTATATCTCAAATTCAGGCTCAAAACACCCTAAAAATCAATATTTTGGGGTCCCAGAAGCAATCTGTACATGCCTACTCAGTGCTAGAATATTTTCAAAATATAGGCTAAAAACATGCTAAAAATCGATATATTAGGTGCCAAAAAGTCGATATCTCAAATTCAGTCCCAAAACACCCGAAAATTCGATATTTAGGGGTCCCAGAAGCGATCTGTACATGCCTACTCCGTGTTAGAGTATTTTCAAAATACATGCCCAAAACATGCTGAAAATCGATATTTTAGATGCCCAAGTTCAATATGTGCATGCATCTTCTGTACCCGTTTATATCTCATATTCTGGCCCTAAACACCCGAAAATTCGATATTTTGGGGTCCCAGAAGCGATCTGTACATGCCTACTCAGTGCTAGAATATTTTCAAAATATAGACTCAAAACATGCTAAAAATCGATATTTTAGGTGCGTAAATCTCAAATTCAGGCCCAAAACACCCGAAAATTCGATATTTTGGGGTCCCAGAAGCGATCTGTACATGCCTACTCCGTGTTAGAGTATTTTCAAAATACGGGCCCAAAACATGCTGAAAATCGATATTTTAGATGCCCAAAGTCAATATTTGCATGTATCTTCTGTACCCGTTTATATCTCAAATTCAGGCTCAAAAAACCCGAAAATTCAATATTTTGGGGTCCCAGAAGCAATCTGTACATGCCTACTCAGTGCTAGAATATTATCAAAATATAGGCTAAAAACATGCTAAAACTCGATATTTTAGGTGCCAAAAAGTCGATATCTCAAATTCAGTCCCAAAACACCCGAAAATTCGATATTTAGGGGTCCCAGAAGGGATCTGTACATACCTACTCCGTGTTAGAGTATTTTCAAAATACAGGCCAAAAACATACTGAAAATCGATCTTTTAGGTGCCCATAAGTCGCTATGTGCATGCATCTTCTGTACCCGTTTATATCTCAAATTCTGGCCCTAAACACCCGAAAATTCGATATTTTGGAGTCCCAGAAGCGATCTGTACATGCCTACTCCGTGTTAGAGTATTTTCAAAACTCAGGCTTAAAACATGCTGAAAATCGATATTTTTGGTGCCCAAAGTCAATATGTGTATGCATCTTCTATACTCGTTTATATCTCAAATTCATACTCAAAACACCCGAAAATTCAATATTTTGGGGTCCCAGAAGCGAACTGTACATGCCTACTCAGTGCTAGAATGTTTTCAAAATATAGGCTCAAAACATGCTCAAAATCGATATTTTAGGTGCCCAAAAGTCGATATGTGCATGCATCTTCTGTACTCGTTTATATCTCAAATTCAGGCTCAAAACACCCGAAAATTCGATATTTTGGGGTCCCAGAAGCGATCTGTACATGCCTACTCAGTGCTAGAATATTTTCAAAATATAGGCTCAAAACATGCTAAAAATCGATATTTTAGGTGCGTAAAGGCGATATCTCAAATTCAGGCCCAAAACACCTGGAAATTCGATATTTTGGGGGCCCAGAAGCGATCTGAACATGCCTACTCCGTGTTACAGTATTTACAAAATACAGGCCCAAAACATGCTCAAAATCGATGTTTTAGGTGCCCAAAAGTCTATATGTGCATGCATCTTCAGTACCCGTTTATATCTCAAATTCATACTCAAAACACCCGAAAATTCGATATTTTGGGGTCCCAGAAGCGATCTGTACATGCCTACTCCGTATTAGAGTATTTTCAAAATACATGCCCAAAACATGCTGAAAATCGATATTTTAGATGCCCAAGTTCAATATGTGCATGTATCTTCTGTACCCGTTTATATCTCAAATTCAGGCTCAAAACACCCTAAAAATCAATATTTTGGGGTCCCAGAAGCAATCTGTACATGCCTACTCAGTGCTAGAATATTTTCAAAATATAGGCTAAAAACATGCTAAAAATCGATATATTAGGTGCCAAAAAGTCGATATCTCAAATTCAGTCCCAAAACACCCGAAAATTCGATATTTAGGGGTCCCAGAAGCGATCTGTACATGCCTACTCCGTGTTAGAGTATTTTCAAAATACAGGCCAAAAACATACTGAAAATCGATCTTTTAGGTGCCCAAAAGTCGATATGTGCATGCATCTTCTGTACCCGTTTATATCTCAAATTCTGGCCCTGAACACCCGAAAATTCGATATTTAGGGGTCCCAGAAGGGATCTGTACATGCCTACTCCGTGTTAGGGTATTTTCAAAATACAGGCCAAAAACATACTGAAAATCGATCTTTTAGGTGCCCAAAAGTCGCTATGTGCATGCATCTTCTGTACCCGTTTATATCTCAAATTCTGGCCCTAAACACCCGAAAATTTGATATTTTGGAGTCCCAGAAGCGATCTGTACATGCCTACTCCGTGTTAGAGTATTTTCAAAATTCAGGCTTAAAACATGCTGAAAATCGATATTTTTGGTGCCCAAAGTCAATATGTGTATGCATCTTCTATACTCGTTTATATCTCAAATTCATACTCAAAACACCCGAAAATTCAATATTTTGGGGTCCCAGAAGCAATCTGTACATGCCTACTTAGTGCTAGAATGTTTTCAAAATATAGTCTCAAAACATGCTCAAAATCGATATTTTTGGTGCCCAAAAGTCGATATGTGCATGCATCTTCTGTACTCGTTTATATCTCAAATTCAGGCTCAAAACACCCGAAAATTCGATATTTTGGGGTCCCAGAAGCGATCTGTACATGCTTACTCAGTACTAGAATATTTTCAAAATATAGGCTCAAAACATGCTAAAAATTGATATTTTAGGTGCGTAAAGGCGATATCTCAAATTAAGGCCCAAAACACCCGAAAATTCGATATTTAGGGGTCCCAGAAGCGATCTGTACATGCCTACTCCGTATTAGAGTATTTTCAAAATACAGGCCCAAAACATGCTGAAAATCGATATTTTTGGTGCCTAAAGTCAATATGTGTATGCATCTTCTATACTCGTTTATATCTCAAATTCAGGCTCAAAACACCCGAAAATTCGATATTTTGGGGTCCCAGAAGCGATCTGTACATGCCTACTCAGTGCTAGAATGTATTCAAAATATAGGCTCAAAACATGCTCAAAATCGATATTTTAGGTGCCCAAAAGTCGATATGTGCATGCATCTTCTGTACTCGTTTCTATCTCAAATTCAGGCTCAAAACACCCGAAAATTCGATATTTTGGGGGCTTAGAAGCGATCTGTACATGCCTACTCAGTGCTAGAATATTTTCAGAATATAGGCTCAAAACATTCTAAAAATCGATATTTTAGGTGCCAAAAAGTCAATATCTCAAATTAAAGCCCAAAACACCCGAAAAATCGATATTTAGGGATCCCAGAAGCGATCTGTACATGCCTACTCCGTGTTAGAGTATTTACAAAATACAGGCCCAAAACATGCTCAAAATCGATGTTTTAGGTGCCCAAAAGTCGATATGTGCATGCATCTTCAGTACCCGTTTATATCTCAAATTCAGGCTAAAAACACCGGAAAATTTGATATTTTGGGGTCCCAGAAGCGATCTGTACATGCCTACTCCGTGTTAGAGTATTTTCAAAATACATGCCCAAAACATGCTGAAAATCGATATTTTATATGCCCAAAGTCAATATGTGCATGTATCTTCTGTACCCGTTTATATCTCAAATTCAGGCTCAAAACACCCGAAAATTCAATATTTTGGGGTCCCAGAAGCAATCTGTACATGCCTACTCAGTGCTAGAATATTTTCAAAATATAGGCTAAAAACATGCTAAAAATCGATATTTTAGGTGCCAAAAAGTCGATATCTCAAATTAAGGCCCAAAACACCCGAAAATTAGATATTTAGGGGTCCCAAAAGCGATCTGTACATGCCTACTCCGTGTTAGAGTATTTTCAAAATACAGGCGAAAAACATACTGAAAATCGATCTTTTAGGTGCCCAAAAGTCGCTATGTGCATGCATCTTCTGTACCCGTTTATATCTCAAATTCTGGCCCTAAACACCCGAAAATTCGATATTTTGGAGTCCCAGAAGCTATCTGTACATGCCTACTCCGTGTTAGAGTATTTTCAAAATACAGGCTTAAAACATGCTGAAAATCGATATTTTTGGTGCCCAAAGTCAATATGTGTATGCATCTTCTATACTCGTTTATATCTCAAATTCATACTCAAAACACCCGAAAATTCAATATTTTGGGGTCCCAGAAGCAATCTGTACATGCCTACTTAGTGCTAGATTGTTTCCAAAATATAGTCTCAAAACATGCTCAAAATCGATATTTTTGGTGCCCAAAAGTCGATATGTGCATGCATCTTCTGTACTCGTTTATATCTCAAATTCAGGCTCAAAACACCCGAAAATTCTATATTTTGGGGTCCCAGAAGCGATCTGTACATGCTTCCTCAGTACTAGAATATTTTCAAAATATAGGCTCAAAACATGCTAAAAATCGATATTTTAGGTGCGTAAAGGCGATATCTCAAATTAAGGCCCAAAACACCCGAAAATTCGATATTTAGGGGTCCCAGAAGCGATCTGTACATGCCTACTCCGTATTAGAGTATTTTCAAAATACAGGCCCAAAACATGCTGAAAATCGATATTTTTGGTGCCTAAAGTCAATATGTGTATGCATCTTCTATACTCGTTTATATCTCAAATTCAGGCTCAAAACACCCGAAAATTCGATATTTTGGGGTCCCAGAAGCGATCTGTACATGTCTACTCAGTGCTAGAATGTATTCAAAATATAGGCTCAAAACATGCTCAAAATCGATATTTTAGGTGCCCAAAAGTCGATATGTGCATGCATCTTCTGTACTCGTTTCTATCTCAAATTCAGGCTCAAAACACCCGAAAATTCGATATTTTGGGGGCTTAGAAGCGATCTGTACATGCCTACTCAGTGCTAGAATATTTTCAGAATATAGGCTCAAAACATTCTAAAAATCGATATTTTAGGTGCCAAAAAGTCAATATCTCAAATTAAAGCCCAAAACACCCGAAAAATTGATATTTAGGGATCCCAGAAGCGATCTGTACATGCCTACTCCGTGTTAGAGTATTTTCAAAATTCAGGCTTAAAACATGCTGAAAATCGATATTTTTGGTGCCCAAAGTCAATATGTGTATGCATCTTCTATACTCGTTTATATCTCAAATTCATACTCAAAACACCCGAAAATTCAATATTTTGGGGTCCCAGAAGCGAACTGTACATGCCTACTCAGTGCTAGAATGTTTTCAAAATATAGGCTCAAAACATGCTCAAAATCGATATTTTAGGTGCCCAAAAGTCGATATGTGCATGCATCTTCTGTACTCGTTTATATCTCAAATTCAGGCTCAAAACACCCGAAAAATCGATATTTAGGGATCCCAGAAGCGATCTGTACATGCCTACTCCGTGTTAGAGTATTTACAAAATACAGGCCCAAAACATGCTCAAAATCGATGTTTTAGGTGCCCAAAAGTCGATATGTGCATGCATCTTCAGTACCCGTTTATATCTCAAATTCAGGCTAAAAACACCGGAAAATTTGATATTTTGGGGTCCCAGAAGCGATCTGTACATGCCTACTCCGTGTTAGAGTATTTTCAAAATACATGCCCAAAACATGCTGAAAATCGATATTTTATATGCCCAAAGTCAATATGTGCATGTATCTTCTGTACCCGTTTATATCTCAAATTCAGGCTCAAAACACCCGAAAATTCAATATTTTGGGGTCCCAGAAGCAATCTGTACATGCCTACTCAGTGCTAGAATATTTTCAAAATATAGGCTAAAAACATGCTAAAAATCGATATTTTAGGTGCCAAAAAGTCGATATCTCAAATTAAGGCCCAAAACACCCGAAAATTAGATATTTAGGGGTCCCAAAAGCGATCTGTACATGCCTACTCCGTGTTAGAGTATTTTCAAAATACAGGCGAAAAACATACTGAAAATCGATCTTTTAGGTGCCCAAAAGTCGCTATGTGCATGCATCTTCTGTACCCGTTTATATCTCAAATTCTGGCCCTAAACACCCGAAAATTCGATATTTTGGAGTCCCAGAAGCTATCTGTACATGCCTACTCCGTGTTAGAGTATTTTCAAAATACAGGCTTAAAACATGCTGAAAATCGATATTTTTGGTGCCCAAAGTCAATATGTGTATGCATCTTCTATACTCGTTTATATCTCAAATTCATACTCAAAACACCCGAAAATTCAATATTTTGGGGTCCCAGAAGCGAACTGTACATGCCTACTCAGTGCTAGAATGTTTTCAAAATATAGGCTCAAAACATGCTCAAAATCGATATTTTAGGTGCCCAAAAGTCGATATGTGCATGCATCTTCTGTACTCGTTTATATCTCAAATTCAGGCTCAAAACACCCGAAAATTCGATATTTTGGGGTCCCAGAAGCGATCTGTACATGTCTACTCAGTGCTAGAATATTTTCAAAATATAGGCTCAAAACATGCTAAAAATCGATATTTTAGGTGCGTAAAGGCGATATCTCAAATTCAAACCCAAAACACCTGGAAATTCGATATTTTGGGGTTCCAGAAGCGATCTGAACATGCCTGCTCCGTGTTACAGTATTTACAAAATACAGGCCCAAAACATGCTCAAAATCGATGTTTTAGGTGCCCAAAAGTCGATATGTGCATGCATCTTCAGTACCCGTTTATATCTCAAATTCATACTCAAAACACCCGAAAATTCGATATTTTGGGGTCCCAGAAGCGATCTGTACATGCCTACTCCGTATTAGAGTATTTTCAAAATACATGCCCAAAACATGCTGAAAATCGATATTTTAGATGCCCAAGTTCAATATGTTCATGTATCTTCTGTACCCGTTTATATCTCAAATTCAGGCTCAAAACACCATAAAAATCAATATTTTGGGGTCCCAGAAGCAATCTGTACATGCCTACTCAGTGCTAGAATATTTTCAAAATATAGGCTAAAAACATGCTAAAAATCGATATATTAGGTGCCAAAAAGTCGATATCTCAAATTCAGTCCCAAAACACCCGAAAATTCGATATTTATGGGTCCCAGAAGCGATCTGTACATACCTACTCCGTGTTAGAGTATTTTCAAAATACAGGCCAAAAACATACTGAAAATCGATCTTTTAGGTGCCCAAAAGTCGATATGTGCATGCATCTTCTGTACCCGTTTATATCTCAAATTCTGGCCCTGAACACCCGAAAATTCGATATTTAGGGGTCCCTGAAGGGATCTGTACATGCCTACTCCGTGTTAGGGTATTTTCAAAATACAGGCCAAAAACATACTGAAAATCGATCTTTTAGGTGCCCAAAAGTCGCTATGTGCATGCATCTTCTGTACCCGTTTATATCTCAAATTCTGGCCCTAAACACCCGAAAATTTGATATTTTGGAGTCCCAGAAGCGATCTGTACATGCCTACTCCGTGTTAGAGTATTTTCAAAATTCAGGCTTAAAACATGCTGAAAATCGATATTTTTGGTGCCCAAAGTCAATATGTGTATGCATCTTCTATACTCGTTTATATCTCAAATTCATACTCAAAACACCCGAAAATTCAATATTTTGGGGTCCCAGAAGCGAACTGTACATGCCTACTCAGTGCTAGAATGTTTTCAAAATATAGGCTCAAAACATGCTCAAAATCGATATTTTAGGTGCCCAAAAGTCGATTTGTGCATGCATCTTCTGTACTTGTTTATATCTCAAATTCAGGCTCAAAACACCCGAAAATTCGATATTTTGGGGTCCCAGAAGCGATCTGTACATGCCTACTCAGTGCTACAATATTTTCAAAATATAGGCTAAAAACATGCTAAAAATCGATATTTTAGGTGCGTAAAGGCGATATCTCAAATTCAGGCCCAAAACACCTGGAAATTCGATATTTTGGGGTCCCAGAAGCGATCTGAACATGCATACTCCGTGTTACAGTATTTACAAAATACAGGCCCAAAACATGCTCAAAATCGATGTTTTAGGTGCCCAAAAGTCGATATGTGCATGCATCTTCAGTACCCGTTTATATCTCAAAATCAGGCTCAAAACACCCGAAAATTCGATATTTTGGGGTCCCAGAAGCAATCTGTACATGCCTACTCCGTGTTAGAGTATTTTCAAAATACATGCCCAAAACATGCTGAAAATCGATATTTTAGATGCCCAAGTTCAATATGTGCATGTATCTTCTGTACCCGTTTATATCTCAAATTCAGGCTCAAAACACCCTAAAAATCAATATTTTGGGGTCCCAGAAGCAATCTGTACATGCCTACTCAGTGCTAGAATATTTTCAAAATATAGGCTAAAAACATGCTAAAAATCGATATATTAGGTGCCAAAAAGTCGATATCTCAAATTCAGTCCCAAAACACCCGAAAATTCGATATTTAGGGGTCCCAGAAGCGATCTGTACATGCCTACTCCATGTTAGAGTATTTTCAAAATACAGGCCAAAAACATACTGAAAATCGATATTTTAGGTGCCCAAAAGTCGATATCTGCATGCATCTTCTGTACCCGTTTATATCTCAAATTCTGGCCCTGAACACCTGAAAATTCAATATTTTGGGGTCCCTGAAGCAATCTGTACATGCCTACTCAGTGCTAGAATATTTTCAAAATATAGGCTAAAAACATGCTAAAAATCGATATTTTAGGTGCCAAAAAGTCGATATCTCAAATTAAGGCCCAAAACAACCGAAAATTCGATATTTAGGGGTCACAGAAGCGATCTGTACATGCCTACTCCGTGTTAGAGTATTTTCAAAATACAGGCCAAAAACATACTGAAAATCGATCTTTTAGGTGCCCAAAAGTCGATATCTGCATGCATCTTCTGTACCCGTTTATATCTCAAATTCAGGCCCTAAACACCCGAAAATTCGATATTTTGGGGTCCCTGAAACGATCTGTACATGCCTACTCAGTGCTAGAATGTTTTCAAAATATAGGCTCAAAACATACTCAAAATCGATATTTTAGGTGCCCAAAAGTCGATATGTGCATGCATCTTCTGTACTTGTTTATATCTCAAATTCAAGCTCAAAACACCCGAAAATTCGATATTTAGGGGTCCCAGAAGCGATCTGTACATGCCTACTCAGTGCTAGAATATTTTCAAAATATAGGCTCAAAACATGCTAAAAATCGATATTTTAGGTGCGTAAAGGCGATATCTCAAATTCAGGCACAAAACACCCGAAAATTTGATCTTTTGGGGTCCCAGAATCAATCTGTACATGCCTACTCAGTGCTAGAATATTTTCAAAATATAGGCTAAAAACATGCTAAAAATCGATATTTTAGGTGCCAAAAAGTCGATATCTCAAATTCAGTCCCAAAACACCCGAAAATTCGATATTTAAGGGTCCCAGAAGGGATCTGTACATGCCTACTCCGTGTTAGAGTATTTTCAAAATACAGGCCCAAAACATGCTGAAAATCGATATTTTAGATGCCCAAAGTCAATATGTGCATGTATCTTCTGTACTCGTTTATATCTCAAATTCAGGCTCAAAACACCCGAAAATTCGATATTTTGGGGTCCCAGAAGCGATCTGTACATGTCTACTCAGTGCTAGAACGTTTTCAAAATATTGGCTCAAAACATGCTCAAAATCGATATTTTACGTGCCAAAAAGTCGATATCTCAAATTCAGTCCGAAATCACCCGAAAATTCGATATTTAGGGGTCCCAGAAGGGATATGTACATGCCAACTCCGTGTTAGAGTATTTTCAAAATACAGGCCAAAAACATACTGAAAATCGATCTTTTAGGTGCCTAAAAGTCGATATGTGCATGCATCTTCTGTACCCGTTTATATCTCAAATTCTGGCCCTAAACACCCGAAAATTCGATATTTAGGGGTCCCAGAAGCGATCTGTACATACCTACTCCGTGTTAGAGTATTTTCAAAATACAGGCCAAAAAAATTCTGAAAATCGATCTTTTAGGTGCCCAAAAGTCGATATGTTCATGCATCTTCTGTACTCGTTTATATCTCAAATTCTGGCCCTAAACACCCGAAAATTCGATATTTTGGGGTCCCAGAAGCGATCTGTACATGCCTACTCCGTGTTAGAGTATTTTAAAAATTCAGGCTCAAAACATGCTGAAAATCGATATTTTTGGTGCCCAAAGACAATATGTGTATGCATCTTTTATACTCGTTTATATCTCAAATTTAGGCTCAAAACACCCGAAAATTCGATATTTTTGGGTCCCAGAAGCAATCTGTACATGCCTACTTAGTGCTAGAATGTTTTCAAAATATAGGCTCAAAACATGCTCAAAATCGATATTTTTGGTGCCCAAAAGTCGATATGTGCATGCATCTTCTGTACTCGTTTATATCTCAAATTCAGGCTCAAAACACCCGAAAATTCGATATTTTGGGGTCCCAGAAGCGATCTGTACATGCTTACTCAGTACTAGAATATTTTCAAAATATAGGCTCAAAACATGCTAAAAATCGATATTTTAGGTGCGTAAAGGCGATATCTCAAATTAAGGCCCAAAACACCCGAAAATTCGATATTTAGGGGTCCCAGAAGCGATCTGTACATGCCTACTCCGTATTAGAGTATTTTCAAAATACAGGCCCAAAACATGCTGAAAATCGATATTTTTGGTGCCTAAAGTCAATATGTGTATGCATCTTCTATACTCGTTTATATCTCAAATTCAGGCTCAAAACACCCGAAAATTCGATATTTTGGGGTCCCAGAAGCGATCTGTACATGCCTACTCAGTGCTAGAATGTATTCAAAATATAGGCTCAAAACATGCTCAAAATCGATATTTTAGGTGCCCAAAAGTCGATATGTGCATGCATCTTCTGTACTCGTTTCTATCTCAAATTCAGGCTCAAAACACCCGAAAATTCGATATTTTGGGGGCTTAGAAGCGATCTGTACATGCCTACTCAGTGCTAGAATATTTTCAAAATATAGGCTCAAAACATTCTAAAAATCGATATTTTAGGTGCCAAAAAGTCAATATCTCAAATTAAAGCCCAAAACACCCGAAAAATCGATATTTAGGGATCCCAGAAGCGATCTGTACATGCCTACTCCGTGTTAGAGTATTTACAAAATACAGGCCCAAAACATGCTCAAAATCGATGTTTTAGGTGCCCAAAAGTCGATATGTGCATGCATCTTCAGTACCCGTTTATATCTCAAATTCAGGCTAAAAACACCGGAAAATTTGATATTTTGGGGTCCCAGAAGCGATCTGTACATGCCTACTCCGTGTTAGAGTATTTTCAAAATACATGCCCAAAACATGCTGAAAATCGATATTTTATATGCCCAAAGTCAATATGTGCATGCATCTTCTGTACCCGTTTATATCTCAAATTCAGGCTCAAAACACCCGAAAATTCAATATTTTGGGGTCCCAGAAGCAATCTGTACATGCCTACTCAGTGCTAGAATATTTTCAAAATATAGGCTAAAAACATGCTAAAAATCGATATATTTGGTGCCAAAAAGTCGATATCTCAAATTCAGTCCCAAAACACCCGAAAATTCGATATTTAGGGGTCCCAGAAGCGATCTGTACATGCCTACTCCGTGTTAGAGTATTTTCAAAATACAGGCCAAAAACATACTGAAAATCGATCTTTTAGGTGCCCAAAAGTCGATATGTGCATGCATCTTCTGTACCCGTTTATATCTCAAATTCTGGCCCTGAACACTCGAAAATTCGATATTTAGGGGTCCCAGAAGGGATCTGTACATGCCTACTCCGTGTTAGGGTATTTTCAAAATACAGGCCAAAAACATACTGAAAATCGATCTTTTAGGTGCCCAAAAGTCGCTATGTGCATGCATCTTCTGTACCCGTTTATATCTCAAATTCTGGCCCTAAACACCCGAAAATTTGATATTTTGGAGTCCCAGAAGCGATCTGTACATGCCTACTCCGTGTTAGAGTATTTTCAAAATTCAGGCTTAAAAACATGCTGAAAATCGATATTTTTGGTGCCCAAAGTCAATATGTGTATGCATCTTCTATACTCGTTTATATCTCAAATTCATACTCAAAACACCCGAAAATTCAATATTTTGGGGTCCCAGAAGCGAACTGTACATGCCTACTCAGTGCTAGAATGTTTTCAAAATATAGGCTCAAAACATGCTCAAAATCGATATTTTAGGTGCCCAAAAGTCGATTTGTGCATGCATCTTCTGTACTTGTTTATATCTCAAATTCAGGCTCAAAACACCCGAAAATTCGATATTTTGGGGTCCCAGAAGCGATCTGTACATGCCTACTCAGTGCTACAATATTTTCAAAATATAGGCTAAAAACATGCTAAAAATCGATATTTTAGGTGCGTAAAGGCGATATCTCAAATTCAGGCCCAAAACACCTGGAAATTCGATATTTTGGGGTCCCAGAAGCGATCTGAACATGCCTACTCCGTGTTACAGTATTTACAAAATACAGGCCCAAAACATGCTCAAAATCGATGTTTTAGGTGCCCAAAAGTCGATATGTGCATGCATCTTCAGTACCCGTTTATATCTCAAATTCAGGCTCAAAACACCCGAAAATTCGATATTTTGGGGTCCCAGAAGCGATCTGTACATGCCTACTCCGTGTTAGAGTATTTTCAAAATACATGCCCAAAACATGCTGAAAATCGATATTTTAGATGCCCAAGTTCAATATGTGCATGTATCTTCTGTACCCGTTTATATCTCAAATTCAGGCTCAAAACACCCTAAAAATCAATATTTTGGGGTCCCAGAAGCAATCTGTACATGCCTACTCAGTGCTAGAATATTTTCAAAATATAGGCTAAAAACATGCTAAAAATCGATATATTAGGTGCCAAAAAGTCGATATCTCAAATTCAGTCCCAAAACACCCGAAAATTCGATATTTAGGGGTCCCAGAAGCGATCTGTACATGCCTACTCCGTGTTAGAGTATTTTCAAAATACATGCCCAAAACATGCTGAAAATCGATATTTTAAATGCCCAAGTTCAATATGTGCATGCATCTTCTGTACTCGTTTATATCTCAAATTCTGGCCCTGAACACCTGAAAATTCAATAATTTCGGGTCCCAGAAGCAATCTGTACATGCCTACTCAGTGCTAGAATATTTTCAAAATATAGGCTAAAAACATGCTAAAAATCGATATATTAGGTGCCAAAAAGTCGATATCTCAAATTCAGTCCCAAAACACCCGAAAATTCGATATTTAGGGGTCCCAGAAGCGATCTGTACATGCCTACTCCGTGTTAGAGTATTTTCAAAATACAGGCCAAAAACATACTGAAAATCGATCTTTTAGGTGCCCAAAAGTCGATATCTGCATGCATCTTCTGTACCCGTTTATATCTCAAATTCTGGCCCTGAACACCTGAAAATTCAATATTTTGGGGTCCCAGAAGCAATCTGTACATGCCTACTCAGTGCTAGAATATTTTCAAAATATAGGCTAAAAACATGCTAAAAATCGATATTTTAGGTGCCAAAAAGTCGATATCTCAAATTAAGGCCCAAAACAACCGAAAATTCGATATTTAGGGGTCCCAGAAGCGATCTGTACATGCCTACTCCGTGTTAGAGTATTTTCAAAATACAGGCCAAAAACATACTGAAAATCGATCTTTTAGGTGCCCAAAAGTCGATATCTGCATGCATCTTCTGTACCCGTTTATATCTCAAATTCAGGCCCTAAACACCCGAAAATTCGATATTTTGGGGTCCCTGAAACGATCTGTACATGCCTACTCAGTGCTAGAATGTTTTCAAAATATAGGCTCAAAACATGCTCAAAATCGATATTTTAGGTGCCCAAAAGTCGATATGTGCATGCATCTTCTGTACTTGTTTATATCTCAAATTCAAGCTCAAAACACCCGAAAATTCGATATTTAGGGGTCCCAGAAGCGATCTGTACATGCCTACTCAGTGCTAGAATATTTTCAAAATATAGGCTCAAAACATGCTAAAAATCGATATTTTAGGTGCGTAAAGGCGATATCTCAAATTCAGGCACAAAACACCTGAAAATTTGATCTTTTGGGGTCCCAGAATCAATCTGTACATGCCTACTCAGTGCCAGAATATTTTCAAAATATAGGCTAAAAACATGCTAAAAATCGATATTTTAGGTGCCAAAAAGTCGATATCTCAAATTCAGTCCCAAAACACCCGAAAATTCGATATTTAAGGGTCCCAGAAGGGATCTGTACATGCCTACTCCGTGTTAGAGTATTTTCAAAATACAGGCCCAAAACATGCTGAAAATCGATATTTTAGATGCCCAAAGTCAATATGTGCATGTATCTTCTAAACTCGTTTATATCTCAAATTCAGGCTCAAAACACCCGAAAATTCGATATTTTTGGGTCCCAGAAGCGATCTGTACATGCCTACTCAGTGCTAGAACGTTTTCAAAATATTGGCTCAAAACATGCTCAAAATCGATATTTTACGTGCCAAAAAGTCGATATCTCAAATTCAGTCCGAAATCACCCGAAAATTCGATATTTAGGGGTCCCAGAAGGGATATGTACATGCCAACTCCGTGTTAGAGTATTTTCAAAATACAGGCCAAAAACATACTGAAAATCGATCTTTTAGGTGCCTAAAAGTCGATATGTGCATGCATCTTCTGTACCCGTTTATATCTCAAATTCTGGCCCTAAACACCCGAAAATTCGATATTTAGGGGTCCCAGAAGCGATCTGTACATACCTACTCCGTGTTAGAGTATTTTCAAAATACAGGCCAAAAACATACTGAAAATCGATCTTTTAGGTGCCCAAAAGTCGATATGTTCATGCATCTTCTGTACTCGTTTATATCTCAAATTCTGGCCCTAAACACCCGAAAATTCGATATTTTGGGGTCCCAGAAGCGATCTGTACATACCTACTCCGTGTTAGAGTATTTTCAAAATACAGGCCAAAAAAATTCTGAAAATCGATCTTTTAGGTGCCCAAAAGTCGATATGTTCATGCATCTTCTGTACTCGTTTATATCTCAAATTCTGGCCCTAAACACCCGAAAATTCGATATTTTGGGGTCCCAGAAGCGATCTGTACATGCCTACTCCGTGTTAGAGTATTTTAAAAATTCAGGCTCAAAACATGCTGAAAATCGATATTTTTGGTGCCCAAAGACAATATGTGTATGCATCTTTTATACTCGTTTATATCTCAAATTTAGGCTCAAAACACCCGAAAATTCGATATTTTTGGGTCCCAGAAGCAATCTGTACATGCCTACTTAGTGCTAGAATGTTTTCAAAATATAGGCTCAAAACATGCTCAAAATCGATATTTTTGGTGCCCAAAAGTCGATATGTGCATGCATCTTCTGTACTCGTTTATATCTCAAATTCAGGCTCAAAACACCCGAAAATTCGATATTTTGGGGTCCCAGAAGCGATCTGTACATGCTTACTCAGTACTAGAATATTTTCAAAATATAGGCTCAAAACATGCTAAAAATCGATATTTTAGGTGCGTAAAGGCGATATCTCAAATTAAGGCCCAAAACACCCGAAAATTCGATATTTAGGGGTCCCAGAAGCGATCTGTACATGCCTACTCCGTATTAGAGTATTTTCAAAATACAGGCCCAAAACATGCTGAAAATCGATATTTTTGGTGCCTAAAGTCAATATGTGTATGCATCTTCTATACTCGTTTATATCTCAAATTCAGGCTCAAAACACCCGAAAATTCGATATTTTGGGGTCCCAGAAGCGATCTGTACATGCCTACTCAGTGCTAGAATGTATTCAAAATATAGGCTCAAAACATGCTCAAAATCGATATTTTAGGTGCCCAAAAGTCGATATGTGCATGCATCTTCTGTACTCGTTTCTATCTCAAATTCAGGCTCAAAACACCCGAAAATTCGATATTTTGGGGGCTTAGAAGCGATCTGTACATGCCTACTCAGTGCTAGAATATTTTCAAAATATAGGCTCAAAACATTCTAAAAATCGATATTTTAGGTGCCAAAAAGTCAATATCTCAAATTAAAGCCCAAAACACCCGAAAAATCGATATTTAGGGATCCCAGAAGCGATCTGTACATGCCTACTCCGTGTTAGAGTATTTACAAAATACAGGCCCAAAACATGCTCAAAATCGATGTTTTAGGTGCCCAAAAGTCGATATGTGCATGCATCTTCAGTACCCGTTTATATCTCAAATTCAGGCTAAAAACACCGGAAAATTTGATATTTTGGGGTCCCAGAAGCGATCTGTACATGCCTACTCCGTGTTAGAGTATTTTCAAAATACATGCCCAAAACATGCTGAAAATCGATATTTTATATGCCCAAAGTCAATATGTGCATGCATCTTCTGTACCCGTTTATATCTCAAATTCAGGCTCAAAACACCCGAAAATTCAATATTTTGGGGTCCCAGAAGCAATCTGTACATGCCTACTCAGTGCTAGAATATTTTCAAAATATAGGCTAAAAACATGCTAAAAATCGATATATTTGGTGCCAAAAAGTCGATATCTCAAATTCAGTCCCAAAACACCCGAAAATTCGATATTTAGGGGTCCCAGAAGCGATCTGTACATGCCTACTCCGTGTTAGAGTATTTTCAAAATACAGGCCAAAAACATACTGAAAATCGATCTTTTAGGTGCCCAAAAGTCGATATGTGCATGCATCTTCTGTACCCGTTTATATCTCAAATTCTGGCCCTGAACACTCGAAAATTCGATATTTAGGGGTCCCAGAAGGGATCTGTACATGCCTACTCCGTGTTAGGGTATTTTCAAAATACAGGCCAAAAACATACTGAAAATCGATCTTTTAGGTGCCCAAAAGTCGCTATGTGCATGCATCTTCTGTACCCGTTTATATCTCAAATTCTGGCCCTAAACACCCGAAAATTTGATATTTTGGAGTCCCAGAAGCGATCTGTACATGCCTACTCCGTGTTAGAGTATTTTCAAAATTCAGGCTTAAAAACATGCTGAAAATCGATATTTTTGGTGCCCAAAGTCAATATGTGTATGCATCTTCTATACTCGTTTATATCTCAAATTCATACTCAAAACACCCGAAAATTCAATATTTTGGGGTCCCAGAAGCGAACTGTACATGCCTACTCAGTGCTAGAATGTTTTCAAAATATAGGCTCAAAACATGCTCAAAATCGATATTTTAGGTGCCCAAAAGTCGATTTGTGCATGCATCTTCTGTACTTGTTTATATCTCAAATTCAGGCTCAAAACACCCGAAAATTCGATATTTTGGGGTCCCAGAAGCGATCTGTACATGCCTACTCAGTGCTACAATATTTTCAAAATATAGGCTAAAAACATGCTAAAAATCGATATTTTAGGTGCGTAAAGGCGATATCTCAAATTCAGGCCCAAAACACCTGGAAATTCGATATTTTGGGGTCCCAGAAGCGATCTGAACATGCCTACTCCGTGTTACAGTATTTACAAAATACAGGCCCAAAACATGCTCAAAATCGATGTTTTAGGTGCCCAAAAGTCGATATGTGCATGCATCTTCAGTACCCGTTTATATCTCAAATTCAGGCTCAAAACACCCGAAAATTCGATATTTTGGGGTCCCAGAAGCGATCTGTACATGCCTACTCCGTGTTAGAGTATTTTCAAAATACATGCCCAAAACATGCTGAAAATCGATATTTTAGATGCCCAAGTTCAATATGTGCATGTATCTTCTGTACCCGTTTATATCTCAAATTCAGGCTCAAAACACCCTAAAAATCAATATTTTGGGGTCCCAGAAGCAATCTGTACATGCCTACTCAGTGCTAGAATATTTTCAAAATATAGGCTAAAAACATGCTAAAAATCGATATATTAGGTGCCAAAAAGTCGATATCTCAAATTCAGTCCCAAAACACCCGAAAATTCGATATTTAGGGGTCCCAGAAGCGATCTGTACATGCCTACTCCGTGTTAGAGTATTTTCAAAATACATGCCCAAAACATGCTGAAAATCGATATTTTAAATGCCCAAGTTCAATATGTGCATGCATCTTCTGTACTCGTTTATATCTCAAATTCTGGCCCTGAACACCTGAAAATTCAATAATTTCGGGTCCCAGAAGCAATCTGTACATGCCTACTCAGTGCTAGAATATTTTCAAAATATAGGCTAAAAACATGCTAAAAATCGATATATTAGGTGCCAAAAAGTCGATATCTCAAATTCAGTCCCAAAACACCCGAAAATTCGATATTTAGGGGTCCCAGAAGCGATCTGTACATGCCTACTCCGTGTTAGAGTATTTTCAAAATACAGGCCAAAAACATACTGAAAATCGATCTTTTAGGTGCCCAAAAGTCGATATCTGCATGCATCTTCTGTACCCGTTTATATCTCAAATTCTGGCCCTGAACACCTGAAAATTCAATATTTTGGGGTCCCAGAAGCAATCTGTACATGCCTACTCAGTGCTAGAATATTTTCAAAATATAGGCTAAAAACATGCTAAAAATCGATATTTTAGGTGCCAAAAAGTCGATATCTCAAATTAAGGCCCAAAAACAACCGAAAATTCGATATTTAGGGGTCCCAGAAGCGATCTGTACATGCCTACTCCGTGTTAGAGTATTTTCAAAATACAGGCCAAAAACATACTGAAAATCGATCTTTTAGGTGCCCAAAAGTCGATATCTGCATGCATCTTCTGTACCCGTTTATATCTCAAATTCAGGCCCTAAACACCCGAAAATTCGATATTTTGGGGTCCCTGAAACGATCTGTACATGCCTACTCAGTGCTAGAATGTTTTCAAAATATAGGCTCAAAACATGCTCAAAATCGATATTTTAGGTGCCCAAAAGTCGATATGTGCATGCATCTTCTGTACTTGTTTATATCTCAAATTCAAGCTCAAAACACCCGAAAATTCGATATTTAGGGGTCCCAGAAGCGATCTGTACATGCCTACTCAGTGCTAGAATATTTTCAAAATATAGGCTCAAAACATGCTAAAAATCGATATTTTAGGTGCGTAAAGGCGATATCTCAAATTCAGGCACAAAACACCTGAAAATTTGATCTTTTGGGGTCCCAGAATCAATCTGTACATGCCTACTCAGTGCTAGAATATTTTCAAAATATAGGCTAAAAACATGCTAAAAATCGATATTTTAGGTGCCAAAAAGTCGATATCTCAAATTCAGTCCCAAAACACCCGAAAATTCGATATTTAAGGGTCCCAGAAGGGATCTGTACATGCCTACTCCGTGTTAGAGTATTTTCAAAATACAGGCCCAAAACATGCTGAAAATCGATATTTTAGATGCCCAAAGTCAATATGTGCATGTATCTTCTAAACTCGTTTATATCTCAAATTCAGGCTCAAAACACCCGAAAATTCGATATTTTGGGGTCCCAGAAGCGATCTGTACATGCCTACTCAGTGCTAGAACGTTTTCAAAATATTGGCTCAAAACATGCTCAAAATCGATATTTTACGTGCCAAAAAGTCGATATCTCAAATTCAGTCCGAAATCACCCGAAAATTCGATATTTAGGGGTCCCAGAAGGGATATGTACATGCCAACTCCGTGTTAGAGTATTTTCAAAATACAGGCCAAAAACATACTGAAAATCGATCTTTTAGGTGCCTAAAAGTCGATATGTGCATGCATCTTCTGTACCCGTTTATATCTCAAATTCTGGCCCTAAACACCCGAAAATTCGATATTTAGGGGTCCCAGAAGCGATCTGTACATACCTACTCCGTGTTAGAGTATTTTCAAAATACAGGCCAAAAACATACTGAAAATCGATCTTTTAGGTGCCCAAAAGTCGATATGTTCATGCATCTTCTGTACTCGTTTATATCTCAAATTCAGGCTCAAAACACCCGAAAATTCGATATTTTGGGGTCCCAGAAGCGATCTGTACATGCTTACTCAGTACTAGAATATTTTCAAAATATAGGCTCAAAACATGCTAAAAATCGATATTTTAGGTGCGCAAAGGCGATATCTCAAATTAAGGCCCAAAACACCCGAAAATTCGATATTTAGGGGTCCCAGAAGCGATCTGTACATGCCTACTCCGTATTAGAGTATTTTCAAAATACAGGCCCAAAACATGCTGAAAATCGATATTTTTGGTGCCTAAAGTCAATATGTGTATGCATCTTCTATACTCGTTTATATCTCAAATTCAGGCTCAAAACACCCGAAAATTCGATATTTTGGGGTCCCAGAAGCGATCTGTACATGCCTACTCAGTGCTAGAATGTATTCAAAATATAGGCTCAAAACATGCTCAAAATCGATATTTTAGGTGCCCAAAAGTCGATATGTGCATGCATCTTCTGTACTCGTTTCTATCTCAAATTCAGGCTCAAAACACCCGAAAATTCGATATTTTGGGGGCTTAGAAGCGATCTGTACATGCCTACTCAGTGCTAGAATATTTTCAAAATATAGGCTCAAAACATTCTAAAAATCGATATTTTAGGTGTGTAAAGGCGATATCTCAAATTCAGTCCCAAAACACCCGAAAATTCGATATTTTGGGGTCCCAGAAGCGATCTGTACATGCCTACTCAGTGTTAGAGTATTTACAAAATACAGGCCCAAAACATGCTCAAAATCGATTTTTTAGGTGCCCAAAAGTCGATATGTGCATGCATTTTCAGTACCCGTTTATATCTCAAATTCTAGCCCTAAACACCCGAAAATTCGATATTTTTGGGTCCTAGAAGCGATCTGTACATGATTACTCAGTGATAAAATGTTTTCAAACTATAGGCTCAAAACATGCTCAAAATCGATCTTTTAGGTGCAAAAAAGTCGATATGTGCATGCATCTTCTGTACCCGTTTATATTTGAAATTCTGGCCCTAAACATCCGAAAATTCAATATTTTGGGGTCCCAGAAGCAATCTGTACATGCCTACTCAGTGCTAGAATATTTTCAAAATATAAGCTAAAAACATGCTAAAAATCGATATTTTAGGTGCCAAAAAGTCGATATCTCAAATTAAGGCCCAAAACACCCGAAAATTCGATATTTAGGGGTCCCAGAAGCGATCTGTACATGCCTACTCAGTGCTAGAATGTTTTCAAAATATAGGCTCAAAACATGTTCAAAATCGATATTTTAGGTGCCCAAAAGTCGATATGTGCATGCATCTTCAGTACCCGTTTATATCTCAAATGCAGGCCCAAAACACCCGAAAATTCGATATTTTGGGGTCCCAGAAGCGATCTGTACATGCCTACTCCGTTTTAGAGTAATTTCAAAATACAGGCCCAAAACATGCTGAAAATCGATATTTTAGATGCCCAAAGTCAATATGTGCATGTATCTTCTGTACCCGTTTATATCTCGAATTCAGGCTCAAAACACCCGAAAATTCAATATTCTGGGGTCCCAGAAGCAATCTGTACATGCCTACTCAGTGCTAGAATATTTTCAAAATATAGGCTAAAAACATGCTAAAAATCGATATTTTAGGTGCCAAAAAGTCGATATATCAAATTAAGGCCCAAAACACCCGAAAATCGATATTTAGGGGTCCCAGAAGCGATCTGTACATGCCCACTATGTGCTAGAATGTTTTCAAAATATAGACTCAAAACATGCTCAAAACCGATATTTTAGGTGCCCAAAAGTCGATATTTGCATGCATCTTCTGTACTCGTTTATTTCTCAAATTCAAGCCCAAAACGCCCGAAAATTCGATATTTTGGGGTCCCAGAAGCGATCTGTACATGCCTACTCAGTGCTAGAATATTTTTAAAATATAGACTCAAAACATGCTAAAAATCGATATTTTAGGTGCGTAAAAGCGAGATCTCAAATTCAGGCCCAAAACACCCGAAAATTCGATATTTTGGGGTACCAGAAGCGATCTGTACATGCCTACTCCGTGTAAGAGTATTTTCAAAATACAGGCCCAAAACATGCTCAAAATCGATGTTTTAGGTGTCCAAAAAGTCGATATGTGCATTCATCTTCTGTACCCGTTTATATCTCAAATTCAGGCTCAAAACACCCGAAAATTCGATATTTTGGGGTCCCAGAAGCGATCTGTACATGCCTACTCAGTGCTAGAATATTTTCAAAATATAGGCTCAAAACATGCTAATAATCGATATTTTAGGTGCGTAAAGGCGATATCTCAAATTAAGGTCCAAAACACCCGAAAATTCGATATTTAGGGGTCCCAGAAGCGATCTGTACATGCCTACTTAGTGCTAAAATGTTTTCAAAATATAGGCTCAAAACATGCTCAAAATCGATATTTTAGGTGCCCAAAAGTCGATATGTGCATGCATCTTCTGTACCCGTTTATATCTCAAATTCAGGCTCAAAATACCCGAAAATTCAATATTTTGGGGTCCCAGAAGCAATCTGTACATGCCTACTCAGTGCTAGAATATTTTCAAAATATAGGCTAAAAACATGATAAAAATCGATATTTTAGGTGCCAAAAAGTCGATTTCTCAAATTAAGGCCCAAAACACCCGAAAATTCGATATTTAGGGGTCCCAGAAGCGATCTGTACATGCCTACTCCGTGTTAGAGTATTTTCAAAATACAGGCCCAAAACATGCTCAAAATCGATGTTTTAGGTGCCAAAAAGTAGATATGAGCATGCACTTTCAGTACTCGTTTATATCTCAAATTTAGGCTCAAAACACCCGAAAATTCGATATTTTGGGGATCCAGAAGCGATCTGGAAATGCCTACTCCTTATTAGAGTATTTTTAAAATACATGCCCAAAACATGCTAAAAATCGATATTTTAGATGCCCAAAGTCAATATGTGCATGTATCTTCTGTACCCGTTTATATCTCAAATTCAGGCTCAAAACACCCGAAAATTCAATATTTTGGGGTCCCAGAAGCAATCTGTACATGCCTACTCAGTGCTAGAATATTTTCAAAATATAGGCTAAAAACATGATAAAAATCGATATTTTAGGTGCCAAAAAGTCGATTTCTCAAATTAAGGCCCAAAACACCCGAAAATTCGATATTTAGGGGTCCCAGAAGCGATCTGTACATGCCTACTCCGTGTTAGAGTATTTTCAAATTACAGGCCCAAAACATGCTCAAAATCGATGTTTTAGGTGCCAAAAAGTAGATATGAGCATGCACTTTCAGTACTCGTTTATATCTCAAATTTAGGCTCAAAACACCCGAAAATTCGATATTTTGGGGATTCAGAAGCGATCTGGAAATGCCTACTCCTTATTAGAGTATTTTTAAAATACATGCCCAAAACATGCTAAAAATCGATATTTTAGATGCCCAAAGTCAATATGTGCATGTATCTTCTGTACCCGTTAATATCTCAAATTCACGCTCAAAACACCCGAAAATTCAATATTTTGGGGTCCCAGAAGCAATCTGTACATGCCTACTCAGTGCTAGAATATTTTCAAAATATAGGCTAAAAACATGCTAAAAATCGATATTTTAGGTGCCAAAAAGTCGATATCTCATATTAAGGCCCAAAACACCCGAAAATTTGATATTTAGGGGTCCCAGAAGCGATCTATACATGCCTACTCCGTGTTAGAGTATTTTCAAAATACAGGCCAAAAACATACTGAAAATCGATCTTTTAGGTGCCCAAAAGTCGATATGTGCATGCATCTTCTGTACTCGTTTATATCTCAAATTCAGGCTCAAAACACCCGAAAATTCGATATTTTAAGGGCTTATAAGCGATCTGTACATGTAGGCCTACTCAGTGCTAGAATATTTTCAAAATATAGGCTCAAAACATGCTAAAAATCGATATTTTAGGTGCGTAAAGGCGATATCTCAAATTCAGGCCCAAAACACCCGAAAATTCGATATTTTGGGGTCCCAGAAGCGATCTGTACATGCCTACTCCGTGTTAGAGTATTTACAAAATACAGGCCCAAAACATGCTCAAAATCAATCTTTTAGGTGCCCAAAAGTCGATATGTGCATGCATCTTCTGTACCCGTTTATATCTCAAATTCTGGACCTAAACACCCGAAAATTCAATATTTTTGGGTCCCAGAAGCAATCTGTACATGCCTACTCCGTGTTAGAGTATTTTCAAAATACAGGCGAAAAACATACTGCAAATCGATCTTTTAGGTGCCCAAAAGTCGATATGTGCATGCATTTTCAGTACCCGTTTATATCTCAAATTCTAGCCCTAAACACCCGAAAATTCGATATTTTTGGGTCCTAGAAGCGATCTGTACATGACTACTCAGTGATAAAATGTTTTCAAACTATAGGCTCAAAACATGCTCAAAATCGATCTTTTAGGTGCCCAAAAGTCGATATGTGCATGCATCTTCTGTACCCGTTTATATTTGAAATTCTGGCCCTAAACATCCGAAAATTCAATATTTTGGGGTCCCAGAAGCAATCTGTATATGCCTACTCAGTGCTAGAATATTTTCAAAATATAATCTAAAAACATGCTAAAAATCGATATTTTAGGTGCCAAAAAGTCGATATCTCAAATTAAGGCCCAAAACACCCGAAAATTCGATATTTAGGGGTCCCAGAAGCGATCTGTACATGCCTACTCAGTGCTAGAATGTTTTCAAAATATAGGCTCAAAACATGTTCAAAATCGATATTTTAGGTGCCCAAAAGTCGATATGTGCATGCATCTTCAGTACCCGTTTATATCTCAAATTCAGGCCCAAAACACCCGAAAATTCGATATTTTGGGGTCCCAGAAGCGATCTCTACATGCCTACTCCGTTTTAGAGTAATTTCAAAATACAGGCCCAAAACATGCTGAAAATCGATATTTTAGATGCCCAAAGTCAATATGTGCATGTATCTTCTGTACCCGTTTATATCTCGAATTCAGGCTCAAAACACCCGAAAATTCAATATTCTGGGGTCCCAGAAGCAATCTGTACATGCCTACTCAGTGCTAGAATATTTTCAAAATATAGGCTAAAAACATGCTAAAAATCGATATTTTAGGTGCCAAAAAGTCGATATATCAAATTAAGGCCCAAAACACCCGAAAATCGATATTTAGGGGTCCCAGAAGCGATCTGTACATGCCCACTATGTGCTAGAATGTTTTCAAAATATAGACTCAAAACATGCTCAAAACCGATATTTTAGGTGCCCAAAAGTCGATATTTGCATGCATCTTCTGTACTCGTTTATATCTCAAATTCAAGCTCAAAACGCCCGAAAATTCGATATTTTGGGGTCCCAGAAGCGATCTGTACATGCCTACTCAGTGCTAGAATATTTTTAAAATATAGACTCAAAACATGCTAAAAATCGATATTTTAGGTGCGTAAAAGCGAGATCTCAAATTCAGGCCCAAAACACCCGAAAATTCGATATTTTGGGGTCCCAGAAGCGATCTGTACATGCCTACTCCGTGTAAGAGTATTTTCAAAATACAGGCCCAAAACATGCTCAAAATCGATGTTTTAGGTGCCCAAAAAGTCGATATGTGCATTCATCTTCTGTACCCGTTTATATCTCAAATTCAAGCTCAAAACACCCGAAAATTCGATATTTTGGGGTCCCAGAAGCGATCTGTACATGCCTACTCAGTGCTAGAATATTTTCAAAATATAGGCTCAAAACATGCTAATAATCGATATTTTAGGTGCGTAAAGGCGATATCTCAAATTAAGGCCCAAAACACCCGAAAATTCGATATTTAGGGGTCCCAGAAGCGATCCGTACATGCCTACTTAGTGCTAAAATGTTTTCAAAATATAGGCTCAAAACATGCTCAAAATCGATATTTTAGGTGCCCAAAAGTCGATATGTGCATGCATCTTCTGTACCCGTTTATATCTCAAATTCAGGCTCAAAATACCCGAAAATTCAATATTTTGGGGTCCCAGAAGCAATCTGTACATGCCTACTCAGTGTTAGAATATTTTCAAAATATAGGCTAAAAACATGATAAAAATCGATATTTTAGGTGCCAAAAAGTCGATTTCTCAAATTAAGGCCCAAAACACCCGAAAATTCGATATTTAGGGGTCCCAGAAGCGATCTGTACATGCCTACTCCGTGTTAGAGTATTTTCAAAATACAGGCCCAAAACATGCTCAAAATCGATGTTTTAGGTGCCAAAAAGTAGATATGAGCATGCACTTTCAGTACTCGTTTATATCTCAAATTTAGGCTCAAAACACCCGAAAATTCGATATTTTGGGGATTCAGAAGCGATCTGGAAATGCCTACTCCTTATTAGAGTATTTTTAAAATACATGCCCAAAACATGCTAAAAATCGATATTTTAGATGCCCAAAGTCAATATGTGCATGTATCTTCTGTACCCGTTAATATCTCAAATTCACGCTCAAAACACCCGAAAATTCAATATTTTGGGGTCCCAGAAGCAATCTGTACATGCCTACTCAGTGCTAGAATATTTTCAAAATATAGGCTAAAAACATGCTAAAAATCGATATTTTAGGTGCCAAAAAGTCGATATCTCATATTAAGGCCCAAAACACCCGAAAATTTGATATTTAGGGGTCCCAGAAGCGATCTATACATGCCTACTCCGTGTTAGAGTATTTTCAAAATACAGGCCAAAAACATACTGAAAATCGATCTTTTAGGTGCCCAAAAGTCGATATGTGCATGCATCTTCTGTACCCGTTTACATCTCAAATTCTGGACCTAAACACCCGAAAATTCAATATTTTGGGGTCCCAGAAGCAATCTGTACATGCCTACTCAGTGATAGAATATTTTCAAAATATAGGCTAAAAATATGCTAAAAATCGATATTTTAGGTGCCAAAAAGTCGATATCTCAAATTAAGGCCCAAAACACCCGAAAATTTGATATTTAGGGGTCCCAGAAGCGATCTGTACATGCCTACTCCGTGTTAGAGTATTTTCAAAATACAGGCCAAAAACATACTGAAAATCGAACTTTTAGGTGCCCAAAAGTCGATATGTGCATGCATCTTCTGTACTCGTTTATATCTCAAATTCAGGCTCAAAACACCCGAAAATTCGATATTTTAAGGGCTTAGAAGCGATCTGTACATGCCTACTCAGTGCTAGAATATTTTCAAAATATAGGCTCAAAACATGCTAAAAATCGATATTTTAGGTGCGTAAAGGCTATATTTCAAATTCAGGCCCAAAACACCCGAAAATTCGATATTTTGGGGTCCCAGAAGCGATCTGTACATGCCTACTCCGTGTTAGAGTATTTACAAAATACAGGCCCAAAACATGCTCAAAATCGATCTTTTAGGTGCCCAAAAGTCGATATGTGCATGCATCTTCTGTACCCGTTTATATCTCAAATTCTGGCCCTAAACACCCGAAAATTCAATATTTTTTGGTCCCAGAAGCAATCTGTACATGCCTACTCAGTGATAGAATATTTTCAAAATATAGGCTAAAAATATGTTAAAAATCGATATTTTAGGTGCCAAAAAGTCGATATCTCAAATTAAGGCCCAAAACACCCGAAAAATCGATATTTAGGGGTCCCAGAAGCGATCTGTACATGCCTACTCCGTGTTAGAGTATTTACAAAATACAGGCCCAAAACATGCTCAAAATCGATGTTTTAGGTGCCCAAAAGTCGATATGTGCATGCATCTTCTGTACCCGTTTATATCTCAAATTCAGGCTAAAAACACCGGAAAATTCGATATTTTGGGGTCCCAGAAGCGATCTGTACATGCCTACTCCGTGTTAGAGTATTTTCAAAATACATGCCCAAAACATGCTGAAAATCGATATTTTAGATGCCCAAAGTCAATATGTGCATGTATCTTCTGTACCCGTTTATATCTCAAATTCAGGCTCAAAACACCCGAAAATTCAAAATTTTGTGGTCCCAGAAGCAATCTGTACATGCCTAGTCAGTGCTAGAATATTTTCAAAATATAGGCTCAAAACATGCTAAAAATCGATATTTTAGGTGCCAAAAAGTCGATATCTGAAATTAAGGCCCAAAACACCCGAAAATTCGATATTTAGTGGTCCCAGAAGGAATCTGTACATGCCTACTCAGTGCTAGAATGTTTTCAAAATATAGGCTCAAAACATGCTCAAAATCGATATTTTAGGTGCCCAAAAGTCGATATGTGAATGCATCTTCTGTACTCGTTTATATCTCAAATTCAAGCTCAAAACACCCGAAAATTCGATATTTTTGGGTCCCAGAAGCGATCTGTACATGCCTACTCAGTGCTAGAATATTTTCAAAATATAGGTTAAAAACATACTAAAAATCGATATTTTAGGTGCGTATAGGCGATATCTCAATTTCAGGCCCAAAACACCCGAAAATTCGATATTTTGGGGTCCCAGAAGCGATCTATAAATGCCTACTCCGTGTTAGAGTATTTTCAAAATACAGGCCCAAAACATGCTCAAAATCGATGTTTTAGGTGCCCAAAAGTCGATATGTGCATGCATCTTCATTACCCGTTTATATCTCAAATTCAGGCCCAAAACACCCGAAAATCCGATATTTTGGGGTCCCAGAAGCGATCTGTACATGCCTACTCCGTGTTAGAGTAATTTCAAAATACAGGCCCAAAACATGCTGAAAATCGATATTTTAGATGCCCAAAGTCAATATGTGCATGTATCTTCTGTACCCTTTTATATCTCAAATTCAGGCTCAAAACACCCGAAAATTCAATATTTTGGGGTCCCAGAAGCAATCTGTAGTGCTAGAATATTTTCAAAATATAGGCTAAAAACATGCTAAAAATCGATATTTAGGGTCCCAGAAGCGATCTGGACATGCCTACTCCGTGTTAGAGTATTTACAAAATACAGGCCCAAAACATGCTCAAAATCGATCTTTTAGGTGCCCAAAAGTCGATATGTGCATGCATCTTCTGTACCCGTTCATATCTCAAGTTCTGGCCCTAAACACCCGAAAATTCAATATTTTGGGGTCCCAGAAGCAATCTGTACATGCCTACTCAGTGATAGAATATTTTCAAAATATAGGCTAAAAACATGCTGAAAATAGATATTTTAGGTGCCAAAAAGTCGATATTTCAAATTAAGGCCCAAAACACCCGAAAAATCGATATTTAGGGTCCCAGAAGCGATCTGTACATGCCTACTCCGTGTTAGAGTATTTTCAAAATACAGGCCCAAAACATGCTCAAAATCGATGTTTTAGGTACCCAAAAGTCGATATGTGCATGCATCTTCTGTACTCGTTTATATCTCAAATTCAAGCTCAAAACACCCGAAAATTCGATATTTTCGGGTCCCAGAAGCGATCTGTACATGCCTACTCCGTGTTAGAGTATTTTCAAAATTCAGGCTAAAAACATGCTCAAAATCGATGTTTTAGGTACCCAAAAGTCGATATGTGCATGCATCTTCTGTACCCGTTTATATCTCAAATTCAGGCTCAAAATACCCGAAAATTCAATATTTTGGGGTCCCAGAAGCGATCTGTACATGCCTACTCAGTGCTAGAATATTTTCAAAATATAGGCTAAAAACATACTAAAAATCGATATTTTAGGTGCGTATAGGCGATATCTCAATTTCAGGCCCAAAACACCCGAAAATTCGATATTTTGGGGTCCCAGAAGCGATCTATAAATGCCTACTCCGTGTTAGAGTATTTTCAAAATACAGGCCCAAAACATGCTCAAAATCGATGTTTTAGGTGCCCAAAAGTCGATATGTGCATGCATCTTCATTACCCGTTTATATCTCAAATTCAGGCCCAAAACACCCGAAAATCCGATATTTTGGGGTCCCAGAAGCGATCTGTACATGCCTACTCCGTGTTAGAGTAATTTCAAAATACAGGCCCAAAACATGCTGAAAATCGATATTTTAGATGCCCAAAGTCAATATGTGCATGTATCTTCTGTACCCATTTATATCTCAAATTCAGGCTCAAAACACCCGAAAATTCAATATTTTGGGGTCCCAGAAGCAATCTGTAGTGCTAGAATATTTTCAAAATATAGGCTAAAAACATGCTAAAAATCGATATTTAGGGTCCCAGAAGCGATCTGGACATGCCTACTCCGTGTTAGAGTATTTACAAAATACAGGCCCAAAACATGCTCAAAATCGATCTTTTAGGTGCCCAAAAGTCGATATGTGCATGCATCTTCTGTACCCGTTCATATCTCAAGTTCTGGCCCTAAACACCCGAAAATTCAATATTTTGGGGTCCCAGAAGCAATCTGTACATGCCTACTCAGTGATAGAATATTTTCAAAATATAGGCTAAAAACATGCTGAAAATCGATATTTTAGGTGCCAAAAAGTCGATATTTCAAATTAAGGCCCAAAACACCCGAAAAATCGATATTTAGGGTCCCAGAAGCGATCTGTACATGCCTACTCCGTGTTAGAGTATTTTCAAAATACAGGCCCAAAACATGCTCAAAATCGATGTTTTAGGTACCCAAAAGTCGATATGTGCATGCATCTTCTGTACTCGTTTATATCTCAAATTCAAGCTCAAAACACCCTAAAATTCGATATTTTCGGGTCCCAGAAGCGATCTGTACATGCCTACTCCGTGTTAGAGTATTTTCAAAATTCAGGCTAAAAACATGCTCAAAATCGATGTTTTAGGTACCCAAAAGTCGATATGTGCATGCATCTTCTGTACCCGTTTATATCTCAAATTCAGGCTCAAAATACCCGAAAATTCAATATTTTGGGGTCCCAGAAGCAATCTGTACATGCCTACTCAGTGCTAGAAAGTTTTCAAAATATAGGCTCAAAACATGCTCAAAATCGATATTTTAGGTGCCAAAAAGTCGATATCTAAAATTAAGGCCCAAAACACCCAAAAATTCGATATTTAGGGGTCCCAGAAGCGATCTGTACATGCCTACTCCGTGTTAGAGTATTTTCAAAATACAGGCCAAAAACATACTGAAAATCGATCTTTTAGGTGCCCAATAGTCGATATGTGCATGCATCTTCTGTACCCGTTTATATCTCAAAATCTGGCCCTAAACACCCGAAAATTCAATATTTTTGGGTCCCACTAGCAATCTGTACAAGCCTACTCACTGCTAGAATATTTTCAAAATATAGGCTAAAAACATGCTAAAAATCGATATTTTAGGTGCTAAATAGTCGATATTTAAAATTAAGGCCCAAAACACCCGAAAATTCGATATTTAGGGGTCCCAAAAGCGATCTGTACATGCCTACTCCGTGTTAGAGTGTTTTCAAAATACATGAACAAAACATGCTGAAAAATATATTTTAGATGCCCAAAGTCAATATGTGCAAGTATCTTCTGTACCCGTTTATATCTCAAATTCAGGCTCAAAACACCCGAAAATTCAATATTTTGTGGTCCCAGAAGCAATCTGTACATGCCTACTCAGTGTTAGAATATTTTCAAAATATAGGCTCAAAACATGCTGAAAAGCAATATCTCAAATTCAGGCCCAAAACACCCGAAAATTCAATATTTTGGGGTCCGAGAAGCGATCTGTACATGCCTACTCCGTGTTAGAGTAACTTCAAAATACAGGCCCAAAACATGCTGAAAATCGATATTTTAGATGCCCAAAGTCAATATGTGCATGTATCTTCTGTACCCGTTTTTATCTCAAATTCAGGCTCAAAACACCCAAAAATTCAATATTTTGGGGTCCCAGAAGCAATCTGTACATGCCTACTCAGTGCTAGAATATTTTTAAAATATAGGCTCAAAACATGCTAAAAATCGATATTTTTGGTGTGTAAAGGCGATATCTCAAATTCAGGCCCAAAACACCCGAAAATTCGATATTTTGGGGTCCCAGAAGCGATCAGTACATGCCTACTCCGTGTTAGAGTATTTTCAAAATTCAGGCCCAACACAAGCTGAAAATCGATATTTTTGGTGCCCAAAGTCAATATGTGTATGCATCTTCTATACTCGTTTATATCTCAAATTCAGGCTCAAAACACCCGAAAATTCGATATTTTGGGGTCCCAGAAGCGATCTGTACATGCCTACTCAGTGCTAGAAAGTTTTCAAAATATAGGCTCAAAACATGCTCAAAATCGAAATTTTAGGTGCCCAAAAGTCGATATCTCAAATTAAGGCCCAAAACACCCAAAAATTCGATATTTAGGGGTCCCAGAAGCGATCTGTACATGCCTACTCCGTGTTAGAGTATTTTCAAAATTCAGGCCCAAAACATGCTGAAAATCGATATTTTAGGTGCCCAAAGTCAATATGTGCATGTATCTTCTGTACCCGTTTTTATCTCAAATTCAGGCTCAAAACACCCGAAAATTCAATATTTTGGGGTCCCAGAAGCAATCTGTACATGCCTACTCAGTGCTAGAATATTTTCAAAATATAGGCTAAAAACATGCTAAAAATCGATATTTTAGGTGCCAATAAGTCGATATCTCAAATTAAGGCCCTAAACACCCGAAAATTCGATATTTTGGGGTCCCAGAAGCGATCTGTACATGCCTACTCCGTGTTAGAGTATTTTCAAAATACAGGCGAAAAACATACTAAAAATCGATCTTTTAGGTGCCCAAAAGTCGATATGTGCATGCATCTTCAGTACCTGTTTATATCTCAAATTCTAGCCCTAAACACCCGAAAATTCGATATTTTGGGGTCCCAGAAGCGATCAGTACATGCGTACTCAGTGCTAGAATATTTTCAAAATATAGGGTCAAAACATGCTAAAAATCGATATTTTAGGTGCGTAAAGGCGATATCTCAAATTCAGGCCCAAAACACACGAAAATTCGATATTTTGGGGTCCCAGAAGCGATCTGTACATGCATACTCCGTGTTAGAGTATTTACAAAATACAGGCCCAAAACATGCTCAAAATCGATCTTTTAGGTGCCCAAAAGTCGATATGTGCATGCATTTTCTGTACCCGTTTATATCTAAAATCCTGGCCCTAAACACCCGAAAATTCAATATTTTGGGGTCCCAGAAGCAATCTGTACATGCCTACTCAGTGATAGAATATTTTCAAAATATAGGCTAAAAACATGCTAAAAATCGATATTTTAGGTGCCAAAAAGTCGATATCTCAAATTAAGGCCCAAAACACCCGAAAAATCGATATTTAGTGGTCCCAGAAGCGATCTGTACATGCCTACTCCGTGTTAGAGTATTTACAAAATACAGGCCCAAAACATGCTCAAAATCGATGTTTTAGGTGCCCAAAAGTCGATATGTGCATGCATCTTCTGTACCCGTTTATATCTCAAATTCAGGCTAAAAACACCGGAAAATTCGATATTTTGGGGGCCCATAAGCGATCTGTACATGCCTACTCCGTGTTAGAGTATTTTCAAAATACATGCCCAAAACATGCTGAAAATCGATATTTTAGATGCCCAAAGTCAATATGTGCATGTATCTTCTGTGCCCGTTTATATCTCAAATTCAGGCTCAAAACACCCGAAAATTCGATATTTTGGTGTCCCAGAAGGGATCTGTACATGCCTACTCCATGTTAGAGTATTTTCAAAATACAGGCGAAAAACATACTGAAAATCGATCTTTTAGGTGCCCAAAAGTCGATATGTGCATGCATTTTCAGTACCCGTTTATATCTCAAATTCAAGCCCTAAACACCCGAAAATTCGATATTTTTGGGTCTGTACATGCCTACTCAGGGCTAGAATGTTTTCAAAATGTAGGCTCAAAACATGCTCAAAATCGATATTTTAGGTGCCCAAAAGTCGATATGAACATGCATCTTCAGTACTCGTTTATTACTCAAATTAAGGCCCAAAACATGCGAAAATTCGATATTTAGGGGTCCCAGAAGCGATCTGTACATGCCTACTCCGTGTTAGAGTATTTTCAAAATACAGGCGAAAAACATACTGAAAATCGATCTTTTAGGTGCCCAAAAGTCGATATGTGCATGCATCTTCTGTACCCGTTTATATTTCAAATTCTTACCCTAAACATCCGAAAATTCAATATTTTGGGGTCCCAGAAGCAATCTGTACATGCCTACTCAGTGCTAGAATATTTTCAAAATATAGGCTAAAAACATGCTAAAAATCGATATTTTAGGTGCCAAAAAGTCGATATCTCAAATTAAGGCCCAAAACACCCGAAAATTCGATATTTAGGGGTCCCAGAAGCGATCTGTACATGCCTACTCAGTGCTAGAATGTTTTCAAAATATAGGCTCAAAACATGCTCAAAATCGATATTTTAGGTGCCCAAAATTCGATATGTGCATGCATCTCCTGTCCTCGTTTATATCTCAAATTCAAGCTCAAAACACCCGAAAATTCGATATTTTTGGGTCCCAGAAGCAATCTGTACATGCCTACTCAGTGCTAGAATATTTTCAAAATATAGGCTCAAAACATACTAAAAATCGATATTTTAGGTGCGTATAAGCGATATCTCAATTTCAGGCTTAAAACACCCGAAAATTCGATATTTTGGGGTCCCAGAAGCGATCTGTACATGCCTACTCCGTGTTAGAGTAATTTCAAAATACAGGCCCAAAACATGCTGAAAATCGATATTTTAGATACATGTGCATGTATCTTCTGTACCCGTTTATATCTCAAATTCAGGCTCAAAACACCCGAAAATTCAATATTTTGGGGTCCCAGAAGCGATCTGTACATGCCTACTCCGTTTTAGAGTATTTTCAAAATACATGCCCAAAACATGCTGAAAAATATATTTTAGATGCCCAAAGTTAATATGTGCAAGTATCTTCTGTACCCGTTTATATCTCAAATTCAGGCTCAAAACACCCGAAAATTCAATATTTTGTGGTCCCAGAAGCAATCTGTACATGCCTACTCAGTGTTAGAATATTTTCAAAATTTAGGCTCAAAACATGCTAATAATCGATATTTTAGGTGCGTAAAGGCGATATCTCAAATTAAGGCCCAAAACACCCGAAAATTCGATATTTGGGGGTCCCAAAAGCGATCTGTACATGCCTACTCAGTGCTAGAATGTTTTCAAAATATAGGCTCAAAACATGCTCAAAATCGATATTTTAGGTGCCCAAAAGTCGATATGTGCATGCATCTTCTGTACCCGTTTATATCTCAAATTCAGGCTTAAAATACCCGAAAATTCAATATTTTGGGGTCCCAGAAGCAATCTGTACATGCATACTCAGTGCTAGAAAGTTTTCAAAATATAGGCTCAAAACATGCTCAAAATCGATATTTTAGGTGCCAAAAAGTCGATATCTCAAATTAAGGCCCAAAACACCCAAAAATTCGATATTTAGGGGTCCCAGAAGCGATCTGTACATGCCTACTCCGTGTTAGAGTATTTTCAAAATTCAGGCCCAAAACATGCTGAAAATCGATCTTTTAGGTACCCAAAAGTCAATATGTGTATGCATCTTCTATACTCGTTTATATCTCAAATTCAGGCTCAAAACACCCGAAAATTCGATATTTTGGGGTCCCAGAAGCGATCTGTACATACCTACTCAGTTCTAGAATATTTTCAAAATATAGGCTCAAAACATGCTAATAATCGATATTTTAGGTGCGTAAAGGCGATATCTCAAATTAAGGCCCAAAACACCCGAAAATTCGATATTTAGGTGTCCCAGAAGCGATCTGTACATGCCTACTCCATGTTAGAGTATTTTCAAAATACAGGCGAAAAACATACTGAAAATCGATCTTTTAGGTTCCCAAAAGTCGATATGTGCATGCATCTTCAGTACCCGTTTATATCTCAAATTCTAGCCCTAAACACCCGAAAATTCGATATTTTTGGGTCCCAGAAGCGATCAGTACATGCCTACTCAGTGCTAGAATGTTTTCAAAATATAGGCTCAAAACATGCTCAAAATCGATATTTTAGGTGCCCAAAAGTCGATATGTGCATGCATCTTCTGTACCCGTTTATATCTCAAATTCAGGCTCAAAACACCCGAAAATTCAATATTTTGGGGTCCCAGAAGCAATCTGTACATGCCTACTCAGTGATAGAATATTTTCAAAATATAGGCTAAAATCATGCTAAAAATCGATATTTTAGGTGCCAAAAAGTCGATATCTCAAATTCAGTCCCAAAACACCCGAAAATTCGATATTTAGGGGTCCCAGAAGGGATCTGTACATGCCTACTCAGTGCTAGAATATTTTCAAAATATAGGCTCAAAACAGGCTTAAAATCGTTATTTTAGGTGCGTATAGGCGATATCTCAAATTCAGGCCCAAAACACCCGAAAATACGATATTTTGGGGTCCCAGAAGCGATCTGAACATGCCTACTCAGTGCTAGAATGTTTTCAAAATATAGGCTCAAAACATGCTCAAAGTTGATATTTTAGGTGCCCATAAGTCGATATGTGCATGCATCTTCTGTACTCGTTTATATCTCAAATTCAGGCTCAAAACACCCGAAAATTTGATATTTTGGGGTTCCAGAAGCGATCTGTACATGCCTACTCAGTGCTAGAATATTTTCAAAATATAGGCTCAAAACATGCTCAAAATCAATATTTTAGGTGCCCAAAAGTCGATATGTGCATGCATCTTCTGTACCCGTTTATATCTCAAATTCTGGCCCTAAACACCTGAAAATTCAATATTTTTGGGTCTCAGAAGCAATCTTAACATGCCTACTCAGTGCTAGAGTATTTTCAAAATATAGGCTAAAAACATGCTAAAAATCGATATTTTAGGTGCCAAAATGTCGATATCTCAAATTAAGACCCAAAACACCCGAAAATTCGATATTTAGGGGTCCCAGAAGTGATCTGTACATGCCTACTCAGTGCTAGAATATTTTCAAAGTATAGGCTCAAAACATGCTAAAAATCGATATTTTAGGTGCGTAAAAGCGATATTTCAAATTCAGGCCCAAAACACCCGAAAATTCGATATTTTGGGGTCCCAGAAGCGATGTGTACATGCCTACTCCGTGTTAGAGTATTTTCAAAATACAGGCCCAAAACATGCTCAAAATCGATGTTTTAGGTGCCCAAAAGTCGATATGTGCATGCATCTTCAGTACCCGTTTATATCTCAAATTCAGGCCCAAAACACCCGAAAATTCGATATTTAGGGGTCCCAGAAGCGATGTGTACATGCCTACTCCGTGTTAGAGTATTTTCAAAATACAGGCCCAAAACATGCTCAAAATCGATGTTTTAGGTGCCCAAAAGTCGATATGTGAATGCATCTTCAGTACCCGTTTATATCTCAAATTCAGGCTCAAAACACCCGAAAATTCAATATTTTGGGGTCCCAGAAGCAATCTGTACATGCCTACTCAGTGCTAGAATATTTTCAAAATATAGGCTAAAAACATGCTAAAAATCGATATTTTACGTGCCAAAATGTCGATATCTCAAATTCAGGCCCAAAACACCCGAAAATTCGATATTTAGGGGTCCCAGAAGGGATCTGTACATGCCTACTCCGTGTTAGAGTATTTTCAAAATACAGGCCAAAATCATACTGAAAATCGATCTTTTATGTGCCCAAAAGTCGATATCTGCATGCATCTTCTGTACCCGTTTATATCTCAAATTCTGGCCCTAAACACCCGAAAATTCGATATTTTTGGGTCCCAGAAGCGATCTGTACATGCCTACTTAGTGCTAGAATGTTTTCAAAATATAGGCTCAAAACATGCTCAAAATCGATATTTTAGGTGCCCAAAAGTCGATATGTGTATGCATCTTCTGTACTCGTTTATATATCAAATTCAAGCTCAAAACACCCGAAAATTTGATATTTTTGGGTCCCAGAAGCGATCTGTACATGCCTACTCAGTGCTAGAATATTTTCAAAATATAGGCTCAAAACATGATAAAATCGATATTTTAGGTGCGTAAAGGCGATATCTCAAATTTAGGCCTAAAACACCCGAAAATTAGATATTTTGGGGTCCCAGAAGCGATCTGTACATGCCTACTCAGTGCTAGAATATTTTCAAAATATAGGCTCAAAACATGCTAAAAATCGATATTTTAGGTGCGTAAAAGCGATATCTCAAATTCAGGCCCAAAACACCCGATTATTCGATATTTAGGGGTACCAGAAGCTATCTGTACATGCCTACTCCGTGTTAGAGTATTTCAAAATACAGGCCAAAAACATACTGAAAATCGATCTTTTAGGTGCCCAAAAGTTGATATGTGCATGCATCTTCTGTACCCGTTTATATCTCAAATTCTGGCCCTAAACACCCGAAAATTCGATATTTTTGGGTCCCAGAAGCGATCTGTACATGCCTACTCAGTGCTAGAATGTTTTCAAAATATAGGCTCAAAACATGCTAAAAATCGATATTTTAAGTGCCAAAAAAGTCGATATCTCAAATTAAGGCCCAAAACACCCGAAAATTCGATATTTAGGGGTCCCAGAAGCGATCTGTACATGCCTACTCCGTGTTAGAGTATTTTCAAAATACAGGCCAAAAACATACTGAAAATCGATCTTTTAGGTGCCCAAAAGTCGATATGTGCATGTATCTTCTGTACCCGTTTATATCTCAAATTCTGGCCCTAAATACCCGAAAATTCGATATTTTTGGGACCCAGAAGCGATCTGTACATGCCTACTCAGTGCTTCCGTGTTAGAGTATATTCAAAATACAGGCCCAAAACATGCTCAAAATCGATGTTTTAGGTGCCAAAAAGTCGATATGTGCATGCATCTTCTGTACCCGTTTATATCTCAAATTCAGGCTCAAAACACCCGAAAATTCGATATTTTGGGGTCCCAAAAGCGATATGTACATGCCTACTCCGTGTTAGAGTATTTTCAAAATACAGGCCAAAAACATACTGAAAATCGATCTTTTAGGTGCCCAAAAGTTGATATGTGCATGCATCTTCTGTACCCGTTTATATCTCAAATTCTGGCCTTTAACACCCGAAAATTCGATATTTTTAGGTCCCAGAAGCGATCTGTACATGCCTACTCAGTGCTTCCGTGTTAGAGTATTTTCAAAATACAGGCCCAAAACATGCTCAAAATCGATGTTTTAGGTGCCAAAAAGTCGATATGTGCATGCATCTTCAGTACCCGTTTATATCTCAAATTCAGGCTCAAAACACCCGAAAATTCGATATTTTGGGGTCCCAAAAGCGATCTGTACATGCCTATTCCGTGTTAGAGTATTTTCAATATACAGGCCAAAAACATACTGAAAATCGATCTTTTAGGTGCCCAAAAGTCGATATGTGCATGCATCTTCTGTACCCGTTTATATCTCAAATTCTGGCCCTAAACACCCGAAAATTCAATATTTTGGGGTCCCAGAAGCAATCTGTACATGCCTACTCAGTGCTAGAATATTTTCAAAATATAGGCTAAAAACATGCTAAAAATCGATATTTTAGGTGCCAAAAAGTCGATATCTCAAATTATGGCCCAAAACACCCGAAAATTCGATATTTAGGGGTCCCAGAACCGATCTGTACATGCCTACTCCGTGTTAGAGTATTTTCAAAATACAGGCCCAAAACATGCTCAAAATCGATGTTTTAGGTGCCAAAAAGTCGGTATGTGCATGCATCTTCAGTACCGGTTTATATCTCAAATTCAGGCTCAAAACACCCGAAAATTCGATATTTTGGGGTCCCAGAAGCGATCTGTACATGCCTACTCCGTGTTAGAGTATTTTCAAAATACATGCCCAAAACATGCTAAAAATCGATATTTTAGATGCCCAAAGTCAATATGTGCATGTATCTTCTGTACCCGTTTATATCTCAAATTCAGGCTCAAAATACCCGAAAATTCATTATTTTGGGGTCCCAGAAGCAATCTGTACATGCCTACTCAGTGCTAGAATGTTTTCAAAATATAGGCTCAAAACATGCTAAAAATCGATATTTTAGGTGCGTAATGGCGATATCTCAAATTAAGGCCCAAAACACCCAAAAATTCTATATTTAGGGGTCCCAGAAGCGATCTGTACATGCCTACTTCGTGTTAGAGTATTTTCAAAGTACAGGCCAAAAACATACTGAAAATCGATCTTTTAGGTGCCCAAAAGTCGATATGTGCATGCATCTTCTGTACCTGTTTATATCTCAAATTCTGGCCCTAAACACCCGAAAATTCGATATTATTGGGTCCCAGAAGCGATCTGTACATGCCTACTCAGTGCTAGAATGTTTTCAAAATATAGGCTCAAAACATGCTCAAAATCGATATTTTAGGTGCCCAAAAGTCGATATGTGCATGTATCTTTTGTACCCGTTTATATCTCAAATTCAGGCTCAAAACACCCGAAAATTCAATATTTTGGGGTCCTAGAAGCAATCTGTACATGCCTAATCAGTGCAAGAATATTTTCAAAATATAGGCTCAAAACATGATAAAAATCGATATTTTAGGTGCCAAAAAGTCGATGTCTCAAATTAAGGCCCAAAACACCCGAAAATTCGATATTTAGGGGTCCCAGAAGCGATCTGTATATGCCTACTCCGTGTTAGAGTATTTTCAAAATACAGGCCAAAAACATATTGAAAATCGATCTTTTAGGTGCCCAAAAGTCGATATGTGCATGCATCTTCTCTACCCGTTTATATCTCAAATTCTGGCCCTAAACACCCGAAAATTCGATATTTTTGGGTCCCAAAAGCGATCTGTACATGCCTACTCAGTGCTAGAATGTTTTCAAAATATAGGCTCAAAACTTGCTCAAAATCGATATTTTAGGTGCCCGAAAGTCGATATGTGCATGCATCTTCTGTATTCGTTTATATCTCAAATTCAAGCTCAAATCACCCGAAAATTCGATATTTTGGGGTCCCAGAAGCGATCTGTACATGCCTACTCCGTGTTAGAGTATTTTCAAAATTCAGGCCCAAAACATGCTGAAAATCGATATTTCTGGTGCCCAAAAGTCGATATGTGCATGCATCTTCTTTACTCGTTTATATCTCAAATTCAGGATCAAAACACCCGAAAATTCGATATTTTGGAGTCCCAGAAGCGATCTGTACATGCCTACTCAGTGCTAGAATATTTTCAAAATATAGGCTCAAAACATGCTAAAAATCTCTATTTTAGGTGCGTAAAGGCGATATCTCAAATTAAGGCCCAAAACACCCGAAAATTCGACATTTAGGGGTCCCAGAATCGATCTGTACATGCCTACTTCGTGATAGAGTATTTTCAAAATACAGGCCAAAAACATACTAAAAATCGATCTTTTAGGTGCCCAAAAGTCGATATGTGCATGCATCTTCATTACCCGTTTATATCTCAAATTCTGGCCCTATACACCCGAAAATTCGATATTTTTGGGTCCCAGAAGCGATCTGTACATGCCTACTCCGTATTAGAGTATTTTCAAAATACATGCCCAAAAAATGCTGAAAATCGATATTTTAGATGCCCAAAGTCAATATGTGCATGTATCTTCTGTACCCGTTTATATCTCAAATTCAGGCTCAAAACACCCGAAAATTCAATATTTTTGGGTCCCAAAGCGATCGGTACATGCCTACTCAGTGCTAGAATGTTTTCAAAATATAGGCTCAAAACTTGCTCAAAATCGATATTTTAGGTGCCCAAAAGTCGATATGTGCATGCATCTTCTTTACTCGTTTATATCTCAAATTCAGGCTCAAACCACCCGAAAATTCAATATTTTGGGGTCCCAGAAGCAATCTGTACATGCCTACTCGGTGCTAGAACATTTTCAAAATATAGGCTAAAAACATGCTTAAAAATCGATATTTTAGGTGCCAAAAAGTCGATATCTCAAATTAAGGCCCAAAACACCCGAAAATTCGATATATAGGGGTCCCAGAAGCGATCTGTACATGCCTACTCCGTGTTAGAGTATTTTCAAAATACAGGCCCAAAACATGCTCAAAATCGATGTTTTAGGTGCCAAAAAGTCGATATGTGCATGCACTTTCAGTACCCGTTTATATCTCAAATTCAGGCTCAAAACACCCGAAAATTCGATATTTTTGGGTCCCAGAAGCGATCTGTACATGCCTACTCCGTATTAGAGTATTTTCAAAATACATGCCCAAAAAATGCTGAAAATCGATATTTTAGATGCCCAAAGTCAATATGTGCATGTATCTTCTGTACCCGTTTATATCTCAAATTCAGGCTCAAAACACCCGAAAATTCAATATTTTTGGGTCCCAAAAGCGATCGGTACATGCCTACTCAGTGCTAGAATGTTTTCAAAATATAGGCTAAAAACATGCTCAAAATCGATATTTTAGGTTCCCAAAAGTCGATATGTGCATGCATCCTCTGTATTCGTTTATATCTCAAATTCAAGCTCAAAACACCCGAAAATTCGATATTTTGGGGTCCCAGAAGCGATCTGTACTTGCCTACTCCGTGTTAGAGTATTTTGAAAATTCAGGCCAAAAACATGCTGAAAATCGATATTTTTCGTGCCCAAAGTCAATATGTGTATGCATCTTCTATACTCGTTTATATCTCAAATTCAGGCTCAAAACACCCGAAAATTCGATATTTTGGGGTCCCAGAAGAGATCTGTACATGCCTACTCAGTGCTAGAATGTTTCCAAAATATAGGCTCAAAACAAGCTCAAAATCGATATTTTAGGTGCCCAAAACACCCGAAAATTCGATATTTTGGGGTCCCAGAAGCGATCTGTACATGCTTACTCCGTGCTAGAATTTTTTCAAAATATAGGCTCAAAACATACTCAAAATCGATATTTTAGGTGCACAAAAGTCGATATGTGCATGCATCTTCTGTACTCGTTTATATCTTAAATTCAGGCTTATAACACTAGAAAATTCGATATTTTGGGGTCCCAGAAGCGATCTGTACATGCCTACTCAGTGCTAGAATATTTTCAAAATATAGGCTCAAAACATGCTAAAATCGATATTTTAGGTGCGTAAAGGCGATATCTCAAATTCAGGACCAAAACACCCGAAAATTCGATATTTTGGGGTCCCAGAAGCGATCTCTACATGCCTACTCAGAGCTAGAATGTTTTCAAAATATAGGCTCAAAACATGCTCAAAATCGATATTTTAGGTGCCCAAAAGTCGATATGTGCATGCATCTTCTGTACTCGTTTATATCTCAAATTCAGGCTCAAAACACCCGAAAATTCGATATTTTGGGGTCCCAGAAGCGATCTGTACATGCCTACTCCATGTTAGAGTATTTTCAAAATACAGGCCCAAAACATGCTGAAAATCGATAATTTAGATGCCCAAAGTCAATATGTGCATGTATCTTCTGTACCCGCGTATATCTCAAATTCAGGCCCAAAACACCCGAAAATTCGATATTTAGGGGTCCCAGAAGCGATCTGTGCATGCCTACTCCTTGTTAGAATATTTTCAAAATACAGGCCAAAAACATATTTAAAATCGATAATTTAGGTGCCCAAAAGTCGATATGTGCATGCATCTTCTCTACCCGTTTATATCTCAAATTCTGGCCCTAAACACCCGAAAATTCGATATTTTTGGGTCCCAAAAGCGATCTGTACATGCCTACTCAGTGCTAGAATGTTTTCAAAATATAGGCTCAAAACATGCTCAAAACCGATATTTTAGGTGCCCAAAAGTCGATATGTGCATGCATCATCTGTATTCATTTATATCTCAAATTCAAGCTCAAAACACCCGAAAATTCGATATTTTGGGGTCCCAGAAGCGATCTGTACAGTGCTAGAATATTTTCAAAATATAGGCTCAAAACATGCTAAAAATCTCTATTTTAGGTGAGTAAAGGCGATATCTCAAATTCAGTCCCAAAACACCCGAAAATTCGATATTTTGGGGTCCTAGAAGCGATCTGTACATGCCTACTCCGTGTTAGAGTATATTCAAAATACAGGCCCAAAACATGCTCAAAATCGATGTTTTAGGTGCCAAAAAGTCGATATGTGCATGCATCTTCAGTACCCGTTTATATCTCAAATTCAGTCTCAAAACACCCGAAAATTCGATATTTTGGGGTCCCAGAAGCGATCTGTACATGCCTACTCCATGTAAGAGTATTTTCAAAATACAGGCCCAAAACATGCTGAAAATCGATAATTTAGATGCCCAAAGTCAATATGTGCATGTATCTTCTGTACCCGCGTATATCTCAAATTCAGGCCCAAAACACCCGAAAATTCGATATTTTGGGGTCCCAGAAGCGATCTGTACATGCCTACTCCGTGTTAGAGTATTTTCAAAATTCAGGCCCAAAACATGCTGAAAATCGATATTTTTGGAGCCCAAAGTCAATATGTGTATGCATCTTCTATACTCGTTTATATTTCAAATTCAGGCTCAAAACACCCGAAAATTCGATATTTTGGGGTCCCAGAAGCGATCTGTACATGCCTACTCCATGTAAGAGTATTTTCAAAATACAGGCCCAAAACATGCTGAAAATCGATAATTTAGATGCCCAAAGTCAATATGTGCATGTATCTTCTGTACCCGCTTATATCTCAAATTCAGGCTCAAAACACCCGAAAATTCAATATTTTTGGGCCCCAGAAGCAATCTGTACATGCCTACTCAGAGCTAGAATATTTTCAAAATATAGGCTAAAAACATGTTAAAAATCGATATTTTAGGTGCCAAAAAGTCGATATCTCGAATTAAAGCCCAAAACACCCGAAAATTCGATATTTAGGAGTCCCAGAAGCGATCTGTACATGCCTACTCCTTGTTAGAATATTTTCAAAATACAGGCCAAAAACATATTGAAAATCGATCTTTTAGGTGCCCAAAAGTCGATATGTGCATGCATCTTCTCTACCCGTTTATATCTCAAATTCTGGCCCTAAACACCCGAAAATTCGATATTTTGGGGTCCCAAAAGCGATCTGTACATGCCTACTCAGTGCTAGAATGTTTTCAAAATATAGGCTCAAAACATGCTCAAAACCGATATTTTAGGTGCCTAAAAGTCGATATGTGCATGCATCTTCTGTATTCATTTATATCTCAAATTCAAGTTCAAAACACCCGAAAATTCGATATTTTGGGGTCCCAGAAGCGATCTGTACATGCCTACTCAGTGCTAGAATGTTTTCAAAATATAGGCTCAAAACATGCTCAAAATCGATATTTTAGGTGGCCAAAAGTCGATATTTCAAATTCAGGCCCAAAACACCCGCAAATTCGATATTTTGGGGTCCCAGAAGCGATTTGTACATGCCTACTCCGTGTTAGAGTATTTTCAAAATTCAGGCCCAAAACATGCTCAAAATCGATATTTTTGGTGCCCAAAGTCAATATGTGCATGCATCTTCAGTACCCGTTTATATCTCAAATTCAGGCTCAAAACACCCGAAAATTCGATATTTTGGGGTCCCAGAAGCGATCTGTACATGCCTACTCCATGTAAGAGTATTTTCAAAATACAGGCCCAAAACATGCTGAAAATCGATAATTTAGATGCCCAAAGTCAATATGTGCATGTATCTTCTGTACCCGTTTATATCTCAAATTCAGGCTCAAAACACCCGAAAATTCAATATTTTGGGGTCCCAGAAGCAATCTGTACATGCCTACTCAGTGCTAAAATGTTTTCAAAATATAGGCTCAAAACATTCTCAAAATCGATATTTTAGGTGCCCAAAAGTCGATATGTGCATGCATCTGCTGTACTCGTTTATATCTCAAATTCAGGCTCAAAACACCCGAAAATTCGATATTTTGGGGTCCCAGAAGCGATCTGTACATGCCTATTCAGTGCTAGAATATTTTCAAAATATAGGCTCAAAACATGCTAAAAATCTCTATTTTAGGTGCGTAAAGGCGATATCTCAAATTAAGGCCAAAAACACCCGAAAATTTGATATTTAGGGGTCCCAGAAGCGATCTGTACATGCCTACTCCTTGTTAGAATATTTTCAAAATACAGGCCAAAAACATATTGAAAATCGATCTTTTAGGTGCCCAAAAGTCGATATGTGCATGCATCTTCTCTACCCGTTTATATCTCAAATTCTGGCCCTAAACACCCGAAAATTCGATATTTTTGGGTCCCAAAAGCGATCTGTACATGCCTACTCAGTGCTAGAATGTTTTCAAAATATAGGCTCAAAACATGCTCAAAACCGATATTTTAGGTGCCCAAAAGTCGATATGTGCATGCATCATCTGTATTCATTTATATCTCAAATTCAAGCTCAAAACACCCGAAAATTCGATATTTTGGGGTCCCAGAAGCGATCTGTACATGCCTACTCAGTGCTAGAATATTTTCAAAATATAGGCTCAAAACATGCTAAAAATCGATATTTTAGGTGCGTAAAGGCGATATCTCAAATTCAGGCTCAAAACACCCGAAAATTCGATATTTTGGGGTCCCAGAAGCGATCTGTACATGCCTACTCCATGTAAGAGTATTTTCAAAATACAGGCCCAAAACATGCTGAAAATCGATAATTTAGATGCCCAAAGTCAATATGTGCATGTATCTTCTGTACCCGTTTATATCTCAAATTCAGGCCCAAAACACCCGAAAATTCTATATTTTGGGGTCCCAGAAGCGATCTGTACATGCCTACTCCGTGTTAGAGTATTTTCAAAATTCAGGCCCAAAACATGCTGAAAATCGATATTTTTGGAGCCCAAAGTCAATATGTGTATGCATCTTTTATACTCGTTTATATCTCAAATTCAGGCTCAAAACACCCGAAAATTCTATATTTTGGGGTCCCAGAAGCGATCTGTACATGCCTACTCAGTGCTAGAATGTTTTTAAAATATAGGCTAAAAACATGCTCAAAATCGATATTTTAGGTGCCCAAAAGTCGATATTTCAAATTCAAACCCAAAACACCCGAAAATTCGATATTTTGGGGTCCCAGAAGCGATCTGTACATGCCTACTCCGTTTCAGAGTATTTTCAAAATTCAGGCCCAAAACATGCTCAAAATCGATATTTTTGGTGCCCAAAGTCAATATGTGTATGCATCTTCTATACTCGTTTATATCTCAAATTCAAGCTCAAAACACCCGAAAATTCGATATTTTAGGGTCCCAGAAGCGATCTGTACATGCCTACTCCGTGTTAGAGTATTTTCAAAATACAGGCCCAAAACATGCTCAAAATCGATGTTTTAGGTGCCAAAAAGTCGATATGTGCATGCATCTTCAGTACCCGTTTATATCTCAAATTCAGGCTCAAAACACTCGAAAATTCGATATTTTGGGGTCCCAGAAGCGATCTGTACATGCCTACTCAGTGCTAAAATGTTTTCAAAATATAGGCTCAAAACATGCTCAAAATCGATATTTTAGGTGCCCAAAAGTCGATATATGCATGCATCTGCTGTACTCGTTTATATCTCAAATTCAGGCTCAAAACACCCGAAAATTCGATATTTTGGGGTCCCAGTAGCGATCTGTACATGCCTACTCAGTGCTAGAATATTGTCAAAATATAGGCTCAAAACATGCTAAAAATCTCTATTTTAGGTGCGTAAAGGCGATATCTCAAATTAAGGCCCAAAACACCCGAAAATTCGATATTTAGGGGTCCCAGAAGCGATCTGTACATGCCTACTCCTTGTTAGAATATTTTCAAAATACAGGCCAAAAACATATTGAAAATCGATCTTTTAGGTGCCCAAAAGTCGATATGTGCATGCATCTTCTCTACCCGTTTATATCTCAAATTCTGGCCCTAAACACCCGAAAATTCGATATTTTTGGGTCCCAAAAGCGATCTGTACATGCCTACTCAGTGCTAGAATGTTTTTCAAAATATAGGCTCAAAACATGCTCAAAACCGATATTTTAGGTGCCCAAAAGTCGATATGTGCATGCATCATCTGTATTCATTTATATCTCAAATTCAAGCTCAAAACACCCGAAAATTCGATATTTTGGGGTCCCAGAAGCGATCTGTACATGCCTACTCCGTGTTAGAGTATATTCAAAATACAGGCCCAAAACATGCTCAAAATCGATGTTTTAGGTGGCAAAAAGTCGATATGTGCATGCATCTTCTGTACTCGTTTATATCTCAAATTCAGGCCCAAAACACCCGAAAATTCGATATTTTGGGGTCCCAGAAGCGATCTGTACATGCCTACTCCGTGTTAGAGTATTTTCAAAATTCAGGCCCAAAACATGCTGAAAATCGATATTTTTGGAGCCCAAAGTCAATATGTGTATGCATCTTCTACACTCGTTTATATCTCAAATTCAGGCTCAAAACACCCGAAAATTCGATATTTTGGGGTCCCAGAAGCGATCTGTACATGCCTACTCAGTGCTAGAATGTTTTCAATATATAGGCTCAAAACATGCTCAAAATCGATATTTTAGGTGCCCAAAAGTCGATATTTCAAATTCAGGCCCAAAACACCCGAAAATTCGATATTTTGGGGTCCCAGAAGCGATCTGTACATGCCTACTCCGTGTTAGAGTATTTTCAAAATTCAGGCCCAAAACATGCTCAAAATCGATATTTTTGGTGCCCAAAGTCAATATGTGTATGAATCTTCTATACTCGTTTATATCTCAAATACAAGCTCAAAACACCCGAAAATTCGATATTTTGGGGTCCCAGAAGCGATCCGTACATGCCTACTCAGAGCTAGAATGTTTTCAAAATATAGGCTTAAAACATGCTCAAAATCGATATTTTAGGTGTCCAAAAGTCGATATGTGCATGCATCTTCTTTCTGTACTCGTTTATATCTCAAATTCAAGCTCAAAACACCCGAAAATTCGATATTTTGGGGTCCCAGAAGCGATCTGTACATGCCTACTCAGTGCTAGAATGTTTTCAAAATATAGGGTCAAAACATGCTCAAAATCGATATTTTAGGTGCCCAAATGTCGATATTTCAAATTCAGGCCCAAAACACCCGAAAATTCGATATTTTGGGGTCCCAGAAGCGATCTGTACATGCCTACTCCGTGTTAGAGTATTTTCAAAATACAGGCCCAAAACATGCTCAAAATCGATATTTTTGGTGCCCAAAGTCAATATGTGTATGCATCTGCTATACTCGTTTATATCTCAAATTCAAGCTCAAAACACCCGAAAATTCGATATTTTGGGGTCCCAGAAGCCATCTGTACATGCCTACTCCGTGTTAGAATATTTTCAAAATACAGGCGAAAAACAAACTGAAAATCGATGTTTTAGGTGCCCAAAAGTCGATATGTGCATGCATCTTATGTACACGTTTATATCTCAAATTCTGGCCCTAAACACCCGAAAATTCGATATTTTGCGGTCCCAGAAGCGATCTGTACATGCCTACTCCGTGTTAGAGTATTTTCAAAATTCAGGCCCAAAACATGCTCAAAATCGATATTTTTGGTGCCCAAAGTCAATATGTGTATGCATCTTCTATACTCGTTTATATCTCAAATTCAAGCTCAAAACACCCGAAAAATCGATATTTTGGGGTCCCAGAAGCGATCCGTACATGCCTACTCAGTGCTAGAATGTTTTCAAAATATAGGCTCAAAACATGCTCAAAATCGATATTTTAGGTGCCCAAAAGTCGATATGTGCATGCATCTGCTGAACTCGTTTATATCTCAAATTCAGGCTCAAAACACCCGAAAATTCGATATTTTGGGGTCCCAGAAGCGATCTGTACATGCCTACTCAGTGCTAGAATGTTTTCAAAATATAGGCTCAAAACATGCTCAAAATCGATATTTTAGGTGCCCAAAAGTCGATATTTCAAATTCAGGCCCAAAACACCCGCAAATTCGATATTTTGGGGTCCCAGAAGCGATCTGTACATGCCTACTCCGTGTTAGAGTATTTTCAAAATACAGGCCCAAAACATGCTCAAAATCGATGTTTTAGGTGCCAAAAAGTCGATATGTGCATGCATCTTCAGTACCCGTTTATATCTCAAATTCAGGCTCAAAACACCCGAAAATTCGATATTTTGGGGTCCCAGAAGCGATCTGTACATGCCTACTCCATGTAAGAGTATTTTCAAAATACAGGCCCAAAACATGCTGAAAATCGATAATTTAGATGCCCAAAGTCAATATGTGCATGTATCTTCTGTACCCGCTTATATCTCAAATTCAGGCTCAAAACACCCGAAAATTCAATATTTTTGGGCCCCAGAAGCAATCTGTACATGCCTACTCAGAGCTAGAATATTTTCAAAATATAGGCTAAAAACATGTTAAAAATCGATATTTTAGGTGCCAAAAAGTCGATATCTCGAATTAAAGCCCAAAACACCCGAAAATTCGATATTTAGGAGTCCCAGAAGCGATCTGTACATGCCTACTCCTTGTTAGAATATTTTCAAAATACAGGCCAAAAACATATTGAAAATCGATCTTTTAGGTGCCCAAAAGTCGATATGTGCATGCATCTTCTCTACCCGTTTATATCTCAAATTCTGGCCCTAAACACCCGAAAATTCGATATTTTGGGGTCCCAAAAGCGATCTGTACATGCCTACTCAGTGCTAGAATGTTTTCAAAATATTGGCTCAAAACATGCTCAAAACCGATATTTTAGGTGCCTAAAAGTCGATATGTGCATGCATCTTCTGTATTCATTTATATCTCAAATTCAAGTTCAAAACACCCGAAAATTCGATATTTTGGGGTCCCAGAAGCGATCTGTACATGCCTACTCAGTGCTAGAATGTTTTCAAAATATAGGCTAAAAACATGCTCAAAATCGATATTTTAGGTGCCCAAAAGTCGATATTTCAAATTCAGGCCCAAAACACCCGAAAATTCGATATTTTGGGGTCCCAGAAGCGATTTGTACATGCCTACTCCGTGTTAGAGTATTTTCAAAATTCAGGCCCAAAACATGCTCAAAATCGATATTTTTGGTGCCCAAAGTCAATATGTGTATGCATCTTCTATACTCGTTTATATCTCAAATTCAAGCTCAAAACACCCGAAAATTCGATATTTTGGGGTCCCAGAAGCGATCCGTACATGCCTACTCAGTGCTAGAATGTTTTCAAAATATAGGCTCAAAACATGCTCAAAATCGATATTTTAGGTGCCCAAAAGTCGATATGTGCATGCATTTGCTGTACTCGTTTATATCTCAAATTCAGGCTCAAAACACCCGAAAATTCGATATTTTGGGGTCCCAGAAGCGATCTGTACATGCCTACTCAGTGCTAGAATATTTTCAAAATATAGGCTCAAAACATGCTAAAAATCTCTATTTTAGGTGCGTAAAGGCGATATCTCAAATTAAGGCCCAAAACACCCGAAAATTTGATATTTAGGGGTCCCAGATGCGATCTGTACATGCCTACTCCTTGTTAGAATATTTTCAAAATACAGGCCAAAAACATATTGAAAATCGATCTTTTAGGTGCCCAAAAGTCGATATGTGCATGCATCTTCTCTACCCGTTTATATCTCAAATTCTGGCCCTAAACACCCGAAAATTCGATATTTTTGGGTCCCAATAGCGATCTGTACATGCCTACTCAGTGCTAGAATGTTTTCAAAATATAGGATCAAAACATGCTCAAAACCGATATTTTAGGTGCCCAAAAGTCGATATGTGCATGCATCATCTGTATTCATTTATATCTCAAATTCAAGCTCAAAACACCCGAAAATTCGATATTTTGGGGTCCCAGAAGCGATCCGTACATGCCTACTCAGTGCTAGAATGTTTTCAAAATATAGGCTCAAAACATGCTCAAAATCGATATTTTAGGTGCCCAAAAGTCGATATGTGCATGCATCTGCTGTACTCGTTTATATCTCAAATTCAGGCTCAAAACACCCGAAAATTCGATATTTTGGGGTCCCAGAAGCGATCTGTACATGCCTACTCAGTGCTAGAATATTTTCAAAATATAGGCTCAAAACATGCTAAAAATCTCTATTTTAGGTGCGTAAAGGCGATATCTCAAATTAAGGCCCAAAACACCCGAAAATTTGATATTTAGGGGTCCCAAAAGCGATCTGTACATGCCTACTCCTTGTTAGAATATTTTCAAAATACAGGCCAAAAACATATTGAAAATCGATCTTTTAGGTGCCCAAAAGTCGATATGTGCATGCATCTTCTCTACCCGTTTATATCTCAAATTCTGGCCCTAAACACCCGAAAATTCGATATTTTTGGGTCCCAAAAGCGATCTGTACATGCCTACTCAGTGCTAGAATGTTTTCAAAATATAGGCTCAAAACATGTTAAAAACCGATATTTTAGGTGCCCAAAAGTCGATATGTGCAAGCATCATCTGTATTCATTTATATCTCAAATTCAAGCTCAAAACACCCGAAAATTCGATATTTTGGGGTCCCAGAAGCGATCTGTACATGCCTACTCAGTGCTAGAATATTTTCAAAATATAGGCTCAAAACATGCTAAAAATCGATATTTTAGGTGCGTAAAGGCGATATCTCAAATTCAGGCTCAAAACACCCGAAAATTCGATATTTTGGGGTCCCAGAAGCGATCTGTACATGCCTACTCCATGTAAGAGTATTTTCAAAATACATGCCCAAAACATGCTGAAAATCGATAATTTAGATGCCCAAAGTCAATATGTGCATGTATCTTCTGTACCCGTTTATATCTCAAATTCAGGCCCAAAACACCCGAAAATTCGATATTTTGGGGTCCCAGAAGCGATCTGTACATGCCTACTCCGTGTTAGAGTATTTTCAAAATTCAGGCCCAAAACATGCTTAAAATCGATATTTTTGGAGCCCAAAGTCAATATGTGTATGCATCTTCTATAGTCGTTTATATCTCAAATTCAGGCTCAAAACACCCGAAAATTCGATATTTTGGGGTCCCAGAAGCGATCTGTACATGCCTACTCAGTGCTAGAATGTTTTCAAAATATAGGCTCAAAACATGCTCAAAATCGATATTTTAGGTGGCCAAAAGTCGATATTTCAAATTCAGGCCCAAAACACCCGCAAATTCGATATTTTGGGGTCCCAGAAGCGATCTGTAGATGCCTACTCCGTGTTAGAGTATTTTCAAAATTCAGGCCCAAAACATGCTCAAAATCGATATTTTTGGTGCCCAAAGTCAATATGTGTATGCATCTTCTATACTCGTTTATATCTCAAATTCAAGCTCAAAACACCCGAAAATTCGATATTTTGGGGTCCCAGAAGCGATCTGTACATGCCTACTCCGTGTTAGAGTATTTTCAAAATACAGGCCCAAAACATGCTCAAAATCGATGTTTTAGGTGCCAAAAAGTCGATATGTGCATGCATCTTCAGTACCCGTTTATATCTCAAATTCAGGCTCAAAACACCCGAAAATTCGATATTTTGGGGTCCCAGAAGCGATCTGTACATGCCTACTCCATGTAAGAGTATTTTCAAAATACAGGCCCAAAACATGCTGAAAATCGATAATTTAGATGCCCAAAGTCAATATGTGCATGTATCTTCTGTACCCGTTTATATCTCAAATTCAAGCTCAAAACACCCGAAAATTCAATATTTTGGGGTCCCAGAAGCAATCTGTACATGCCTACTCAGTGCTAAAATGTTTTCAAAATATAGGCTCAAAACATTCTCAAAATCGATATTTTAGGTGCCCAAAAGTCGATATGTGCATGCATCTGCTGTACTCGTTTATATCTCAAATTCAGGCTCAAAACACCCGAAAATTCGATATTTTGGGGTCCCAGAAGCGATCTGTACATGCCTATTCAGTGCTAGAATATTTTCAAAATATAGGCTCAAAACATGCTAAAAATCTCTATTTTAGGTGCGTAAAGGCGATATCTCAAATTAAGGCCAAAAACACCCGAAAATTTGATATTTAGGGGTCCCAGAAGCGATCTGTACATGCCTACTCCTTGTTAGAATATTTTCAAAATACAGGCCAAAAACATATTGAAAATCGATCTTTTAGGTGCCCAAAAGTCGATATGTGCATGCATCTTCTCTACCCTTTTATATCTCAAATTCTGGCCCTAAACACCCGAAAATTCGATATTTTTGGGTCCCAAAAGCGATCTGTACATGCCTACTCAGTGCTAGAATGTTTTCAAAATATAGGCTCAAAACATGCTCAAAACCGATATTTTAGGTGCCCAAAAGTCGATATGTGCATGCATCATCTGTATTCATTTATATCTCAAATTCAAGCTCAAAACACCCGAAAATTCGATATTTTGGGGTCCCAGAAGCGATCTGTACATGCCTACTCAGTGCTAGAATATTTTCAAAATATAGGCTCAAAACATGCTAAAAATCGATATTTTAGGTGCGTAAAGGCGATATCTCAAATTCAGGCTCAAAACACCCGAAAATTCGATATTTTGGGGTCCCAGAAGCGATCTGTACATGCCTACTCCATGTAAGAGTATTTTCAAAATACAGGCCCAAAACATGCTGAAAATCGATAATTTAGATGCCCAAAGTCAATATGTGCATGTATCTTCTGTACCCGTTTATATCTCAAATTCAGGCCCAAAACACCCGAAAATTCTATATTTTGGGGTCCCAGAAGCGATCTGTACATGCCTACTCCGTGTTAGAGTATTTTCAAAATTCAGGCCCAAAACATGCTGAAAATCGATATTTTTGGAGCCCAAAGTCAATATGTGTATGCATCTTTTATACTCGTTTATATCTCAAATTCAGGCTCAAAACACCCGAAAATTCTATATTTTGGGGTCCCAGAAGCGATCTGTACATGCCTACTCAGTGCTAGAATGTTTTTAAAATATAGGCTAAAAACATGCTCAAAATCGATATTTTAGGTGCCCAAAAGTCGATATTTCAAATTCAAACCCAAAACACCCGAAAATTCGATATTTTGGGGTCCCAGAAGCGATCTGTACATGCCTACTCCGTTTCAGAGTATTTTCAAAATTCAGGCCCAAAACATGCTCAAAATCGATATTTTTGGTGCCCAAAGTCAATATGTGTATGCATCTTCTATACTCGTTTATATCTCAAATTCAAGCTCAAAACACCCGAAAATTCGATATTTTAGGGTCCCAGAAGCGATCTGTACATGCCTACTCCGTGTTAGAGTATTTTCAAAATACAGGCCCAAAACATGCTCAAAATCGATGTTTTAGGTGCCAAAAAGTCGATATGTGCATGCATCTTCAGTACCCGTTTATATCTCAAATTCAGGCTCAAAACACTCGAAAATTCGATATTTTGGGGTCCCAGAAGCGATCTGTACATGCCTACTCAGTGCTAAAATGTTTTCAAAATATAGGCTCAAAACATGCTCAAAATCGATATTTTAGGTGCCCAAAAGTCGATATATGCATGCATCTGCTGTACTCGTTTATATCTCAAATTCAGGCTCAAAACACCCGAAAATTCGATATTTTGGGGTCCCAGAAGCGATCTGTACATGCCTACTCAGTGCTAGAATATTGTCAAAATATAGGCTCAAAACATGCTAAAAATCTCTATTTTAGGTGCGTAAAGGCGATATCTCAAATTAAGGCCCAAAACACCCGAAAATTCGATATTTAGGGGTCCCAGAAGCGATCTGTACATGCCTACTCCTTGTTAGAATATTTTCAAAATACAGGCCAAAAACATATTGAAAATCGATCTTTTAGGTGCCCAAAAGTCGATATGTGCATGCATCTTCTCTACCCGTTTATATCTCAAATTCTGGCCCTAAACACCCGAAAATTCGATATTTTTGGGTCCCAAAAGCGATCTGTACATGCCTACTCAGTGCTAGAATGTTTTTCAAAATATAGGCTCAAAACATGCTCAAAACCGATATTTTAGGTGCCCAAAAGTCGATATGTGCATGCATCATCTGTATTCATTTATATCTCAAATTCAAGCTCAAAACACCCGAAAATTCGATATTTTGGGGTCCCAGAAGCGATCTGTACATGCCTACTCCGTGTTAGAGTATATTCAAAATACAGGCCCAAAACATGCTCAAAATCGATGTTTTAGGTGGCAAAAAGTCGATATGTGCATGCATCTTCTGTACTCGTTTATATCTCAAATTCAGGCCCAAAACACCCGAAAATTCGATATTTTGGGGTCCCAGAAGCGATCTGTACATGCCTACTCCGTGTTAGAGTATTTTCAAAATTCAGGCCCAAAACATGCTGAAAATCGATATTTTTGGAGCCCAAAGTCAATATGTGTATGCATCTTCTACACTCGTTTATATCTCAAATTCAGGCTCAAAACACCCGAAAATTCGATATTTTGGGGTCCCAGAAGCGATCTGTACATGCCTACTCAGTGCTAGAATGTTTTCAATATATAGGCTCAAAACATGCTCAAAATCGATATTTTAGGTGCCCAAAAGTCGATATTTCAAATTCAGGCCCAAAACACCCGAAAATTCGATATTTTGGGGTCCCAGAAGCGATCTGTACATGCCTACTCCGTGTTAGAGTATTTTCAAAATTCAGGCCCAAAACATGCTCAAAATCGATATTTTTGGTGCCCAAAGTCAATATGTGTATGAATCTTCTATACTCGTTTATATCTCAAATACAAGCTCAAAACACCCGAAAATTCGATATTTTGGGGTCCCAGAAGCGATCCGTACATGCCTACTCAGAGCTAGAATGTTTTCAAAATATAGGCTTAAAACATGCTCAAAATCGATATTTTAGGTGTCCAAAAGTCGATATGTGCATGCATCTTCTTTCTGTACTCGTTTATATCTCAAATTCAAGCTCAAAACACCCGAAAATTCGATATTTTGGGGTCCCAGAAGCGATCTGTACATGCCTACTCAGTGCTAGAATGTTTTCAAAATATAGGGTCAAAACATGCTCAAAATCGATATTTTAGGTGCCCAAATGTCGATATTTCAAATTCAGGCCCAAAACACCCGAAAATTCGATATTTTGGGGTCCCAGAAGCGATCTGTACATGCCTACTCCGTGTTAGAGTATTTTCAAAATACAGGCCCAAAACATGCTCAAAATCGATATTTTTGGTGCCCAAAGTCAATATGTGTATGCATCTGCTATACTCGTTTATATCTCAAATTCAAGCTCAAAACACCCGAAAATTCGATATTTTGGGGTCCCAGAAGCCATCTGTACATGCCTACTCCGTGTTAGAATATTTTCAAAATACAGGCGAAAAACAAACTGAAAATCGATGTTTTAGGTGCCCAAAAGTCGATATGTGCATGCATCTTATGTACACGTTTATATCTCAAATTCTGGCCCTAAACACCCGAAAATTCGATATTTTGCGGTCCCAGAAGCGATCTGTACATGCCTACTCCGTGTTAGAGTATTTTCAAAATTCAGGCCCAAAACATGCTCAAAATCGATATTTTTGGTGCCCAAAGTCAATATGTGTATGCATCTTCTATACTCGTTTATATCTCAAATTCAAGCTCAAAACACCCGAAAATTCGATATTTTGGGGTCCCAGAAGCGATCCGTACATGCCTACTCAGTGCTAGAATGTTTTCAAAATATAGGCTCAAAACATGCTCAAAATCGATATTTTAGGTGCCCAAAAGTCGATATGTGCATGCATCTGCTGAACTCGTTTATATCTCAAATTCAGGCTCAAAACACCCGAAAATTCGATATTTTGGGGTCCCAGAAGCGATCTGTACATGCCTACTCAGTGCTAGAATGTTTTCAAAATATAGGCTCAAAACATGCTCAAAATCGATATTTTAGGTGCCCAAAAGTCGATATTTCAAATTCAGGCCCAAAACACCCGCAAATTCGATATTTTGGGGTCCCAGAAGCGATCTGTACATGCCTACTCCGTGTTAGAGTATTTTCAAAATACAGGCCCAAAACATGCTCAAAATCGATGTTTTAGGTGCCAAAAAGTCGATATGTGCATGCATCTTCAGTACCCGTTTATATCTCAAATTCAGGCTCAAAACACCCGAAAATTCGATATTTTGGGGTCCCAGAAGCGATCTGTACATGCCTACTCCATGTAAAAGTATTTTCAAAATACAGGCCCAAAACATGCTGAAAATCGATAATTTAGATGCCCAAAGTCAATATGTGCATGTATCTTCTGTACCCGTTTATATCTCAAATTCAGGCTCAAAATACCCGAAAATTCAATATTTTGGGGTCCCAGAAGCAATCTGTACATGCCTACTCAGTGCTAAAATGTTTTCAAAATATAGGCTCAAAACATGCTTAAAATCGATATTTTAGGTGCCCAAAAGTCGATATGTGCATGCATCTGCTGTACTCGTTTATATCTCAAATTCAGGCTCAAAACACCCGAAAATTCGATATTTTGGGGTCCCAGAAGCGATCTGTACATGCCTACTCAGTGCTAGAATATTTTCAATATTTAGGCTCAAAACATGCTAAAAATCTCTATTTTAGGTGCGTAAAGGCGATATCTCAAATTAAGGCCCAAAACACCCGAAAATTCGATATTTAGGGGTCTCAGAAGCGATCTGTACATGCCTACTCCTTGTTAGAATATTTTCAAAATACAGGCCAAAAACATATTGAAAATCGATCTTATTGGTATAGTGAAACCAGCACAGCTGTTTGCTATAGAATAGGCCCCTTCACAAGCCTAGGCCCCGTGTAGGCATAATCTGGGTTGGAAGGGTCAATTCCGTGACGTTCATCAGAAGTAAATAAAATTCAAATCTGGCGCTTTACTGATAGTGGAGCCACCTGGTGGTGGTGAGGTGAGGTATTAAGCCCCTCCTCCGCTGAATACCGCTCGCCCACTCTGCCGCGGAACACGTTTCTGTCAACATCTACGCCCCTCGCTGCTACGCTATGGTATTGTGTCGCGTGTTCCTGCTAAGTTTTTCTTTTGTGTTCTAGTGGCTAGCCTGCTTTGCAGATGTTTCATGTGTGTTTTCTAGGAGGGTTTTTAGGTGTTTATGGGGTTTTTTTCTTCGTTAGGACTTAGTGCTTTCCTTAAGCGAAGGGGGCTTTTCAGCCCCTGTTTTCGGAGTTTTTCTCCGTCTGTCCCCTCTTTCACTGTCCCTCCTGCCACTAGTACATTCTTCGTGTGTATTTTATCGGGGTTTTCTGGGGTTTTTAGCGAGGTTAGTGGGCGCCACGTGGGACTTCCCCGCCCCACGTGGTGACCACATGGGGTCTTTGCAGCCCTTCCTCTTGCCTTCCCCGATTTTTATGTGTCCCCTCTCGGTAGGGGGGAGTGAGAATTGTGCCCTGGTTCTCTCTTCCTCTCCCGGGCGGGGGTTTTTTATTTTATTTTGGGGGTTCTCCCATTATTTTCAGCCTGGAGTGTTTCTTCTCAGGCTATCGGGTCCCCTCCTACCCCTCCTTCTGGTTCATCTGTCCGGGGGGGCCCTTTTTTACCCGCTCCATGTGGCGGACGATTCTGGTTTTACAGGGTTTTTCCCTGGGCGGCTGCGCGAGTGTGGGGGATCGTGTTCTGGTCCCCAGGTTCAGCAGGCGTGTCCCGCGCTTCTTTCCTTCGGGGAGGATGGGTTTGTGTTCCAGTGTTTGCACGTGTTAACCCATGTTTGTGTATTCTTTTCTCCCCCAGCCTACTCGTGCCCTTTGTGCTGCCTCAGGATGTACCGTGCGGGTCTCGCCTGACGGACACCTGCACTGTTCTCCTCACGCACCCTGCTTCACTCCCTTGGGTTACGACCCTTTGGCGTGTGGTGTGTGCCGCCCCTGGGCTGAGTTGTGTCGGGTTACCTCCCCTTCTGCCCGCTCCAAGCTCCCTGCCCTTGCTTCTCTTCGTATGGCGTGGACGAGGGCTAGGAGAATGGCCCACAAACGAGACGGTTCTTCTTTGGCGTGGGTGGACCCGATTTTGGGAGCGGACCTTGGTTTATTCAGGACCCGTTACCCTTCTTCCTGTCTCTCGGAGTCTCAGGGGCTAGAACCTCCTGAGGCCCGAGAGATTGAGCCTTCTTCCCTAGGCGGTACTACGACTCCTTCTCGGGGCTTATCCCCCCGGGAAGCGAGCGAGTCTGTCGCGCTGGTTCTCCCGACTGCCTCACCGGTACAAGGGCCCAGCAGGGAACCCCCAGCTTCGCCTCCTGCTAGAGCTGGCTCCTCAGGCCTCTCTAGAGGACGCAAGCGTTCAGCTAAAAGGTCCCGCCACTCCAGGAAGTCCCGTGCTCGTCGCCGTTCTCCTTCCTCCTCTTCTTCGTCGTCCTCTTCCTCTTCTTCGTCGTCGGGGAGCTCTCCTTCGCCTGCCCGCAATTCCCGCAGGGGTAAGCGGGGGGGGGACAGCCCCTCGTCAAGGAAGATAGTTAAGATCTTCCACGCCCTTATTCCTCACGCTTTTCCTGGGGCTTCCGTCGCGCAGCCTCCGGCTGTCGCTACGGAACCCGCTCCTGTTCCCCTGCCTCCCGCTGCTGCTCCCGTCGAGGGCTCGAGTCCTCCCGGGGATGTGGGAGTCCTTTTCGTGCCTCCCGTTTCCCCAGGGCTCGAGTCTCCGTCGGGGGACGTAGCTGAGGAGTTGGTTACCTCCGCACCTCCGTCCCCGTCACCCCCTCCTTCGGGAGACGGATACCTTCCCTACTCTTGGTCTCTTCTCCCTCCTGCATGGACCCACTCTTCGGAGGAGGGCAGACTGGTGGCCTGGTCTCCGGACACAGCTCAACCAGACGTGTGGATCCGGAGGGATGACGTCGTGGTGAAGTGGGGGGCGGATGAGAAGGGCGAGGCTATTCCCTTCTACAAGGTCCGTCCTATCTCAGCGCCCGTACCCACTTCAGCTAGGGTGTCCTCTGCGGCGACCCTGGACGCGATGGGTTTCCTGGTGGAGTACAGCCAGCTACACTTGTCCGGGGCTTGGAGGATTGACCGCTCCCACGGTAACACGGCTCTCCTCCTTTCCCCGGACGCGTACTTCCCGGGGGATAAGGGCGAAGGGGACCTGGATATTCCAGCCCTTCTCCTTAAGTCCCTGGACCACCAGAGAAACAACGCGCCCAGGAAGCCCCCTCCTCCGTCTTTCCCCGTCATCCTCCCTCATTCCCGGGCTCCCCCGGGCTTGAGGGAGTGCCTGTGGAAGACGGAGAAGGAGCCCCCGGTCCCCTATCAGCTGAAGGAGCCCGATGGTAAGTTGCGACAGGCGGAGTCTGCTACCCGTCTGGAGCTGGCCCACACCATCTCCACGGGAGCAGCCGCCTCGTTGATTAGGGACTGCCTCAACGCCCTAACCAACTCCTACCACGAGATGTCGGGTGTACAGCTAGCGTGAGTACCTTACTCGTGTATCATGTTTTTAGGGATGCTGGGTAGAGGGTCTCCCTGTTACTCCCGGGTACTTATCCCCGGGTTCGCTCGGTTTTTTCCTTGTTTACCCCTTACAGTGACACCCTCTCTTCCATGGCCACCGTGATGGAGGGCGTGGCGGCAATGTCAACCCACTTCATGCGGGAGGAGGCGAAGGCGTTCGCCGAGGCGAGACTGGCAGCCCGCCAGGCGGCGGCTAAATCTGCGCCGGAGATGGCACAGAGGGGAGTGGTGCGAGCTGCCCCCTTGTCCCCCGCCCTCTTTGACCAACCGGCGACAGACACGATCTTCGCCTCCCTCCCAGCGGTAATCAATTTACCAAAGCCTTCCACCTCCAAGTAAGTACCTCTCGTTTTCGTCTTACCCGAGTTGTCACGGGGGTGAAATGAAAGGATTTTCGGGTCTACTTTGGTTCCTAATCATTCTGTTTGTCCGTAGGCCACGTGCCCCACAGCCAGCCAGACCAGCCTACCAGCCCCGGAGGCCCTCCCAGCCCTCCAGGCTACCGAGGCCCTCCTATCCCACTCCCCCGAGAGCACACAACAGGCCCTCCCAGAGGGGCCAGCAGCCCTTTCGAGGAAGGGGACAGGGCTCCAAGCCCTACTCGAAGCCCAAGTCCTCCTTCAACCACCCCGCCCAGAAGGACCGCGCCACTTGAGGGTCCCACTCTGGGCTGCCTCACAGGGTGGTCAGCAGCCTGGCCTACCCACGGCTGGGCAGCAAGGATAATTCGCCAGGGCCTGTCATGGCCCTGGATTACTGTTCCGGTGAGTAACTGTCATCCTTACTTTCTGACATATGAATTATGCCTAATCCCGTCCTTGGGCTACCGTTAGGTCAAAATCAGATTTTCCCTTGCAGTCAAAATCTCTGCCTCTCCTGTCATTCACCCCCCAACCACCCCGGGTCCCTCGGGCCCCGGGGGATTAGGATTAACGGTACTCTCACTGACACCTGTCTTCTCCCGTTACAGCCACTACGTCTACCTCCTGCCTCAACCAAAGTGTCACTTTCGGTCGTCCCGCATGTGTTAGAAATGCGGGAAAAAGGGGTAGTGGAGCGGGCGACGGGAAGGGTCTTTCTTTCTCGTTTATTCACGGTCCCCAAAAAGGATCAGGGAAAAACGAGATTGGTGATGGACCTGAGCAAGCTAAACAAATTCGTGAAAACGTTACATTTCAGGATGGTTTCGGTTGCTCAGGTCCGCACAGTTCTGAGGAAGGGAGACTGGTTAGCATCCCTGGATCTCAAGGATGCGTACTGGCACGTCCCGATCCACCCCAGGTTTCGCCGCTTTCTGGCCTTCCAGGTGGGGACCGAGACGTTCCAGTTTACCAGGCTCCCTTTCGGTCTTTCTCTAGCTCCGCGAGTCTTCACAAAACTCGTGAGGGTGGTGGCATCCCGTCTGGCAGAGGCGGGTGTCCCCACCTTCATGTACCTGGACGATTGGTTGCTTCACGCCCCTTCCAAGGAGCAGGTAGCAAACAACGTCCGGGTAGCGAGGGGAGTGCTAGAGGAAATGGGGTTTCTGTTGAACATCCCCAAGTCCTCTCTCACCCCCACTCGCAAGCTGTGTTGGCTAGGAATAGAGTGGGACTCTCTTTCGGCCACCCTCTCTCTCGCTCCAGACAACGCCCGCCGGACCCTCCGCCACGTCCGCCAGGCGCATTTTTCCCGTACTTTCTCTCGCCGCCAGTGGGAATCATTGCTCGGGTCCCTAAATTTCGCGGCCCCTGCAATGCCCCTGGGACGATTGAAACACAGGAGGCTGACGCGGGAGGTAAACCTCCACCTGTCCCCCGCACACAGGGACCTTCCCAGGCAAGTGTCCCCCTCTCTCCACCGCCTCCTTCGCCCCTGGCTACGTCCCGGTGCCCTGCGTCAGCGGGTCCCCTGGGTGTTCCCTCCCCCGGGGATTACGGTGGCGACAGACGCATCGGACGTAGGCTGGGGATACCAGTCTTGCCTGGGACATCAACGGTGCGGGGGATGGAAGGAAGGGGAAAGGCTACTGCACATCAACGCCCGGGAGTTGATGGTAGCGAAGGAATGGCTCAACAGACACCCTCAGTTTGCCAGGATAGGCGTCCGCTTCGATATGGACAACGTTGCGGCCGTGCAGTGCCTACAGAAACAGGGCACCGTACGGTCGGAAATTCTCCTGTCCCTGTCAGAACAGATTTTCGCAATAGCGGCCAAGAGGGACATTCACCTCTCGGCCCGCTACGTGCCAGGGCGGGAGAACGATTGGGTGGACGCCCTATCCAGGTTCAGGGGGACGTCAGTCGAGTGGCAACTGCGTCCCCTTGTGTTCGAGTCTCTCTGCCTTCGCTACGGGACACCGGAGGTGGACCTATTCGCCTCCCCATCCACGGCCCTACTCCCTCTGTTCCTGACTTTCTCATCCAGAACAGAGGCGGGAGGCCCGGACGCCTTCACGGAGGACTGGAACAGGTGGGGTCATCTCTACCTCTTCCCACCCCCAGCCACTTCAGTCCTCCTGAAGGCGATCCTCAAGCTGCGCACTTTCAGGGGGAGGGTTCTCCTCATAGCCCCCCGCTGGCCAGCACAGCCGTGGTTCGGAGAGTTGTCCCGGTGGTGCCCGCATCCCCTTCAGTTGGGATCGGCGTGCCTCTCCAGCACCCTGTCTGCACCACTCCAAGCGTCACTGAAACTACACGCTTGGAGTTTCTACGGGGAGTCCTCAGCAAAAGGTTCACTAAGGAGACAGTGGACAAGATGTTGAGGGCTCATCGTCAGTCTTCGGTGCGACAATACGAATCGTGCTGGAAAAGATTCCAGGACTTCTTGCGAAGACACCCCTCCAGGGTCATCTCGGAGGACACAGTCCTGGAATTCCTCACGTGGCTCGCCGATTCCACCAACAGGGCCCCGGCGACGGTGCTTGCGCATCACGCAGCCCTGTCTGATCCCCTCCTCCTGGGTTTTAACATTAAGGTTTCGGAGAGGCCTCTCTCTCTCCTGAGGATGGGGATTCGGGCGGGGACCGCACCTCACCGGGCCCAGACACCCTCCTGGTCCCTTCATCGTGTCCTTTCCTACCTGACCTTCGAGGGGGTCCCTCTGGAGGTTTGTCACCTCCTCCAGAAAGCCCTCTTCCTGCTCGCCTTAGCTACAGGTTACAGGGCTTCTCAGTTGGCAGCCCTGACCCGTCACACAGCCTTTTCTTCAGTAACCCCTAACCTTACTTCCTTAACCATTTCCCCCTCCCCTGCTTTTCTAGCTAAGAACGAGCAGGCTGATGACAGAATTGGCCCTCTCGCAGTACCCTCGTTCCTGAGGGATGGAAATTTCCACCCCCTCTGCCCAGTCCACGCCTTTGTTGCATACGTGGAGGCGACGAGAGGGGCTTCTCCGGACCACCTCTTCTACAACTCTAGGTCCGGTAACCCTCTCTTCCCTAGGTCAATCGCTCGCCTTCTCTGCCGAGTGATAGAGAACGGGGATCCCGGACACGCCCCGAGGGCTCACAGCGTTAGGGGCGTGGCCGCCTCCCTCGCCTAACTCAGGACTCACTCGGTGGAGAGGGTCAGGGATTTAGGGGGCTGGGCGTCCACTTCCTCCTTCAGGACGAGGTACCTGTTCCACTCGCTCTCCCCTACCCCCTGTGTGGCTATGGGTACTCCACCTCCTATTCCCCAGGGTCCCCGCGGGAGACACATGGGGGGGAAGGGCCGCCCGAAGAGAAAAGGTCGGGTGATTTAAGTCCCGTCACATCATCCCATACCTCATCCACATCTTGTACAGCTTCATACTCATCCCCATTCTTCACGTGTACATATGGTGAGAGTCTATAATAAATTACATTGTTACGGAATTCTTGTGTATTCATTTTCCAAACAATTATTTAACTACGATGAGTGACAGGAGATATTATTACACAGGATATCTGGATCCTAGTGTCCTCCTTCATCCCCTCGGGATCACATTACCTGAGCGAGGGCCATAGCCCTAACTCAGAAGACTTGAATAAGGAGGGGGGGGGTAATGGGGGGGGGAAGAAAAGGGGGGGGGGGAGTATCCATGGGCACCTCCCCCCTCCTCTCCTAGGCCCGAACCCTCGAGTCTACCTATAAAGACTTTATATGTAACAATTCTGGTCTATAACAGAATGGTCTACGGTTATATGGTATAAGCTACTTCTCCCCCACCACGGCGTTTCACCTAGCCAGTGTCGGGAGGGGCGTTAGCTGCTGCCTCACCGGGCTCGGTTACCTTTCCTGCCCTCCGCTCTCAACCACTCTTAACTAGCACGTGATTGCCTCCACCTCACCTCCCACCTACCGCATCGCATGCATAGCAAACAGCTGTGCTGGTTTCACTATACCAATAATAGTGCATTTGTCGCGGCTTCTAGCCGCTTAAATTGTATTTATTGGTTGTGAAACCAGCACAGCTTCTACTGTCCCACCCACCTCCCGATGCGCCAGGCACTCACTTCTTTCTCATTGGAGTGGGCGAGCGGTATTCAGCGGAGGAGGGGCTTAATACCTCACCTCACCACCACCAGGTGGCTCCACTATCAGTACAGCGCCAGATTTGAATTTTATTTACTTCTGATGAACGTCACGGAATTGACCCTTCCAACCCAGATTATGCCTACACGGGGCCTGGGCTTGTGAAGGGGCCTATTCTATAGCAAACAGCTGTGCTGGTTTCACAACCAATAAATACAATTTAAGCGGCTAGAAGCCGCGACAAATGCACTATTTTAGGTGCCCAAAAGTCGATATGTGCATGCATCTTCTCTACCCGTTTATATCTCAAATTCTGGCTCTAAACACCCGAAAATTCGATATTTTGGGGTCCCAGAAGCGATCTGTACATGCCTACTCCGTGTTAGAGTATTTTCAAAATTCAGGCCCAAAACATGCTCAAAATCGATATTTTTGGTGCCCAAAGTCAATATGTGCATGCATTTTCAGTACCTGTTTATATCTGAAATTCAGGCTCAAAACATCCGAAAATTCGATATTTTGGGGTCCCAGAAGCGATCCGTACATGCCTACTCAGTGCTAGAATGTTTTCAAAATATAGGCTCAAAACATGCTCAAAATCGATATTTTAGGTGCCCAAAAGTCGATATGTGCATGCATCTTCTGTACTCGTTTATATCTCAAATTAAAGCCCAAAACACCCGAAAATTCGATATTTAGGGGTCCCAGAAGCGATTTGTACATGCCTACTCCTTGTTAGAGTATTTTCAAAATAGAGGCCAAAAACATACTGAAAATCGATGTTTTAGGTGCCCAAAAGTCGATAAGTGCATGCATCTTATGTACACGTTTATATCTCAAATTCTGGCCCTAAACACCCGAAAATTCAATATTTTGCGGTCCCAGAAGCGATCTGTACATGCCTACTCAGTGCTAGAATATTTTCAAAATATAGGCTCAAAACATGCTAAAAATCGATATTTTAGGTGCGTAAAGGCAATATCTCAAATTCAAGCCCAAAACACCCGAAAATTCGATATTTGGGGGTCCCAGAAGTGATCTGTACATGCCTACTCCGTGTTAGAGTATTTTCAAAATACAGGCCCAAAACATGCTCAAAATCGATGTTTTAGGTGCCAAAAAGTCGATATGTGCATGCATCTTCTGTACCTGTTTATATCTAAAATTCAGGCTCAAAACACCCGAAAATTCGATATTTTGGGGTTCCAGAAGCGATCTGTACATGCCTACTCCATGTAAGAGTATTTTCAAAATACAGGCCCAAAACATGCTGAAAATCGATAATTTAGATGCCCAAAGTCAATATGTGCATGTATCTTCTGTACCCGTTTATATCTCAAATTCAGGCTCAAAACACCCGAAAATTCAATATTTTGGGGCCCCAGAAGCAATCTGTACATGCCTACTCAGAGCTAGAATATTTTCAAAATATAGGCTAAAAACATGTTAAAAATCGATATTTTAGGTGCCAAAAAGTCGATATCTCGAATTAAAGCCCAAAAAACCCTAAAATTCGATATTTAGGGGTCCCAGAAGCGATCTGTACATGCCTACTCCTTGTTAGAATATTTTCAAAGTACAGGCCAAAAACATATTGAAAATCGATATTTTAGGTGCCCAAAAGTCGATATGTGCATGCATCTTCTCTACCCGTTTATATCTCAAATTCAAGCTCAAAACACCCGAAAATTCGATATTTTGGGGTCCCAGAAGCGATCTGTACATGCCTACTCAGTGCTAGAATGTTTTCAAAATATAGGCTCAAAACATGCTCAAAATCGATATTTTAGGTGCCCAAAAGTCGATATTTCAAATTCAGGCCCAAAACACCCGAAAATTCGATATTTTGGGGTCCCAGAAGCGATCTGTACATGCCTACTCCGTGTTAGAGTATTTTCAAAATTCAGGCCCAAAACATGCTCAAAATCGATATTTTTGGTGCCCAAAGTCAATATGTGTATGCATCTTCTATACTCGTTTATATCTCAAATTCAAGCTCAAAATACCCGAAAATTCGATATTTTGGGGTCCCAGAAGCCATCTGTACTCCGTGTTAGAATATTTTCAAGATACAGGCCAAAAACAAACTGAAAATCGATGTTTTAGGTGCCCAAAAGTCGATATGTGCATGCATCTTATGTACACGTTTATATCTCAAATTCTGGCCCTAAACACCCGAAAATTCGATATTTTGCAGTCCCAGAAGCGATCTGTACATGCCTACTCCGTGTTAGAGTATTTTCAAAATTCAGGCCCAAAACATGCTCAAAATCGATATTTTTGGTGCCCAAAGTCAATATGTGTATGCATCTTCTATACTCGTTTATATCTCAAATTCAAGCTCAAAACACCCGAAAATTCGATATTTTGGGGTCCCAGAAGCGATCCGTACATGCCTACTCAGTGCTAGAATGTTTTCAAAATATAGGCTCAAAACATGCTCAAAATCGATATTTTAGGTGCCCAAAAGTGGATATGTGCATGCATCTGCTGTACTCGTTTATATCTCAAATTCAGGCTCAAAACACCCGAAAATTCGATATTTTGGGGTCCCAGAAGCGATCTGTACATGCCTACTCAGTGCTAGAATATTTTCAAAATATAGGCTCAAAACATGTTAAAAATCTCTATTTTAGGTGCGTAAAGGCGATATCTAAAATTAAGGCCCAAAACACCCGAAAATTTGATATTTAGGGGTCCCAGAAGCGATCTGTACATGCCTACTCCTTGTTAGAATATTTTCAAAATACAGGCCAAAAACATATTGAAAATCGATCTTTTAGGTGCCCAAAAGTCGATGTGTGCATGCATCTTCTCTACCCGTTTATATCTCAAATTCTGGCCCTAAACACCCGAAAATTCGATATTTTTGGGTCCCAGAAGCGATCTGTACATGCCTACTCAGTGCTAGAATGTTTTCAAAATATAGGCTCAAAACATGCTCAAAACCGATATTTTAGGTGCCCAAAAGTCGATATGTGCATGCATCATCTGTATTCATTTATATCTCAAATTCAAGCTCAAAACACCCGAAAATTCGATATTTTGGGGTCCCAGAAGCGATCTGTACATGCCTACTCAGTGCTAGAATATTTTCAAAATATAGGCTCAAAACATGCTAAAAATCGATATTTTAGGTGGGTAAAGGCGATATCTCAAATTCAGTCCTAAAACACCCGAAAATTCGATATTTTGGGGTCCCAGAAGCGATCTGTACATGCCTACTCCGTGTTAGAGTATTTTCAAAATTCAGGCCCAAAACATGCTGCAAATCGATATTTTTGGAGCCCAAAGTCAATATGTGTATGCATCTTCTATACTCGTTTATATCTGAAATTCAGGCTCAAAACACCCGAAAATTCGATATTTTGGGGTCCCAGAAGCGATCTGTACATGCCTACTCAGTGCTAGAATGTTTTCAAAATATAGGCTCAAAACATGCTCAAAATCGATAATTTAGGTGACCAAAAGTCGATATTTCAAATTCAGGCCAAAAACACCCGAAAATTCGATATTTTGAGGTCCCAGAAGCGATCTGTACATGCCTACTCAGTGCTAGAATATTTTCAAAATATAGGCTCAAAACATGCTAAAAATCTCTATTTTAGGTGCGGAAAGGCGATATCTCAAATTAAGGCCCAAAACACCCGAAAATTCGATATTTAGGGGTCCCAGAAGCGATTTGTACATGCCTACTCCTTGTTAGAGTATTTTCAAAATACAGGCCAAAAACATACTGAAAATCGATGTTTTAGGTGCCCAAAAGTCGATAAGTGCATGCATCTTATGTACACGTTTATATCTCAAATTCTGGCCCTAAACACCCGAAAATTCGATATTTTGCGGTCCCAGAAGCGATCTGTACATGCCTACTCAGTGCAAGAATGTTTTCAAAATATAGGCTCAAAACATGCTCAAAACCGATATTTTAGGTGCCCAAAAGTCGATATGTGCATGCATCATCTGTATTCATTTATATCTCAAATTCAAGCTCAAAACACCCGAAAATTCGAAATTTTGGGGTCCCAGAAGCGATCTGTACATGCCTACTCAGTGCTAGAATGTTTTCAAAATATAGGCTCAAAACATGCGCAAAATCGATAATTTAGGTGACCAAAAGTCGATATTTCAAATTCAGGCCCAAAACACCCGAAAATTCGATATTTTGGGGTCCCAGAAGCGATCTGTACATGCCTACTCCGTGTTAGAGTATTTTCAAAATTCAGGCCCAAAACATGCTCAAAATCGATATTTTTGGTGCCCAAAGTCAATATGTGTATGCATCTTCTATACTCGTTTATATCTCAAATACAAGCTCAAAACACCCGAAAATTCGATATTTTGGGGTCCCAGAAGCGATCCGTACATGCCTTCTCAGTGCTAGAATGTTTTCAAAATATAGGCTCAAAACATGCTCAAAATCGATATTTTAGGTGCCCAAAAGTCGATATGTGCATGCATCTGCTGTACTCGTTTATATCTCAAATTCAGGCTCAAAACACCCGAAAATTCGATATTTTGGGGTCCCAGAAGCGATCTGTACATGCCTACTCAGTGCTAGAATATTTTCAAAATATAGGCTCAAAACATGCTAAAAATCTCTATTTTAGGTGCAGAAAGGCGATATCTCAAATTAAGGCCAAAAACACCCGAAAATTCGATATTTAGGGGTCCCAGAAGCGATTTGTACATGCCTACTCCTTGTTAGAGTATTTTCAAAATACAGGCCAAAAACATACTGAAAATCAATGTTTTAGGTGCCCAAAAGTCGATAAGTGCATGCATCTTATGTACACGTTTATATCTCAAATTCTGGCCCTAAACACCCGAAAATTCGATATTTTGCGGTCCCAGAAGCGATTTGTACATGCCTACTCAGAGCTAGAATGTTTTCAAAATTTAGGCTTAAAACATGCTCAAAAACGATATTTTAGGTGTCCAAAAGTCGATATGTGCATGCATCTTCTGTACTCGTTCATATCTCAAATTCAAGCTCAAAACACCAGAAAATTCGATATTTTGGGGTCCCAGAAGCGATCTGTACATGCCTACTCAGTGCTAGAATATTTTCAAAATATAGGCTCAAAACATGCTAAAAATCGATATTTTAGGTGCGTAAAGGCAATATCTCAAATTCAAGCCCAAAACACCCGAAAATTCGATATTTTGGGGTCCCAGAAGCGATCTGTACATGCCTACTCCGTGTTAGAGTATTTTCAAAATACAGGCCCAAAACATGTTCAAAATCGATGTTTTAGGTGCCAAAAAGTCGATATGTGCATGCATCTTCTGTACCTGTTTATATCTCAAATTCAGGCTCAAAACACCCGAAAATTCGATATTTTGGGGTCCCAGAAGCGATCTGTACATGCCTACTCCATGTAAGAGTATTTTCAAAATACAGGCCCAAAACATGCTGAAAATCGATAATTTAGATGCCCAAAGTCAATATGTGCATGTATCTTCTGTACCCGTTTATATCTCAAATTCAGGCTCAAAACACCCGAAAATTCAATATTTTGGGGCCCCAGAAGCAATCTGTACATGACTACTCAGAGCTAGAATATTTTCAAAATATAGGCTAAAAACATGTTAAAAATCGATATTTTAGGTGCCAAAAAGTCGATATCTCGAATTAAAGCCCAAAACACCCGAAAATTCGATATTTAGGGGTCCCAGAAGCGATCTGTACATGCCTACTCCTTGTTAGAATATTTTAAAAATACAGGCCAAAAACATATTGAAAATCGATATTTTAGGTGCCCAAAAGTCGATATGTGCATGCATCTTCTCTACCCGTTTATATCTCAAATTCAAGCTCAAAACACCCGAAAATTCGATATTTTGGGGTCCCAGAAGCGATCTGTACATGCCTACTCAGTGCTAGAATGTTTTCAAAATATAGGCTCAAAACATGCTCAAAATCGATATTTTAGGTGCCCAAAAGTCGATATTTCAAATTCAGGCCCAAAACACCCGAAAATTCGATATTTTGGGGTCCCAGAAGCGATCTGTACATGCCTACTCCGTGTTAGAGTATTTTCAAAATTCAGGCCCAAAACATGCTCAAAATCGATATTTTTGGTGCCCAAAGTCAATATGTGTATGCATCTTCTATACTCGTTTATATCTCAAATTCAAGCTCAAAACACCCGAAAATTCGATATTTTGGGGTCCCAGAAGCGATCCGTACATGCCTACTCAGTGCTAGATTGTTTTCAAAATATAGGCTCAAAACATGCTCAAAATCGATATTTTAGGTGCCCAAAAGTCGATATGTGCATGCATCTGCTGTACTCGTTTATATCTCAAATTCAGGCTCAAAACACCCGAAAATTCGATATTTTGGGGTCCCAGAAGCGATCTGTACATGCCTACTCAGTGCTAGAATATTTTCAAAATATAGGCTCAAAACATGCTAAAAATCTCTATTTTAGGTGCGTAAAGGCGATATCTCAAATTAAGGCCCAAAACACCCGAAAATTCGATATTTAGGGGTCCCAGAAGCGATCTGTACATGACTACTCCTTTATTAGAGTATTTTCAAAATACAGGCCAAAAACATACTGAAAATCGATGTTTTAGGTGCCCAAAAGTCGATAAGTGCATGCATCTTATGTACACGTTTATATCTCAAATTCTGGCCCTAAACACCCGAAAATTCGATATTTTGCGGTCCCAGAAGCGATCTGTACATGCCTACTCAGAGCTAGAATGTTTTCAAAATATACGCTTAAAACATGCTCAAAATCGATATTTTAGGTGTCCAAAAGTCGATATGTGCATGCATCTTCTGTACTCGTTTATATCTCAAATTCAGGCTCAAAACACCCGAAAATTCAATATTTTGGGGTCCCAGAAGCAATCTGTACATGCCTACTCCATGTAAGAGTATTTTCAAAATACAGGCCCAAAACATGCTGAAAATCGATAATTTAGATGCCCAAAGTCAATATGTGCATGTATCTTCTGTACCCGTTTATATCTCAAATTCAGGCTCAAAACACCCGAAAATTCGATATTTTGGGGTCCCAGAAGCAATCTGTACATGCCTACTCCATGTAAGAGTATTTTCAAAATACAGGCCCAAAACATGCTGAAAATCGATAATTTAGATGCCCAAAGTCAATAAGTGCATGTATCTTCTGTACCCGTTTATATCTCAAATTCAGGCTCAAAACACCCGAAAATTCAATATTTTGGGGCCCCAGAAGCAATCTGTACATGCCTACTCAGAGCTAGAATATTTTCAAAATATAGGCTAAAAACATGTTAAAAATCGATATTTTAGGTGCCAAAAAGTCGATATCTCAAATTAAGGCCCAAAACACCCGAAAATTCGATATTTAGGGGTCCCAGAAGCGATTTGTACATGCCTACTCCTTGTTAGAGTATTTTCAAAATACAGGCCAAAAACATACTGAAAATCGATGTTTTAGGTGCCCAAAAGTCGATAAGTGCATGCATCTTATGTACACGTTTATATCTCAAATTCTGGCCCTAAACACCCGAAAATTCGATATTTTGCGGTCCCAGAAGCGATCTGTACATGCCTACTCAGAGCTAGAATGTTTTCAAAATATAGGCTTAAAACATGCTGAAAATCGATATTTTAGGTGTCCAAAATTCGATATGTGCATGCATCTTCTGTACTCGTTCATATCTCAAATTCAAGCTCAAAACAACAGAAAATTCGATATTTTGGGGTCCCAGAAGCGATCTGTACATGCCTACTCAGTGCTAGAATATTTTCAAAATATAGGCTCAAAACATGCTAAAAATCGATATTTTAGGTGCGTAAAGGCAATATCTCAAATTCAAGCCCAAAACACCCGAAAATTCGATATTTAGGGGTCCCCGAAGCGATCTGTACATGCCTACTCCGTGTTAGAGTATTTTCAAAATACAGGCCCAAAACATGCTCAAAATCGATGTTTTAGGTGCCAAAAAGTCGATATGTGCATGCATCTTCTGTACCTGTTTATATCTCAAATTCAAGCTCAAAACACCCGAAAATTCGATATTTTGGGGTCCCAGAAGCGATCTGTACATGCCTACTCCATGTAAGAGTATTTTCAAAATACAGGCCCAAAACATGATGAAAATCGATAATTTAGATGCCCAAAGTCAATATGTGCATGTATCTTCTGTACCCGTTTATATCTCAAATTCAGGCTCAAAACACCCGAAAATTCAATATTTTGGGGCCCCAGAAGCAATCTGTACATGCCTACTCAGAGCTAGAATATTTTCAAAATATAGGCTAAAAACATGTTAAAAATTGATATTTTAGGTGCCAAAAAGTCGATATCTCGAATTAAAGCCCAAAACACCCGAAAATTCGATATTTAGGGGTCCCAGAAGCGATCTGTACATGCCTACTCCTTGTTAGAATATTTTCAAAATACAGGCCAAAAACATATTGAAAATCGATATTTTAGGTGCCCAAAAGTCGATATGTGCATGCATCTTCTCTACCCGTTTATATCTCAAATTCAAGCTCAAAACACCCGAAAATTCGATATTTTGGGGTCCCAGAAGCGATCTGTACATGCCTACTCAGTGCTAGAATGTTTTCAAAATATAGGCTCAAAACATGCTCAAAATCGATATTTTAGGTGCCCAAAAGTCGATATGTGCATGCATCTGCTGTACTCGTTTATATCTCAAATTCAGGCTCAAAACACCCGAAAATTCGATATTTTGGGGTCCCAGAAGCGATCTGTACATGCCTACTCAGTGCTAGAATATTTTCAAAATATAGGCTCAAAACATGCTAAAAATCTCTATTTTAGGTGCGTAAAGGCGATATCTCAAATTAAGGCCCAAAACACCCGAAAATTTTATATTTAGTAGTCCCAGAAGCGATCTGTACATGCCTACTCCTTGTTAGAATATTTTCAAAATACAGGCCAAAAACATATTGAAAATCGATCTTTTAGGTGCCCAAAAGTCGATATGTGCATGCATCTTCTCTACCCGTTTATATCTCAAATTCTGGCCCTAAACACCCGAAAATTCGATATTTTTGGGTCCCAAAAGCGATCTGTACATGCCTACTCAGTGCTAGAATGTTTTCAAAATATACGCTCAAAACATGCTCAAAACCGATATTTTAGGTGCCCAAAAGTCGATATGTGCATGCATCATCTGTATTCATTTATATCTCAAATTCAAGCTCAAAACACCCGAAAATTCGATATTTTGGGGTCCCAGAAGCGATCTGTACATGCCTACTCAGTGCTAGAATATTTTCAAAATATAGGCTCAAAACATGCTAAAAATCGGTATTTCAGGTGCGTAAAGGCGATATCTCAAATTCAGTCCCAAAACACCCGAAAATTCGATATTTTGGGGTCCCAGAAGCGATCTGTACATGCCTACTCCGTGTTAGAGTATATTCAAAATACAGGCCCAAAACATGCTCAAAATCGATGTTTTAGGTGCCTAAAAGTCGATATGTGCATGCATCTTCAGTACCCGTTTATATCTCAAATTCAGGCTCAAAACACCCGAAAATTCGATATTTTGGGGTCCCAGAAGCGATCTGTACATGCCTACTCCATGTAAGAGTATTTTCAAAATACAGGCCCAAAACATGCTGAAAATCGATAATTTAGATGCCCAAAGTCAATATGTGCATGTATCTTCTGTACCCGTTTATATCTCAAATTCAGGCCCAAAACACCCGAAAATTCGATATTTTGGGGTCCCAGAAGCGATCTGTACATGCCTACTCCGTGTTAGAGTATTTTCAAAATTCAGGCCCAAAACATGCTGAAAATCGATATTTTTGAAGCCCAAAGTCAATATGTGTATGCATCTTCTATACTCGTTTATATCTCAAATTCAGGCTCAAAACACCCAAAAATTCGATATTTTGGGGTCCTAGAAGCGATCTGTACATGCCTACTCAGTGCTAGAATGTTTTCAAAATTTAGGCTCAAAACATGCTCAAAATCGATATTTTAGGTGCCCAAAAGTCGATATTTCAAATTCAGGCCCAAAACACCCGAAAATTCGATATTTTGGAGTCCCAGAAGCGATCTGTACATGCCTACTCCGCGTTAGAGTATTTTCAAAATTCAGGCCCAAAACATGCTCAAAATCGATATTTTTGGTGCCCAAAGTCTATATGTGTATGCATCTTCTATATTCGTTTATATCTCAAATACAAGCTCAAAACACCCGAAAATTCGATATTTTGGGGTCCCAGAAGCGATCTGTACATGCCTACTCAGTGCTAGAATGTTTTCAAAATATAGGCTCAAAACATGCTCAAAATCGATATTTTAGGTGCCCAAAAGTCGATATGTGCATGCATCTGCTGTACTCGTTTATATCTCAAATTCAGGCTCAAAACACCCGAAAATTCGATATTTTGGGGTCCCAGAAGCGATCTGTACATGCCTACTCAGTGCTAGAATATTTTCAAAATATAGGCTCAAAACATGCTAAAAATCTCTATTTTAGGTGCAGAAAGGCGATATCTCAAATTAAGGCCCAAAACACCCGAAAATTCGATATTTAGGGGTCCCAGAAGCGATTTGTACATGCCTACTCCTTGTTAGAGTATTTTCAAAATACAGGCCAAAAACATACTGAAAATCGATGTTTTAGGTGCCCAAAAGTCGATAAGTGCATGCATCTTATGTACACGTTTATATCTCAAATTCTGGCCCTAAACACCCGAAAATTCGATATTTTGCGGTCCCAGAAGCGATCTGTACATGCCTACTCAGAGCTACAATGTTTTCAAAATATAGGCTTAAAACATGCTCAAAATCGATATTTTAGGTGTCCAAAAGTCGATATGTGCATGCATCTTCTGTACTCGTTTATATCTCAAATTCAAGCTCAAAACACCCGAAAATTCGATATTTTGGGGTCCCAGAAGCGATCTGTACATGCCTACTCAGTGCTAGAATATTTTCAAAATATAGGCTCAAAACATGCTAAAAATCGATATTTTGGGTGTGTAAAGGCAATATCTCAAATTCAAGCCCAAAACACCCGAAAATTCGATATTTTGGGGTCCGAGAAGCGATCTGTACATGCCTACTCCGTGTTAGAGTATTTTCAAAATACAGGCCCAAAACATGCTCAAAATCGATGTTTTAGGTGCCAAAAAGTCGATATGTGCATGCATCTTCAGTACCTGTTTATATCTCAAATTCAGGCTCAAAACACCCGAAAATTCGATATTTTGGGGTCCCAGAAGCGATCTGTACATGCCTACTCCATGTAAGAGTATTTTCAAAATACAGGCCCAAAACATGCTGAAAATCGATAATTTAGATGCCCAAAGTCAATATGTGCATGTATCTTCTGTACCCGTTTATATCTCAAATTCAAACTCAAAACACCCTAAAATTCAATATTTTGGGGCCCCAGAAGCAATCTGTACATGCCTACTCAGAGCTAGAATATTTTCAAAATATAGGCTAAAAACATGTTAAAAATTGATATTTTAGGTGCCAAAAAGTCGATATCTCGAATTAAAGCCCAAAACACCCGAAAATTCGATATTTAGGGGTCCCAGAAGCGATCTGTACATGCCTACTCCTTGTTAGAATATTTTCAAAATACAGGCCAAAAACATATTGAAAATCGATCTTTTAGGTGCCCAAAAGTCGATATTTCAAATTCAGGCCCAAAACACCCGAAAATTCGATATTTTGGGGTCCCAGAAGCGATCTGTACATGCCTACTCCGTGTTAGAGTATTTTCAAAATTCAGGCCCAAAACATGCTCAAAATCGATATTTTTGGTGCCCAAAGTCAATATGTGTATGCATCTTCTATACTCGTTTATATCTCAAATTCAAGCTCAAAATACCCGATAATTCGATATTTTGGGGTCCCAGAAGAGATCCGTACATGCCTACTCAGTGCTAGAATGTTTTCAAAATATAGGCTCAAAACATGCTCAAAATCGATATTTTAGGTGCCCAAAAGTCGATATGTGCATGCATCTGCTGTACTCGTTTATATCTCAAATTCAGGCTCAAAACACCCGAAAATTCGATATTTTGGGGTCCCAGAAGCGATCTGTACATGCCTACTCAGTGCTAGAATATTTTCAAAATATAGGCTCAAAACATGCTAAAAATCTCTATTTTAGGTGCGGAAAGGCGATATCTCAAATTAAGGCCCAAAACACCCGAAAAGTTTGATATTTAGGGGTCCCAGAAGCGATCTGTACATGCCTACTCCTTGTTAGAATATTTTCAAAATACAGGCCAAAAACATATTGAAAATCGATCTTTTAGGTGCCCAAAAGTCGATATGTGCATGCATCTTCTCTACCCGTTTATATCTCAAATTCTGGCCCTAAACACCAGAAAATTCGATATTTTTCGGTCCCAAAAGCGATCTGTACATGCCTACTCAGTGATAGAATGTTTTCAAAATATAGGCTCAAAACATGCTCAAAACCGATATTTTAGGTGCCCAAAAGACGATATGTGCATGCATCATCTGTATTCATTTATATCTCAAATTCAAGCTCAAAACACCCGAAAATTCGATATTTTGGGGTCCCAGAAGCGATCTGTACATGCCTACTCAGTGCTAGAATATTTTCAAAATATAGGCTCAAAACATGCTAAAAATCGATATTTTAGGTGCGTAAAGGCGATATCTCAAATTCAGTCCCAAAACACCCGAAAATTCGATATTTTGGGGTCCCAGAAGCGATCTGTACATGCCTACTCCGTGTTAGAGTATATTCAAAATACAGGCCCAAAACATGCTCAAAATCGATGTTTTAGGTGCCAAAAAGTCGATATGTGCATGCATCTTCAGTACCCGTTTATATCTCAAATTCAGGCTCAAAACACCCGAAAATTCGATATTTTGGGGTCCCAGAAGCGATCTGTACATGCCTACTCCATGTAAGAGTATTTTCAAAATACAGGCCCAAAACATGCTGAAAATCGATAATTTAGATGCCCAAAGTCAATATGTGCATGTATCTTCTGTACCCGTTTATATCTCAAATTCAGGCCCAAAACACCCGAAAATTCGATATTTTGGGGTCCCAGAAGCGATCTGTACATGCCTACTAAGTGTTAGAGTATTTTCAAAATTCAGGCCGAAAACATGCTGAAAATCGATATTTTTGGAGCCCAAAGTCAATATGTGTATGCATCTTCTATACTCGTTTATATCTCAAATTCAGGCTCAAAACACCCGAAAATTCGATATTTTGGGGTCCCAGAAGCGATCTGTACATGCCTACTCAGTGCTAGAATGTTTTCAAAATATAGGTTTAAAACATGCTCAAAATCGATATTTTAGGTGCCCAAAAGTCGATATGTGCATGCATCTGCTGTACTCGTTTATATCTCAAATTCAGGCTCAAAACACCCGAAAATTCGATATTTTGGGGTCCCAGAAGCGATCTGTACATGCCTACTCAGTGCTAGAATATTTTCAAAATATAGGCTCAAAACATGCTAAAAATCTCTATTTTAGGTGCGGAAAGGCGATATCTCAAATTAAGGCCCAAAACACCCGAAAATTCGATATTTAGGGGTCCCAGAAGCGATTTGTACATGCCTACTCCTTGTTAGAGTATTTTCAAAATACAGGCCAAAAACATACTGAAAATCGATGTTTTAGGTGCCCAAAAGTCGATAAGTGCATGCATCTTATTTACACGTTTATATATCAAATTCTGGCCCTAAACACCCGAAAATTCGATATTTTGCGGTCCCAGAAGCGATCTGTACATGCCTACTCAGAGCTACAATGTTTTCAAAATATAGGCTTAAAACATGCTCAAAATCGATATTTTAGGTGTCCAAAAGTCGATATGTGCATGCATCTTCTGTACTCGTTTATATCTCAAATTCAAGCTCAAAACACCCGAAAATTCGATATTTTGGGGTCCCAGAAGCGATCTGTACTAAGTGCTAGAATGTTTTCAAAATATAGGCTCAAAACATGCTCAAAATCGATATTTTAGTTGCCCAAAAGTCGATATTTCAAATTCAGGCCCAAAACACCCGAAAATTCGATATTTTGGGGTCCCAGAAGCGATCTATACATGCCTACTCCGTGTTAGAGTATTTTCAAAATTCAGGCCCAAAACATGCTCAAAATCGATATTTTTGGTGCCCAAAGTCAATATGTGTATGCATCTTCTATTCTCGTTTATATCTCAAATTCAAGCTCAAAACACCCGAAAATTCGATATTTTGGGGTCCCAGAAGCCATCTGTACTCCGTGTTAGAATATTTTCAAGATACAGGCCAAAAACAAACTGAAAATCGATGTTTTATGTGCCCAAAAGTCGATATGTGCATGCATCTTATGTACACGTTTATATCTCAAATTCTGGCCCTAAACACCCGAAAATTCGATATTTTGCGGTCCCAGAAGCGATCTGTACATGCCTACTCCGTGTTAGAGTATTTTCAAAATTCAGGCCCAAAACATGCTCAAAATCAATATTTTTAGTGCCCAAAGTCAATATGTGTATGCATCTTCTATACTCGTTTATATCTCAAATTCAAGCTCAAAAAACCCGAAAATTCGATATTTTGGGGTCCCAGAAGCGATTCGTACATGCCTACTCAGTGCTAGAATGTTTTCAAAATATAGGCTCAAAACATGCTCAAAATCGATATTTTAGGTGCCCAAAAGTCGATATGTGCATGCATCTGCTGTACTCGTTTATATCTCAAATTCAGGCTCAAAACACCCGAAAATTCGATATTTTGGGGTCCCAGAAGCGATCTGTACATGCCTATTCAGTGCTAGAATATTTTCAAAATATAGGCTCAAAACATGCTAAAAATCTCTATTTTAGGTGCGTAAAGGCGATATCTCAAATTAGGCCCAAAACACCCGAAAATTAGATATTTAGGGGTCCCAGAAGCGATCTGTACATGCCTACTCCGTGTTAGAGTATTTTCAAAATACAGGCCAAAAACAAACTGAAAATCGATGTTTTAGGTGCCCAAAAGTCGATATGTGCATGCATCTTATGTACACGTTTATATCTCAAATTGTGGCCCTAAACACCCGAAAATTCGATATTTTGCGGTCCCAGAAGCGATCTGTACATGCCTACTCAGAGCTAGAATGTTTTCAAAATATAGGCTCAAAACATGCTCAAAATCGATATTTTAGGTGTCCAAAAGTCGATATGTGCATGCATCTTCTGTACTCGTTTATATCTCAAATTCAAGCTCAAAACACCCGAAAATTCGATATTTTGGGGTCCCAGAAGCGATCTGTACATGCCTACTCAGTGCTAGAAATTTTTCAAAATATAGGCTCAAAACATGCTAAAAATCGATATTTAAGGTGCGTAAAGGCGATATCTCAAATTCAGGCCCAAAACACCGGAAAATTCGATATTTTGGGGTCCTAGAAGCGATCTGTACATGCCTACTCCGTGTTAGAGTATTTTCAAAATACAGGCCATAAACATGCTCAAAATCGATGTTTTAGGTGCGAAAAAGTCGATATGTGCATGCATCTTCAGTACCCGTTTATATCTCAAATTCAGGCTCAAAACACCCGAAAATTCGATATTTTGGGGTCCCAGAAGCGATCTGTACATGCCTACTCCATGTAAGAGTATTTTCAAAATACAGGCCGAAAACATGCTGAAAATCGATAATTTAGATGCCCAAAGTCAATATGTGCATGTATCTTTTGTACCCGTTTATATCTCAAATTATGCCTCAAAACACCCGAAAATTTAATATTTTGGGGTCCCAGAAGCAATCTGTACATGCCTACTCAGTGCTAGAATATTTTCAAAATATAGGCTAAAAACATGCTAAAAATCGATATTTTAGGTGCCAAAAAGTCGATATCTAAAATTCAGTCCCAAAACACCCGAAACTTCGATATTTAGGGGTCCTAGAAGCGATCTGTACATGCATACTCCGTGTTAGAGTATTTTCAAAATACAGGCCAAAAACATACTCAAAATCGATCTTTTAGGTGCCCAAAAGTCGATATGTGCATGCATCTTCTGTACCCGTTTATATCTCAAATTCTGGCCCGAAGCACCCGAAAATTCGATATTTTGGGGTTCCAGAAGCGATCTGTACATGCCTACTCCGTTTTAGAGTATTTTCAAAATTCAGGCCCAAAACATGCTGAAAATCGATATTTTTGGTGCCCAAAGTTAATATGTGTATGCTTCTTCTATACTCGTTTATATCTCAAATTCAGGCTCAAAACACCCGAAAATTCGATATTTTGGGGTCCCAGAAGCGATCTGTACATGCCTACTCAGTGCTAGAATTTTTTCAAAATATAGGCTCAAAACATACACAAAATCGATATTTTAGGTGCCCAAAAGTCAATATGTGCATGCATCTTCTGTACTCGTTTATATCTCAAATTCAGGCTCAAAACACTCGAAAATTCGATATTTTGGGGTCCCAGAAGCGATCTGTACATGCCTAGTCAGTGCTAGAATATTTTCAAAATATAGGCTCAAAACATGCTAAAAATCGATATTTTAGGTGCGTAAAGGCGATATCTCAAATTCAGGCCCAAAACACCCGAAAATTCGATATTTTGGGGTCCCAGAAGCGATATGTACATGCCTTCTCCGTGTTAGAGTATTTTCAAAATTCAGGCCAAAAACATACTGAAAATCGATCTTTTAGGTGCCCAAAAGTCGATATGTGCATGCATCGTCTTTACCCGTTTATTCCTCAAATTCAGGCTCAAAACACCCGAAAATTCGATATTTTGGGGTCCCAGAAGCGATCTGTACATGCCTACTCCGTGTTAGAGTCTTTTCAAAATACAGGCCCAAAACATGCTGAAAATCGATCTTTTAGGTGCCCAAAAGTCGATATGTGCATGCATCTTCTGTACTCGTTTATATCTCAATTTCTGGTCCTAAACACCCGAAAATTCGATATTTCGGGGTCCCAGAAGCAATCTGTACATGCCTACTCAGTGCTAGAATATTTTCAAAATATAGCCTAAAAACATGCTAAAAGTCGATATTTTAGGTGCCAAAAAGTCGATATCTAAAATTCAGTCCCAAAACACCCGAAACTTCGATATTTAGGGGTCCCAGAAGCGATCTGTACATGCCTAATTTGTGTTAGAGTATTTTTAAAATACAGGCCAAAAACATACTGAAAATCGATCTTTTAGGTGCCCAAAAGTCGATATGTGCATACATCTTCTGTACCCGTTTATATCTCTAATTCTGGCCCTAAACACCCGAAAATTCGATATTTTGGGGTCCCAGAAGCGATCTGTACATGCTTACTCCGTGTTAGAGTATTTTCAAAATTCAGGCCCAAAACATGCTGAAAATCGATATTTTTGGAGCCCAAAGTCAATATGTGTATGCTTCTTCTATACTCGTTTATATCTCAAATTCATTCTCAAAACACTCGAAATATCGATATTTTGGGGTCCCAGAAGCGATCTGTACATGCCTACTCAGTGCTAGAATTTTTTCAAAATATAGGCTCAAAACATACTCCAAATCGATATTTTAGGTGCCCAAAAGTCGATATGTGCATGCATCTTCTGTACTCGTTTATATCTCAAATTCAGGCTCAAAATACTCGAAAATTCGATATTTTGGGGTCCCAGAAGCGATCTGTACATGCCTACTCAGTGCTAGAATATTTTCAAAATATAGGCTCAAAACATTCTAAAAATCGATATTTTAGGTGCATAAAGGCGATATCTCAAATTCAGTCTCAAAACACCCGAAAATTCGATATTTTGGGGTCCCAGAAACGATCTGTACATGCCTACTCAGTGTTAGAGTCTTTTCAAAATACAGGCCCAAAACATGCTGAAAATCGATAATTTAGATGCCTAAAGTTAATATGTGCATGTATCTTCTGTACCCGTTTATATCTCAAATTCAGGCTCAAAACACCCGAAAATTCAATATTTTGGGGTCCCAGAAGCAATCTGTACATGCCTACTCAGTGCTAGAATATTTTCAAAATATAGGCTAAAAACATGCTAAAAATCGATATTTTAGGTGCCAAAAAGTCGATATCTCAAATTCAGTCCCAAAACACCCGAAAATTCGATATTTAGGGGTCCCAAAAGTGATCTGTACATGCCTACTCCGTGTTAGAGTATTTTCAAAATACAGGCCAAAAAAATACTGAAAATCGATCTTTTAGGTGCCCAAAAGTCGATATGTGCATGCATCTTCTGTACCCGTTTATATCTCAAATTCTGGCCCAAAACACCCGAAAATTCGAGATTTTTGGGTCCCAGAAGCGATCTGTACATGCCTTATCCGTGTTAGAGTATTTACAAAATACAGGCCCAAAACATGCTCAAAATCAATGTTTTAGGTGCCGAAAAGTCGATATGTGCATGCATCTTCAATACCCGTTTATATCTCAAATTCAGGCTCAAAACACCCGAAAATTCGATATTTTGGGGTCCCAGAAGCGATCTGTACATGCCTACTCAGAGCTAGAATGTTTTCAAAATATAGGCTCAAAACATGCTCAAAATCGATATTTTAGTTGCCCAAAAGACGATATGTGCATGCATCTTCTGTACTCGTTTATATCTCAAATTCAAGCTCAAAACACCCGAAAATTCGATATTTTGGGGTCCCAGAAGCGATCTGTACATGCCTACTCAGTGCTAGAATATTTTCAAAATATAGGCTCAAAACATGCTAAAAATCGATATTTTAGGTGCGTAAAGGCGATATCTCAAATTAAGGCCCAAAACACCCGAAAATTCGATATTTAGGGGTCCCAGAAGCGATCTGTACATGCCTACTCCGTGTTAGAGTATTTTCAAAATACAGTACCAAAACATGCTCAGAATCGATATTTTAGGTGCACAAAAGTCGATATGTGCATGCATTTTCAGTACCCGTTTATATCTCAAATTCTGGTCCTAAACACCCGAACATTCGATATTTTGGGGTCCCAAAAGCGATCTGTACATGCCTACTCCGTGTTAGAGTATTTTCAAAATTCAGGCCCAAAACATGCTGAAAATCGATAATTTAGATGCCCAAAGTAAATTTGTGCATGTATCTTCTGTACCCCGTTATATCTCAAATTCAGGCTCAAAATACCCGAAAATTCGATATTTTGGGGTCCCAGAAGCGATCTGTACATGCCTACTCAGTGCTAGAATATTTTCAAAATATAGGCTAAAAACATGATAAAAATCGATATTTTAGGTGCCAAAAAGTCGATATCTCAAATTAAGGCCCAAAACACCCGAAAATTCGATATTTAGGGGTCCCAGAAGCGATCTGTACATGCATACTCCGTGTTAGAGTATTTTCAAAATATAGGCTCAAAACATGCTCAAAATCGATCTTTTAGGTGCCCAAAAGTCGATATGTGCATGCATCTTCTGTTCTCGTTTATATCTCAAATTCCAGCCCTAAACACCCGAAAATTCGATATTTTGGGGTCCCAGAAGCGATCTGTACATGCCTAATCAGTGCTAGAATATTTTCAAAATATAGGCTCAAAACATGCTAAAAATCGATATTTTAGGTGCGTAAAGGCGATATCTCAAATTCAGGCCCAAAACACCCGAAAATTCGATATTTGGGGGTCCTAGAAGCGATCTGTACATGCCTACTCCGTGTTAGAGTATTTTCAAAATACAGTACCAAAACATGCTCAAAATTGATGTTTTATGTGCTAAAAAATCGATATGTGCATGCATCTTCAGTACCTATTTATACCTCAAATTCAGGCTCAAAACACCCGAAAATTCGATATTTTGGGGTCCCAGAAGCGATCTGTACATGCCTACTCCGTGTTAGAGTATTTTCAAAATACAGGCCCAAAACATGCTGAAAATCGATAATTTAGATGCCCAAAGTCAATATGTGAATGCTTCTTCTGTACCCGTTTATATCTCAAATTCAGGCTCAAAATACCCGAAAATTCAATATTTTGGGGTCCCAGAAGCGATCTGTACATGCCTACTCAGTGCTAGAATATTTTCAAAATATAATCTCAAAACATGCTAAAAATCGATATTTTAGGTGCCAAAAAGTCATAACTCTCAAATTCAGGCCCAAAACACCCGAAAATTCGATATTTAGGGGTCCCAGAAGCGATCTGTACATGCCTACTCCGTGTTAGAGTATTTTCAAAATACAGGCCAAAAACATACTGAAAATCGATCTTTTAGGTGCCCAAAAGTCGATATGTGCATGCATCTTCAGTACCAGTTTATATCTCAAATTTTGGTCCTAAACACCCGAAAATTCGATATTTTTGGGTCCCAGAAGCGACCTGTACATGCCTACTCCGTATTAGAGTATTTTCAAAATACATGCCCAAAACATGCTGAAAATCGATATTTTAGATGCCCAAAGTCAATATGTGCATGTATCTTCTGTACCCGTTTATATCTCAAATTCAGGCTCAAAACACCCGAAAATTCAATATTTTGGGGTCCCACAAGCAATCTGTATATGCCTACTCAGTGCTAGAATATTTTCAAAATATAGGCTTAAAACATGCTAAAAATCGATATTTTAGGTGCGTAAAGGCGATATCTCAAATTCAGGCCCAAAACACCCTAAAATTCGATATTTTGGGGTCCCAGAAGCGATCTGTACATGCCTACTCCGTGTTTAGAGTATTTTCAAAATTCAGGCACAAAACATGCTGAAAATCAATATTTCTGGTGCATAAAGTCAATATGTGTATGCATCTTCTATAATCGTTTATATCTCAAATTAAGGCCCAAAACACCCAAAAATTCGATATTTAGGGGTCCCAGAAGCGATCTGTACATGCCTACTCCGTGTTAGAGTATTTTCAAAATACAGGCCAAAAACATACTGAAAATCGATGTTTTAGGTTCCCAAAAGTCGATATGTGCATGCATCTTATGTCCACGTTTATATCTTAAATTTAAGCTCAAAACACCCGAAAATTCGATATTTTGGGGTCCCAGAAGCGATCTGTACATGCCTACTCAGTGCTAGAATATTTTCAAATTATAGGCTCAAAACATGCTAAAAATCGATATTTTAGGTGCGTAAAGGCGATATGTGCATGCATCTTCAGTACCCGTTTATATCTCAAATTCAGGCTCAAAACACCCGAAAATTCGATATTTTGGGGTCCCAGAAGCGATCTGTACGTGCCTACTCCATGTTAGAGTATTTTCAAAATACAGGCCCAAAACATGCTGAAAATCGATAATTTAGATGCCCAAAGTCAATATGTGCATGTATCTTCTGTACCCGTTTATATCTCAAATTCAGGCTCAAAACACCCGAAAATTCAATATTTTGGGGTCCCAGAAGCAATCTGTACATGCCTACTCAGTGCTAGAATATTTTCAAAATATAGGCTAAAAACATGCTAAAAATCGATATTTTAGGTGCCAAAAAGTCGATATCAAAAATTCAGTCTCAAAACACCCGAAACTTCGATATTTAGGGGTCCCAGAAGCGATCTGTACATGCATACTCCGTGTTAGAGTATTTTCAAAATACAGGCCAAAAACATACTGAAAATCGATCTTTTAGGTGCCCAAAAGTCGATATGTGCATGCATCTTCTGTACCCGTTTATATCTCAAATTCTGGCCCTAAACACCCGAAAATTCGATATTTTGGGGTCCCAGAAGCGATCTGTACATGCCTAGTCAGTGCTAGAATTTTTTCAAAATATAGGCTCAAAACATACTCAAAATCGATATTTTAAGTGCCCAAAAATCGATATGTGCATGCATCTTTTGTACTCGTTTATATCTCAAATTCAGGCTCAAAACACTCGAAAATTCGATATTTTGGGGTCCCAGAAGCGATCTATACATGCCTACTCAGTGCTAGAATATTTTCAAAATATAGGCTCAAAACATGCTAAAAATCGTTATTTTAGGTGCGTAAAGGCGATATCTCAAATTAAGGCCCAAAACACCAGAAAATTCGATATTTTGGGGTCCCAGAAGCGATCTGTACATGCCTTCTCCGTGTTAGAGTATTTGCAAAATAGAGGCCCCAAACATGCTGAAAATCGATAATTTAGATGCCCAAAGTAAATTTGTGCATGTATCTTCTGTACCCCGTTATATCTCAAATTCAGGCTCAAAATACCCGAAAATTCGATATTTTGGGGTCCCAGAAGCGATCTGTACATGCCTACTCAGTGCTAGAATATTTTCAAAATATAGGCTAAAAACATGATAAAAATCGATATTTTAGGTGCCAAAAAGTCGATATCTCAAATTAAGGCCCAAAACACCCGAAAATTCGATATTTAGGGGTCCCAGAAGCGATCTGTACATGCCTACTCCGTGTTAGAGTATTTTCAAAATTCAGGCCCAAAAACATGCTGAAAATCGATATTTTAGATGCCCAAAGTCAATATGTGCATGTATCTTCTGTACCCGTTTATATCTCAAATTCAGGCTCAAAACACCCGAAAATTCAATATTTTGTGGTCCCACAAGCAATCTGTATATGCCTACTCAGTGCTAGAATATTTTCAAAATATTGGCTAAAAACATGCTAAAAATCGATATTTTAGGTGCCAAAAAGTCGATATCTCAAATTAAGGCCCAAAACACCCGAAAATTCGATATTTTGGGGTCCCAGAAGCGATCTGTACATGCCTACTCAGTGCTAGAATATTTTCAAAATATAGGCTCAAAACATGCTAAAAATCTATATTTTAGGTGCGTAAAGGCGATATCTAAAATTCAGGCCCAAAACACCCGAAAATTCGATATTTTGGGGTCCCAGAAGCGATCTGTACATGCCTACTCCGTGTTAGAGTATTTTCAAAATAAAGGCCCAAAACATGCTCAAAATCGATGTTTTAGGTGCCGAAAAGTCGATATGTGCATGCATCTTCAGTACCCGTTTATATATGAAATTCAGGCTCAAAACACCCGAAAATTCGATATTTTGCGGTCCCAGAAGCGATCTGTACATGCCTACTCAGTGCTAGAATATTTTCAAAATATAGGCTAAAAACATGCTAAAAATCGATATTTTAGGTGCCAAAAAGTCGATATCTCAAATTAAGGCCCAAAACACCCGAAAATTCGATATTTAGGGGTCCCAGAAGCGATCTGTACATGCCTAATTTGTGTTAGAGTATTTTCAAAATACAGGCCCAAAACATGCTCAAAATCGATGTTTTAGGTGCCAAAAAGTCGATATGTGCATGCACTTTCAGTACCCGTTTATATCTCAAATTCAGGCTCAAAACACCCGAAAATTCGATATTTTGGGGTCCCAGAAGCAATCTGTACATGCCTACTCAGTGCTAAAATATTTTCAAAATATAGGCTAAAAACATGCTAAAAATCGATATTTTAGGTGCCAAAAAGTCGATATCTAAAATTCAGTCCCAAAACACCCGAAACTTCGATATTTAGGGGTCCCAAAAGCGATCTGTACATGCATACTCCGTGTTAGAGTATTTTCAAAATACAGGCCAAAAACATACTGAAAATCGATCTTTTAGGTGCCCAAAAGTCGATATGTGCATGCATCTTCTGTACCCGTTTATATCTCAAATTCTAGCCCTAAACACCCGAAAATTCGATATTTTGGGGTCCCAGAAGCGATCTGTACATGCCTAATCAGTGCTAGAATGTTTTCAAAATATAGGCTCAAAACATGCTAAAAATCGATATTTTAAGTGCGTAAAGGCGATATCTCAAATTTAGGCCCAAAACACCCGAAAATTCGATATTTTGGGGTCCCAGAAGCGATCTGTACATGCCTACTCCGTGTTAGAGTATTTTCATAATACAGTACCAAAACATGCTCAAAATCGATGTTTTATGTGCCCAAAAGTCGATATGTGCATGCATCTTCAGTACCCGTTTATATCTCAAATTCTGGTCCTAAACACCCGAACATTCGATATTTTGGGGTCCCAGAAGCGATCTGTACATGCCTACTCCGTGTTAGAGTATTTTCAAAATTCAGGCCCAAAACATGCTGAAAATCGATAATTTAGATGCCCAAAGTAAATTTGTGCATGTAACTTCTGTACTCGGTTATATCTCAAATTCAGGCTCAAAATACCCGAAAATTCGATATTTTGGGGTCCCAGAAGCGATCTGTACATGCCTACTCAGTGCTAGAATATTTTCAAAATATAGGCTAAAAACATGCTAAAAATCTCTATTTTAGGTGCCAAAAAGTAGATATCTCAAATTCAGTCCCAAAACACCCGAAAATTCGATATTTAGGGGTCCCAGAAGCGATCTGTACATGCCCACTCCGTGTTAGAGTATTTTCAAAATACAGGCCAAAAACATACTGAAAATCCATCTTTTTGGTACCCAAAAGTCGATATGTGCATGCATCTTCTGTACCCGTTTATATCTCAAATTCTGGTCCTAAACACCCGAAAATTCGATATTTTGGGGTCCCAGAAGCGATCTGTACATGCCTACTCCGTGTTAGAGTATTTTCAAAATTCAGGCCCAAAACATGCTGAAAATCGATATTTTTGGTTCCCAAAGTCAATATGTGTATGCTTCTTCTATACTCGTTTATATCTCAAATTCAGGCTCAAAACACCCGAAAATTCGATATTTTGGGGTCCCAGAAGCGATCTGTACATGCCTACTCAGTGCTAGAATATTTTCAAAATATAGGCTCAAAACATGCTAAAAATCGATATTTTAGGTGCGTAAAGGCGATATCTCAAATTCAGGCCCAAAACACCCGAAAATTCGATATTTAGGGGTCCCAGAAGCGATCTGTACATGCCTACTCCGTGTTAGAGTATTTTCAAAATACAGGCCTAAAACATGCTCAAAATCGATGTTTTAGGTGCCGAAAAGTCGATATGTGCATGCATCTTCAGTACCCTTTTATATTTCAAATTCAGGCTCAAAACACCCGAAAATTCGATATTTTGGGGTCCCAGAAGCGATCTGTACATGCCTACTCAGTGCTTGAATATTTTCAAAATATAGGCTAAAAACATGATAAAAATCGATATTTTAGGTGCTAAAAAGTCGATATCTCAAATTAGGGCCCAAAACACCCGAAAATTCGATATTTAGGGGTCCCAGAAGCGATCTGTACATGCATACTCCGTGTTAGAGTATTTTCAAAATATAGGCTCAAAACATGCTCAAAATCGATCTTTTAGGTGCCCAAAAGTCGATATGTGCATGCATCTTCTGTTCTCGTTTATATCTCAAATTCCAGCCCTAAACACCCGAAAATTCGATATTTTGGGGTCCCAGAAGCGATCTGTACATGCCTAATCAGTGCTAGAATATTTTCAAAATATAGGCTCAAAACATGCTAAAAATCGATATTTTAAGTGCGTAAAGGCGATATCTCAAATTTAGGCCCAAAACACGCGAAAATTCGATATTTTGGGGTCCCAGAAGCGATCTGTACATGCCTACTCCGTGTTAGAGTATTTTCAAAATACAGTACCAAAACATGCTCAAAATCGATATTTTAGGTGCCCAAAAGTCGATATGTGCATGCATTTTCAGTACCCGTTTATATCTCAAATTCAGGTCCTAAACACCCGAACATTCGATATTTTGGGGTCCCAAAAGCGATCTGTACATTCCTACTCCGTGTTAGAGTATTTTCAAAATTCAGGCCCAAAACATGCTGAAAATCGATAATTTAGATGCCCAAAGTAAATTTGTGCATGTATCTTCTGTACCCCGTTATATCTCAAATTCAGGCTCAAAATACCCGAAAATTCGATATTTTGGGGTCCCAGAAGCGATCTGTACATGCCTACTCAGTGCTAGAATATTTTGAAAATATAGGCTAAAAACATGATAAAAATCGATATTTTAGGTGCCAAAAAGTCGATATCTCAAATTAAGGCCCAAAACACCCGAAAATTCGATATTTAGGGGTCCCAGAAGCGATCTGTACATGCATACTCCGTGTTAGAGTATTTTCAAAATATAGGCTCAAAACATGCTCAAAATCGATCTTTTAGGTGCCCAAAAGTCGATATGTGCATGCATCTTCTGTTCTCGTTTATATCTCAAATTCCAGCCCTAAACACCCGAAAATTCGATATTTTGGGGTCCCAGAAGCGATCTGTACATGCCTAATCAGTGCTAGAATATTTTCAAAATATAGGCTCAAAACATGCTAAAAATCGATATTTTAGGTGCGTAAAGGCGATATCTCAAATTCAGGCCCAAAACACCCGAAAATTCGATATTTGGGGGTCCTAGAAGCGATCTGTACATGCCTACTCCGTGTTAGAGTATTTTCAAAATACAGTACCAAAACATGCTCAAAATTGATGTTTTATGTGCCAAAAAATCGATATGTGCATGCATCTTCAGTACCTATTTATACTTCAAATTCAGGCTCAAAACACCCGAAAATTCGATATTTTGGGGTCCCAGAAGCGATCTGTACATGCCTACTCCGTGTTAGAGTATTTTCAAAATACAGGCCCAAAACATGCTGAAAATCGATAATTTAGATGCCCAAAGTCAATATGTGAATGCTTCTTCTGTACCCGTTTATATCTCAAATTCAGGCTCAAAATACCCGAAAATTCAATATTTTGGGGTCCCAGAAGCGATCTGTACATGCCTACTCAGTGCTAGAATATTTTCAAAATATAGGCTCAAAACATGCTAAAAATCGATATTTTAGGTGCCAAAAAGTCATAACTCTCAAATTCAGGCCCAAAACACCCGAAAATTCGATATTTAGGGGTCCCAGAAGCGATCTATACATGCCTACTCCGTGTTAGAGTATTTTCAAAATACAGGCCAAAAACATACTGAAAATCGATCTTTTAGGTGCCCAAAAGTCGATATGTGCATGCATCTTCAGTACCAGTTTATATCTCAAATACTGGTCCTAAACACCCGAAAATTCGATATTTTGGGGTCCCAGAAGCGATCTGTACATGCCTACTCCGTGTTAGAGTATTTTCAAAATTCAGTCCCAAAACATGCTGAAAATCGATATTTTAGATGCCCAAAGTAAATATGTGCATGCATCTTCAGTACCCGTTTATATCTCAAATTCAGGCTCAAAACACCCGAAAATTCGATATTTTGGGGTCCCAGAAGCGATCTGTACATGCCTACTCAGAGCTAGAATGTTTTCAAAATATAGGCTCAAAACATGCTCAAAATCGATATTTTAGGTGCCCAAAAGACGATATGTGCATGCATCTTCTGTACTCTTTTATATCTCAAATTCAAGCTCAAAACACCCGAAAATTCGATATTTTGGGGTCCCAGAAGCGATCTGTACATGCCTACTCAGTGCTAGAATATTTTCAAAATATAGGCTCAAAACATGCTAAAAATCGATATTTTAGGTGCGTAAAGGCGATATCTCAAATTAAGGCCCAAAACACCCAAAAATTCGATATTTAGGGGTCCCAGAAGCGATCTGTACATGCCTACTCCGTGTTAGAGTATTTTCAAAATACAGGCCAAAAACATACTGAAAATCGATGTTTTAGGTTCCCAAAAGTCGATATGTGCATGCATCTTATGTCCACGTTTATATCTCAAATTCAAGCTCAAAACACCCGAAAATTCGATATTTTGGGGTCCCAGAAGCGATCTGTACATGCCTACTCAGTGCTAGAATATTTTCAAATTATAGGCTCAAAACATGCTAAAAATCGATATTTTAGGTGCGTAAAGGCGATATGTGCATGCATCTTCAGTACCCGTTTATATCTCAAATTCAGTCTCAAAACACCCGAAAATTCGATATTTTGGGGTCCCAGAAGCGATCTGTACGTGCCTACTCCATGTTAGAGTATTTTCAAAATACAGGCCCAAAACATGCTGAAAATCGATAATTTAGATGCCCAAAGTCAATATGTGCATGTATCTTCTGTACCCGTTTATATCTCAAATTCAGGCTCAAAACACCCGAAAATTCAATATTTTGGGGTCCCAGAAGCAATCTATACATGCCTACTCAGTGCTAGAATATTTTCAAAATATAGGCTAAAAACATGCTAAAAATCGATATTTTAGGTGCCAAAAAGTCGATATCAAAAATTCAGTCTCAAAACACCCGAAACTTCGATATTTAGGGGTCCCAGAAGCGATCTGTACATGCATACTCCGTGTTAGAGTATTTTCAAAATGCAGGCCAAAAACATACTGAAAATCGATCTTTTAGGTGCCCAAAAGTCGATATGTGCATGCATCTTCTGTACCCGTTTATATCTCAAATTCTGGCCCTAAACACCCGAAAATTCGATATTTTGGGGTCCCAGAAGCGATCTGTACATGCCTAGTCAGTGCTAGAATTTTTTCAAAATATAGGCTCAAAACATACTCAAAATCGATATTTTAAGTGCCCAAAAATCGATATGTGCATGCATCTTTTGTACTCGTTTATATCTCAAATTCAGGCTCAAAACACTCGAAAATTCGATATTTTGGGGTCCCAGAAGCGATCTGTACATGCCTACTCAGTGCTAGAATATTTTCAAAATATAGGCTCAAAACATGCTAAAAATCGTTATTTTAGGTGCGTAAAGGCGATATCTCAAATTAAGGCCCAAAACACCAGAAAATTCGATATTTTGGGGTCCCAGAAGCGATCTGTACATGCCTTCTCCGTGTTAGAGTATTTGCAAAATAGAGGCCCCAAACATGCTGAAAATCGATAATTTAGATGCCCAAAGTAAATTTGTGCATGTATCTTCTGTACCCCGTTATATCTCAAATTCAGGCTCAAAATACCCGAAAATTCGATATTTTGGGGTCCCAGAAGCGATCTGTACATGCCTACTCAGTGCTAGAATATTTTCAAAATATAGGCTAAAAACATGATAAAAATCGATATTTTAGGTGCCAAAAAGTCGATATCTCAAATTAAGGCCCAAAACACCCGAAAATTCGATATTTAGGGGTCCCAGAAGCGATCTGTACATGCCTACTCCGTGTTAAAGTATTTTCAAAATTCAGGCCCAAAAACATGCTGAAAATCGATATTTTAGATGCCCAAAGTCAATATGTGCATGTATCTTCTGTACCCGTTTATATCTCAAATTCAGGCTCAAAACACCCGAAAATTCAATATTTTGGGGTCCCAGAAGCAATCTGTACATGCCTACTCAGTGCTAGAATATTTTCAAAATATAGGCTAAAAACATGCTAAAAATCGATATTTTAGGTGCCAAAAAGTCGATATCTCAAATTCAGTCCCAAAACACCCGAAAATTCGATATTTAGGGGTCCCAAAAGCGATCTGTACATGCCTACTCCGTGTTAGAGTATTTACAAAATACAGGCCCAAAACATGCTCAAAATCAATGTTTTAGGTGCCGAAAAGTCGATATGTGCATGCATCTTCAGTACCCGTTTTTATCTCAAATTCAGGCTCAAAACACCCGAAAATTCGATATTTTGGGGTCCCAGAAGCGATCTGTACATGCCTACTCAGAGCTAGAATGTTTTCAAAATATAGGCTCAAAACATGCTCAAAATCGATATTTTAGTTGCCCAAAAGACGATATATGCATGCATCTTCTGTACTCGTTTATATCTCAAATTCAAGCTCAAAACACCCGAAAATTCGATATTTAGGGGTCCCAGAAGCGATCTGTACATGCCTACTCAGTGCTAGAATATTTTCAAAATATAGGCTCAAAACATGCTAAAAATCGATATTTTAGGTGCGTAAAGGCGATATCTCAAATTAAGGCCCAAAACAACCGAAAATTCGATATTTAGGGGTCCCAGAAGCGATCTGTACATGCCTACTTCGTGTTAGAGTATTTTTAAAATACAGAACAAAAAAATACTGAAAATCGGTGTTTTAGGTGCCCAAAAGTCGATATGTGCATGCATCTTCTGTACCCGTTTATATCTCAAATTCTGGCCCTAAACACCCGAAAATTCGATATTTTTGGGTCCCAGAAGCGATCTGTACATGCCTACTCCGTATTAGAGTATTTTCAAAATACATGCCAAAAACATGCTGAAAATCGATATTTTAGATGCCCAAAGTCAATATGTGCATGTATCTTCTGTACCCGTTTATATCTCAAATTCAGGCTCAAAACACCCGAAAATTCAATATTTTGTGGTCCCACAAGCAATCTGTATATGCCTACTCAGTGCTAGAATATTTTCAAAATATTGGCTAAAAACATGCTAAAAATCGATATTTTAGGTGCCAAAAAGTCGATATCTCAAATTAAGGCCCAAAACACCCGAAAATTCGATATTTTGGGGTCCCAGAAGCGATCTGTACATGCCTACTCAGTGCTAGAATATTTTCAAAATATAGGCTCAAAACATGCTAAAAATCTATATTTTAGGTGCGTAAAGGCGATATCTAAAATTCAGGCCCAAAACACCCGAAAATTCGATATTTTGGGGTCCCAGAAGCGATCTGTACATGCCTACTCCGTGTTAGAGTATTTTCAAAATAAAGGCCCAAAACATGCTCAAAATCGATGTTTTAGGTGCCGAAAAGTCGATATGTGCATGCATCTTCAGTACCCGTTTATATCTGAAATTCAGGCTCAAAACACCCGAAAATTCGATATTTTGCGGTCCCAGAAGCGATCTGTACATGCCTACTCAGTGCTAGAATATTTTCAAAATATAGGCTAAAAACATGCTAAAAATCGATATTTTAGGTGCCAAAAAGTCGATATCTCAAATTAAGGCCCAAAACACCCGAAAATTCGATATTTAGGGGTCCCAGAAGCGATCTGTACATGCCTAATTTGTGTTAGAGTATTTTCAAAATACAGGCCCAAAACATGCTCAAAATCGATGTTTTAGGTGCCAAAAAGTCGATATGTGCATGCATCTTCAGTACCCTTTTATATTTCAAATTCAGGCTCAAAACACCCGAAAATTCGATATTTTGGGGTCCCAGAAGCGATCTGTACATGCCTAATCAGTGCTAGAATATTTTCAAAATATAGGCTCAAAACATGCTAAAAATCGATATTTTAGGTGCGTGAAGGCGATATCTCAAATTAAGGCCCAAAACACCCGAAAATTCAATATTTTGGGGTCCCAGAAGCGATCTGTACATGCCTACTCAGTGCTAGAATATTTTCAAAATATAGGCTAAAAACATGATAAAAATCGATATTTTAGGTGCTAAAAAGTCGATATCTCAAATTAGGGCCCAAAACACCCGAAAATTCGATATTTAGGGGTCCCAGAAGCGATCTGTACATGCATACTCCGTGTTAGAGTATTTTCAAAATACAGGCCCAAAACATGCTGAAAATCGATAATTTAGATGCCCAAAGTCAATATGTGAATGCTTCTTCTGTACCCGTTTATATCTCAAATTCAGGCTCAAAATACCCGAAAATTCAATATTTTGGGGTCCCAGAAGCGATCTGTACATGCCTACTCAGTGCTAGAATATTTTCAAAATATAGGCTCAAAACATGATAAAAATCGATATTTTAGGTGCCAAAAAGTCGATATCTCAAATTAAGGCCCAAAACACCCGAAAATTCGATATTTTGGGGTCCCAGAAGCGATCTGTACATGCCTACTCAGTGCTAGAATATTTTCAAAATATAGGCTCAAAACATGCTAAAAATCTATATTTTAGGTGCGTAAAGGCGATATCTAAAATTCAGGCCCAAAACACCCGAAAATTCGATATTTTGGGGTCCCAGAAGCGATCTGTACATGCCTACTCCGTGTTAGAGTTTTTTCAAAATAAAGGCCCAAAACATGCTCAAAATCGATGTTTTAGGTGCCGAAAAGTCGATATGTTCATGCATCTTCAGTACCCGTTTATATCTGAAATTCAGGCTCAAAACACCCGAAAATTCGATATTTTGCGGTCCCAGAAGCGATCTGTACATGCCTACTCAGTGCTAGAATATTTTCAAAATATAGGCTAAAAACATGCTAAAAATCGATATTTTAGGTGCCAAAAAGTCGATATCTCAAATTAAGGCCCAAAACACCCGAAAATTCGATATTTAGGGGTCCCAGAAGCGATCTGTACATGCCTAATTTGTGTTAGAGTATTTTCAAAATACAGGCCCAAAACATGCTCAAAATCGATGTTTTAGGTGCCAAAAAGTCGATATGTGCATGCATCTTCAGTACCCTTTTATATTTCAAATTCAGGCTCAAAACACCCGAAAATTCGATATTTTGGGGTCCCAGAAGCGATCTGTACATGCCTAATCAGTGCTAGAATATTTTCAAAATATAGGCTCAAAACATGCTAAAAATCGATATTTTAGGTGCGTGAAGGCGATATCTCAAATTAAGGCCCAAAACACCCGAAAATTCAATATTTTGGGGTCCCAGAAGCGATCTGTACATGCCTACTCAGTGCTAGAATATTTTCAAAATATAGGCTAAAAACATGATAAAAATCGATATTTTAGGTGCTAAAAAGTCGATATCTCAAATTAGGGCCCAAAACACCCGAAAATTCGATATTTAGGGGTCCCAGAAGCGATCTGTACATGCATACTCCGTGTTAGAGTATTTTCAAAATACAGGCCCAAAACATGCTGAAAATCGATAATTTAGATGCCCAAAGTCAATATGTGAATGCTTCTTCTGTACCCGTTTATATCTCAAATTCAGGCTCAAAATACCCGAAAATTCAATATTTTGGGGTCCCAGAAGCGATCTGTACATGCCTACTCAGTGCTAGAATATTTTCAAAATATAGGCTCAAAACATGATAAAAATCGATATTTTAGGTGCCAAAAAGTCGATATCTCAAATTAAGGCCCAAAACACCCGAAAATTCGATATTTAGGGGTCCCAGAAGCGATCTATACATGCATACTCCGTGTTAGAGTATTTTCAAAATATAGGTTCAAAACATGCTCAAAATCGATCTTTTAGGTGCCCAAAAGTCGATATGTGCATGCATCTTCTGTTCTCGTTTATATCTCAAATTCCAGCCCTAAACACCCGAAAATTCGATATTTTGGGGTCCCAGAAGCGATCTGTACATGCCTAATCAGTGCTAGAATATTTTCAAAATATAGGCTCAAAACATGCTAAAAATCGATATTTTAGGTGCGTAAAGGCGATATCTCAAATTCAGGCCCAAAACACCCGAAAATTCGATATTTGGGGGTCCTAGAAGCGATCTGTACATGCCTACTCCGTGTTAGAGTATTTTCAAAATACAGTACCAAAACATGCTCAAAATTGATGTTTTATGTGCCAAAAAATCGATATGTGCCAGCATCTTCAGTACCTATTTATACTTCAAATTCAGGCTCAAAACACCCGAAAATTCGATATTTTGGGGTCCCAGAAGCGATCTGTACATGCCTACTCCGTGTTAGAGTATTTTCAAAATACAGGCCCAAAACATGCTGAAAATCGATAATTTAGATGCCCAAAGTCAATATGTGAATGCTTCTTCTTTACCCGTTTATATCTCAAATTCAGGCTCAAAATACCCGAAAATTCAATATTTTGGGGTCCCAGAAGCGATCTGTACATGCCTACTCAGTGCTAGAATATTTTCAAAATATAGGCTCAAAACATGCTAAAAATCGATATTTTAGGTGCCAAAAAGTCATAACTCTCGAATTCAGGCCCAAAACACCCGAAAATTCGATATTTAGGGGTCCCAGAAGCGATCTATACATGCCTACTCCGTGTTAGAGTATTTTCAAAATACAGGCCAAAAACATACTGAAAATCGATCTTTTAGGTGCCCAAAAGTCGATATGTGCATGCATCTTCAGTACCAGTTTATATCTCAAATACTGGTCCTAAACACCCGAAAATTCGATATTTTGGGGTCCCAGAAGCGATCTGTACATGCCTACTCCGTGTTAGAGTATTTTCAAAATTCAGGCCCAAAACATGCTGAAAATCGATATTTTAGATGCCCAAAGTAAATATGTGCATGCATCTTCAGTACCCGTTTATATCTCAAATTCATGCTCAAAACACCCGAAAATTCGATATTTTGGGGTCCCAGAAGCGATCTGTACATGCCTACTCAGAGCTAGAATGTTTTCAAAATATAGGCTCAAAACATGCTCAAAATCGATATTTTAGGTGCCCAAAAGACGATATGTGCATGCATCTTCTGTACTCTTTTATATCTCAAATTCAAGCTCAAAACACCCGAAAATTCGATATTTTGGGGTCCCAGAAGCGATCTGTACATGCCTACTCAGTGCTAGAATATTTTCAAAATATAGGCTCAAAACATGCTAAAAATCGATATTTTAGGTGCGTAAAGGCGATATCTCAAATTAAGGCCCAAACACCCGAAAATTCGATATTTAGGGTTCCCAGAAGCGATCTGTACATGCCTACTTCGTGTTAGAGTATTTTCAAAATACAGAACAAAAAAATACTGAAAATCGATCCTTTAGGTGCCCAAAAGTCGACATGTGCATGCATCTTCTGTACCTGTTTATATCTCAAATTCTGGCCATAAACACCCGAAAATTCGATATTTTTGGGTCCCAGAAGCGATCTGTACATGCCTACTCCGTATTAGAGTATTTTCAAAATACATGCCCAAAACATGCTGAAAATCGATATTTTAGATGCCCAAAGTCAATATGTGCATGTATCTTCTGTACCCGTTTATATCTCAAATTCAGGCTCAAAACACCCGAAAATTCAATATTTTGGGGTCCCACAAGCAATCTGTATATGCCTACTCAGTGCTAGAATATTTTCAAAATATAGGCTTAAAACATGCTAAAAATCGATATTTTAGGTGCGTAAAGGCGATATCTCAAATTCAGGCCCAAAACACCCTAAAATTCGATATTTTGGGGTCCCAGAAGCGATCTGTACATGCCTACTCCGTGTTAGAGTATTTTCAAAATTCAGGCCCAAAACATGCTGAAAATCAATATTTCTGGTGCATAAAGTCAATATGTGTATGCATCTTCTATAATCGTTTATATCTCAAATTCAGGCTCAAAACACCCGAAAATTCGATATTTTGGGGTCCCAGAAGCGATCCGTACATGCCTACTCAGTGCTAGAATGTTTTCAAAATATAAGCTCAAAAACATGCTAAAAATCTCTATTTTAGGTGCGTAAAGGCGATATCTCAAATTAAGGCCCAAAACACCCAAAAATTCGATATTTAGGGGTCCCAGAAGCGATCTGTACATGCCTACTCCGTGTTAGAGTATTTTCAAAATACAGGCCAAAAACATACTGAAAATCGATGTTTTAGGTTCCCAAAAGTCGATATGTGCATGCATCTTATGTCCACGTTTATATCTCAAATTCAAGCTCAAAACACCCGAAAATTCGATATTTTGGGGTCCCAGAAGCGATCTGTACATGCCTACTCAGTGCTAGAATATTTTCAAATTATAGGCTCAAAACATGCTAAAAATCGATATTTTAGGTGCGTAAAGGCGATATGTGCATGCATCTTCAGTACCCGTTTATATCTCAAATTCAGGCTCAAAACACCCGAAAATTCGATATTTTGGGGTCCCAGAAGCGATCTGTACGTGCCTACTCCATGTTAGAGTATTTTCAAAATACAGGCCCAAAACATGCTGAAAATCGATAATTTAGATGCCCAAAGTCAATATGTGCATGTATCTTCTGTACCCGTTTATATCTCAAATTCAGGCTCAAAACACCCGAAAATTCAATATTTTGGGGTCCCAGAAGCAATCTGTACATGCCTACTCAGTGCTAGAATATTTTCAAAATATAGGCTAAAAACATGCTAAAAATCGATATTTTAGGTGCCAAAAAGTCGATATCAAAAATTCAGTCTCAAAACACCCGAAACTTCGATATTTAGGGGTCCCAGAAGCGATCTGTACATGCATACTCCGTGTTAGAGTATTTTCAAAATACAGGCCAAAAACATACTGAAAATCGATCTTTTAGGTGCCCAAAAGTCGATATGTGCATGCATCTTCTGTACCCGTTTATATCTCAAATTCTGGCCCTAAACACCCGAAAATTCGATATTTTGGGGTCCCAGAAGCGATCTGTACATGCCTACTCAGTGCTAGAATATTTTCAAAATATAGGCTCAAAACATACTCAAAATCGATATTTTAAGTGCCCAAAAATCGATATGTGCATGCATCTTTTGTACTCGTTTATATCTCAAATTCAGGCTCAAAACACTCGAAAATTCGATATTTTGGGGTCCCAGAAGCGATCTGTACATGCCTACTCAGTGCTAGAATATTTTCAAAATATAGGCTCAAAACATGCTAAAAATCGTTATTTTAGGTGCGTAAAGGCGATATCTCAAATTAAGGCCCAAAACACCAGAAAATTCGATATTTTGGGGTCCCAGAAGCGATCTGTACATGCCTTCTCCGTGTTAGAGTATTTGCAAAATAGAGGCCCCAAACATGCTGAAAATCGATAATTTAGATGCCCAAAGTAAATTTGTGCATGTATCTTCTGTACCCCGTTATATCTCAAATTCAGGCTCAAAATACCCGAAAATTCGATATTTCAGGGTCCCAGAAGCGATCTGTACATGCCTACTCAGTGCTAGAATATTTTCAAAATATAGGCTAAAAACATGATAAAAATCGATATTTTAGGTGCCAAAAAGTCGATATCTCAAATTAAGGCCCAAAACACCCGAAAATTCGATATTTAGGGGTCCCAGAAGCGATCTGTACATGCATACTCCGTGTTAGAGTATTTTCAAAATATAGGCTCAAAACATGCTCAAAATCGATCTTTTAGGTGCCCAAAAGTCGATATGTGCATGCATCTTCTGTTCTCGTTTATATCTCAAATTCCAGCCCTAAACACCCGAAAATTCGATATTTTGGGGTCCCAGAAGCGATCTGTACATGCCTACTCAGTGCTAGAATATTTTCAAAATATAGGCTCAAAACATGCTAAAAATCGATATTTTAGGTGCGTAAAGGCGATATCTCAAATTAAGGCCCAAACACCCGAAAATTCGATATTTAGGGTTCCCAGAAGCGATCTGTACATGCCTACTTCGTGTTAGAGTATTTTCAAAATACAGAACAAAAAAATACTGAAAATCGATCCTTTAGGTGCCCAAAAGTCGACATGTGCATGCATCTTCTGTACCTGTTTATATCTCAAATTCTGGCCATAAACACCCGAAAATTCGATATTTTTGGGTCCCAGAAGCGATCTGTACATGCCTACTCCGTATTAGAGTATTTTCAAAATACATGCCCAAAACATGCTGAAAATCGATATTTTAGATGCCCAAAGTCAATATGTGCATGTATCTTCTGTACCCGTTTATATCTCAAATTCAGGCTCAAAACACCCGAAAATTCAATATTTTGGGGTCCCACAAGCAATCTGTATATGCCTACTCAGTGCTAGAATATTTTCAAAATATAGGCTTAAAACATGCTAAAAATCGATATTTTAGGTGCGTAAAGGCGATATCTCAAATTCAGGCCCAAAACACCCTAAAATTCGATATTTTGGGGTCCCAGAAGCGATCTGTACATGCCTACTCCGTGTTAGAGTATTTTCAAAATTCAGGCCCAAAACATGCTGAAAATCAATATTTCTGGTGCATAAAGTCAATATGTGTATGCATCTTCTATAATCGTTTATATCTCAAATTCAGGCTCAAAACACCCGAAAATTCGATATTTTGGGGTCCCAGAAGCGATCCGTACATGCCTACTCAGTGCTAGAATGTTTTCAAAATATAAGCTCAAAAACATGCTAAAAATCTCTATTTTAGGTGCGTAAAGGCGATATCTCAAATTAAGGCCCAAAACACCCAAAAATTCGATATTTAGGGGTCCCAGAAGCGATCTGTACATGCCTACTCCGTGTTAGAGTATTTTCAAAATACAGGCCAAAAACATACTGAAAATCGATGTTTTAGGTTCCCAAAAGTCGATATGTGCATGCATCTTATGTCCACGTTTATATCTCAAATTCAAGCTCAAAACACCCGAAAATTCGATATTTTGGGGTCCCAGAAGCGATCTGTACATGCCTACTCAGTGCTAGAATATTTTCAAATTATAGGCTCAGAACATGCTAAAAATCGATATTTTAGGTGCGTAAAGGCGATATGTGCATGCATCTTCAGTACCCGTTTATATCTCAAATTCAGGCTCAAAACACCCGAAAATTCGATATTTTGGGGTCCCAGAAGCGATCTGTACGTGCCTACTCCATGTTAGAGTATTTTCAAAATACAGGCCCAAAACATGCTGAAAATCGATAATTTAGATGCCCAAAGTCAATATGTGCATGTATCTTCTGTACCCGTTTATATCTCAAATTCATGCTCAAAACACCCGAAAATTCAATATTTTGGGGTCCCAGAAGCAATCTGTACATGCCTACTCAGTGCTAGAATATTTTCAAAATATAGGCTAAAAACATGCTAAAAATCGATATTTTAGGTGCCAAAAAGTCGATATCAAAAATTCAGTCTCAAAACACCCGAAACTTCGATATTTAGGGGTCCCAGAAGCGATCTGTACATGCATACTCCGTGTTAGAGTATTTTCAAAATACAGGCCAAAAACATACTGAAAATCGATCTTTTAGGTGCCCAAAAGTCGATATGTGCATGCATCTTCTGTACCCGTTTATATCTCAAATTCTGGCCCTAAACACCCGAAAATTCGATATTTTGGGGTCCCAGAAGCGATCTGTACATGCCTACTCAGTGCTAGAATATTTTCAAAATATAGGCTCAAAACATACTCAAAATCGATATTTTAAGTGCCCAAAAATCGATATGTGCATGCATCTTTTGTACTCGTTTATATCTCAAATTCAGGCTCAAAACACTCGAAAATTCGATATTTTGGGGTCCCAGAAGCGATCTGTACATGCCTACTCAGTGCTAGAATATTTTCAAAATATAGGCTCAAAACATGCTAAAAATCGTTATTTTAGGTGCGTAAAGGCGATATCTCAAATTAAGGCCCAAAACACCAGAAAATTCGATATTTTGGGGTCCCAGAAGCGATCTGTACATGCCTTCTCCGTGTTAGAGTATTTGCAAAATAGAGGCCCCAAACATGCTGAAAATCGATAATTTAGATGCCCAAAGTAAATTTGTGCATGTATCTTCTGTACCCCGTTATATCTCAAATTCAGGCTCAAAATACCCGAAAATTCGATATTTCAGGGTCCCAGAAGCGATCTGTACATGCCTACTCAGTGCTAGAATATTTTCAAAATATAGGCTAAAAACATGATAAAAATCGATATTTTAGGTGCCAAAAAGTCGATATCTCAAATTAAGGCCCAAAACACCCGAAAATTCGATATTTAGGGGTCCCAGAAGCGATCTGTACATGCATACTCCGTGTTAGAGTATTTTCAAAATATAGGCTCAAAACATGCTCAAAATCGATCTTTTAGGTGCCCAAAAGTCGATATGTGCATGCATCTTCTGTTCTCGTTTATATCTCAAATTCCAGCCCTAAACACCCGAAAATTCGATATTTTGGGGTCCCAGAAGCGATCTGTACATGCCTAATCAGTGCTAGAATATTTTCAAAATATAGGCTCAAAACATGCTAAAAATCGATATTTTAGGTGCGTAAAGGCGATATCTCAAATTCAGGCCCAAAACACCCGAAAATTCGATATTTGGGGGTCCTAGAAGCGATCTGTACATGCCTACTCCGTGTTAGAGTATTTTCAAAATACAGGCCCAAAACATGCTGAAAATCGATAATTTAGATGCCCAAAGTCAATATGTGAATGCTTCTTCTGTACCCGTTTATATCTCAAATTCAGGCTCAAAATACCCGAAAATTCAATATTTTGGGGTCCCAGAAGCGATCTGTACATGCCTACTCCGTGTTAGAGTATTTTCAAAATTCAGGCCCAAAACATGCTGAAAATCGATATTTTAGATGCCCAAAGTAAATATGTGCATGCATCTTCAGTACCTGTTTATATCTCAAATTCAGGCTCAAAACACCCGAAAATTCGATATTTTGGGGTCCCAGAAGCGATCTGTACATGCCTACTCAGAGCTAGAATGTTTTCAAAATATAGGCTCAAAACATGCTCAAAATCGATATTTTAGGTGCCCATAAGACGATATGTGCATGCATCTTCTGTACTCTTTTATATCTCAAATTCAAGCTCAAAACACCCGAAAATTCGATATTTTGGGGTCCCAGAAGCGATCTGTACATGCCTACTCAGTGCTAGAATATTTTCAAAATATAGGCTCAAAACATGCTAAAAATCGATATTTTAGGTGCGTAAAGGCGATATCTCAAATTAAGGCCCAAACACCCGAAAATTCGATATTTAGGGGTCCCAGAAGCGATCTGTACATGCCTACTTCGTGTTAGAGTATTTTCAAAATACAGAACAAAAAAATACTGAAAATCGATCCTTTAGGTGCCCAAAAGTCGACATGTGCATGCATCTTCTGTACCCGTTTATATCTCAAATTCTGGCCATAAACACCCGAAAATTCGATATTTTTGGGTCCCAGAAGCGATCTGTACATGCCTACTCCGTATTAGAGTATTTTCAAAATACATGCCCAAAACATGCTGAAAATCGATATTTTAGATGCCCAAAGTCAATATGTGCATGTATCTTCTGTACCCGTTTATATCTCAAATTCAGGCTCAAAACACCCGAAAATTCAATGTTTTGGGGTCCCACAAGCAATCTGTATATGCCTACTCAGTGCTAGAATATTTTCAAAATATAGGCTTAAAACATGCTAAAAATCAATATTTTAGGTGCGTAAAGGCGATATCTCAAATTCAGGCCCAAAACACCCTAAAATTCGATATTTTGGGGTCCCAGAAGAGATCTGTACATGCCTACTCCGTGTTAGAGTATTTTCAAAATTCAGGCCCAAAACATGCTGAAAATCAATATTTCTGGTGCATAAAGTCAATATGTGTATGCATCTTCTATAATCGTTTATATCTCAAATTCAGGCTCAAAACACCCGAAAATTCGATATTTTGGGGTCCCAGAAGCGATCCGTACATGCCTACTCAGTGCTAGAATGTTTTCAAAATATAAGCTCAAAAACATGCTAAAAATCTCTATTTTAGGTGCGTAAAGGCGATATCTCAAATTAAGGCCCAAAACACCCAAAAATTCGATATTTAGGGGTCCCAGAAGCGATCTGTACATGCCTACTCCGTGTTAGAGTATTTTCAAAATACAGGCCAAAAACATACTGAAAATCGATGTTTTAGGTTCCCAAAAGTCGATATGTGCATGCATCTTATGTCCACGTTTATATCTCAAATTCAAGCTCAAAACACCCGAAAATTCGATATTTTGGGGTCCCAGAAGCGATCTGTACATGCCTACTCAGTGCTAGAATATTTTCAAAATATAGGCTCAAAACATGCTAAAAATCGTTATTTTAGGTGCGTAAAGGCGATATCTCAAATTAAGGCCCAAAACACCAGAAAATTCGATATTTTGGGGTCCCAGAAGCGATCTGTACATGCCTTCTCCGTGTTAGAGTATTTGCAAAATAGAGGCCCCAAACATGCTGAAAATCGATAATTTAGATGCCCAAAGTAAATTTGTGCATGTATCTTCTGTACCCCGTTATATCTCAAATTCAGGCTCAAAATACCCGAAAATTCGATATTTAGGGGTCCCAGAAGCGATCTGTACATGCCTACTCCGTGTTAGAGTATTTTCAAAATACAGGCCAAAAACATACTGAAAATCGATGTTTTAGGTTCCCAAAAGTCGATATGTGCATGCATCTTATGTCCACGTTTATATCTCAAATTCAGGCTCAAAACACCCGAAAATTCAATGTTTTGGGGTCCCACAAGCAATCTGTATATGCCTACTCAGTGCTAGAATATTTTCAAAATATAGGCTTAAAACATGCTAAAAATCAATATTTTAGGTGCGTAAAGGCGATATCTCAAATTCAGGCCCAAAACACCCTAAAATTCGATATTTTGGGGTCCCAGAAGCGATCTGTACATGCCTACTCCGTGTTAGAGTATTTTCAAAATTCAGGCCCAAAACATGCTGAAAATCAATATTTCTGGTGCATAAAGTCAATATGTGTATGCATCTTCTATAATCGTTTATATCTCAAATTCAGGCTCAAAACACCCGAAAATTCGATATTTTGGGGTCCCAGAAGCGATCCGTACATGCCTACTCAGTGCTAGAATGTTTTCAAAATATAAGCTCAAAAACATGCTAAAAATCTCTATTTTAGGTGCGTAAAGGCGATATCTCAAATTAAGGCCCAAAACACCCAAAAATTCGATATTTAGGGGTCCCAGAAGCGATCTGTACATGCCTACTCCGTGTTAGAGTATTTTCAAAATACAGGCCAAAAACATACTGAAAATCGATGTTTTAGGTTCCCAAAAGTCGATATGTGCATGCATCTTATGTCCACGTTTATATCTCAAATTCAAGCTCAAAACACCCGAAAATTCGATATTTTGGGGTCCCAGAAGCGATCTGTACATGCCTACTCAGTGCTAGAATATTTTCAAAATATAGGCTCAAAACATGCTAAAAATCGTTATTTTAGGTGCGTAAAGGCGATATCTCAAATTAAGGCCCAAAACACCAGAAAATTCGATATTTTGGGGTCCCAGAAGCGATCTGTACATGCCTTCTCCGTGTTAGAGTATTTGCAAAATAGAGGCCCCAAACATGCTGAAAATCGATAATTTAGATGCCCAAAGTAAATTTGTGCATGTATCTTCTGTACCCCGTTATATCTCAAATTCAGGCTCAAAATACCCGAAAATTCGATATTTCGGGGTCCCAGAAGCGATCTGTACATGCCTACTCAGTGCTAGAATATTTTCAAAATATAGGCTAAAAACATGATAAAAATCGATATTTTAGGTGCCAAAAAGTCGATATCTCAAATTAAGGCCCAAAACACCCGAAAATTCGATATTTAGGGGTCCCAGAAGCGATCTGTACATGCATACTCCGTGTTAGAGTATTTTCAAAATATAGGCTCAAAACATGCTCAAAATCGATCTTTTAGGTGCCCAAAAGTCGATATGTGCATGCATCTTCTGTTCTCGTTTATATCTCAAATTCCAGCCCTAAACACCCGAAAATTCGATATTTTGGGGTCCCAGAAGCGATCTGTACATGCCTAATCAGTGCTAGAATATTTTCAAAATATAGGCTCAAAACATGCTAAAAATCGATATTTTAGGTGCGTAAAGGCGATATCTCAAATTCAGGCCCAAAACACCCGAAAATTCGATATTTCGGGGTCCTAGAAGCGATCTGTACATGCCTACTCCGTGTTAGAGTATTTTCAAAATACAGTACCAAAACATGCTCAAAATTGATGTTTTATGTGCCAAAAAATCGATATGTGCATGCATCTTCAGTACCTATTTATACCTCAAATTCAGGCTCAAAACACCCGAAAATTCGATATTTTGGGGTCCCAGAAGCGATCTGTACATGCCTACTCCGTGTTAGAGTATTTTCAAAATACAGGCCCAAAACATGCTGAAAATCGATAATTTAGATGCCCAAAGTCAATATGTGAATGCTTCTTCTGTACCCGTTTATATCTCAAATTCAGGCTCAAAATACCCGAAAATTCAATATTTTGGGGTCCCAGAAGCGATCTGTACATGCCTACTCAGTGCTAGAATATTTTCAAAATATAGGCTCAAAACATGCTAAAAATCGATATTTTAGGTGCCAAAAAGTCATAACTCTCAAATTCAGGCCCAAAACACCCGAAAATTCGATATTTAGGGGTCCCAGAAGCGATCTGTACATGCCTACTCCGTGTTAGAGTATTTTCAAAATACAGGCCAAAAACATACTGAAAATCGATCTTTTAGGTGCCCAAAAGTCGATATGTGCATGCATCTTCAGTACCAGTTTATACCTCAAATTCTGGTCCTAAACACCCGAAAATTCGATATTTTGGGGTCCCAGAAGCGATCTGTACATGCCTACTCCGTGTTAGAGTATTTTCAAAATTCAGGCCCAAAACATGCTGAAAATCGATATTTTAGATGCCCAAAGTAAATATGTGCATGCATCTTCAGTACCCGTTTATATCTCAAATTCAGGCTCAAAACACCCGAAAATTCGATATTTTGGGGTCCCAGAAGCGATCTGTACATGCCTACTCAGAGCTAGAATGTTTTCAAAATATAGGCTCAAAACATGCTCAAAATCGATATTTTAGGTGCCCAAAAGACGATATGTGCATGCATCTTCTGTACTCTTTTATATCTCAAATTCAAGCTCAAAACACCCGAAAATTCGATATTTTGGGGTCCCAGAAGCGATCTGTACATGCCTACTCAGTGCTAGAATATTTTCAAAATATAGGCTCAAAACATGCTAAAAATCGATATTTTAGGTGCGTAAAGGCGATATCTCAAATTAAGGCCCAAACACCCGAAAATTCGATATTTAGGGGTCCCAGAAGCGATCTGTACATGCCTACTTCGTGTTAGAGTATTTTCAAAATACAGAACAAAAAAATACTGAAAATCGATCCTTTAGGTGCCCAAAAGTCGACATGTGCATGCATCTTCTGTACCCGTTTATATCTCAAATTCTGGCCATAAACACCCGAAAATTCGATATTTTTGGGTCCCAGAAGCGATCTGTACATGCCTACTCCGTATTAGAGTATTTTCAAAATACATGCCCAAAACATGCTGAAAATCGATATATTAGATGCCCAAAGTCAATATGTGCATGTATCTTCTGTACCCGTTTATATCTCAAATTCAGGCTCAAAACACCCGAAAATTCAATGTTTTGGGGTCCCACAAGCAATCTGTATATGCCTACTCAGTGCTAGAATATTTTCAAAATATAGGCTTAAAACATGCTAAAAATCAATATTTTAGGTGCGTAAAGGCGATATCTCAAATTCAGGCCCAAAACACCCTAAAATTCGATATTTTGGGGTCCCAGAAGCGATCTGTACATGCCTACTCCGTGTTAGAGTATTTTCAAAATTCAGGCCCAAAACATGCTGAAAATCAATATTTCTGGTGCATAAAGTCAATATGTGTATGCATCTTCTATAATCGTTTATATCTCAAATTCAGGCTCAAAACACCCGAAAATTCGATATTTTGGGGTCCCAGAAGCGATCCGTACATGCCTACTCAGTGCTAGAATGTTTTCAAAATATAAGCTCAAAAACATGCTAAAAATCTCTATTTTAGGTGCGTAAAGACGATATCTCAAATTAAGGCCCAAAACACCCAAAAATTCGATATTTAGGGGTCCCAGAAGCGATCTGTACATGCCTACTACGTGTTAGAGTATTTTCAAAATACAGGCCAAAAACATACTGAAAATCGATGTTTTAGGTTCCCAAAAGTCGATATGTGCATGCATCTTATGTCCACGTTTATATCTCAAATTCAAGCTCAAAACACCCGAAAATTCGATATTTTGGGGTCCCAGAAGCGATCTGTACATGCCTACTCAGTGCTAGAATTTTTTCAAAATATAGGCTCAAAACATTCTCAAAATCGATATTTTAGGTGCACAAAAGTCGATATGTGCATGCATCGTCTGTACTCGTTAATATCTCAAATTCAGGCTCAAAACACTCGAAAATTCGATATTTTTGGGTCCCAGAAGCGATCTGTACATGCCTACTCAGTGCTAGAATATTTTCAAAATATAGGCTCAAAACATGCTAAAAATCAATATTTTAGGTGTGTAAAGGGGATATCTCAAATTCAGGCCCAAAACACCCGAAAATTCGATATTTTGGGGTCCCAGAAGCGATCTGTAAATGCCTACTCAGTGCTAGAATTTTTTCAAAATATAGGCTCAAAACATACTCAAAATCTATATTTTAGGTGCCCAAAAGTCGATATGTGCATGCATCTTTTGTACTCGTTTATATCTCAAATTCAGGCTCAAAACACTCGAAAATTCGATATTTTGGGATTCCAGAAGCGATCTGTACATGCCTACTCAGTGCTAGAATATTTTCAAAATATAGGCTCAAAACATGCTAAAAATCGTTATTTTAGGTGCGTAAAGGCGATATCTCAAATTAAGGAGGAAAACACCCGAAAATTCGATATTTTGGGGTCCCAGAAGCGATCTGTACATGCCTTCTCACTGTTAGAGTATTTTCAAAATACAGGCCCAAAACATGCTCAAAATCGATGTTTTAGGTGCCGAAAAGTCGATATGTGCATGCATCTTCAGTACCCGTTTATATCTCAAATTCAGGCTCAAAACACCCGAAAATTCGATATTTTGGGGTCTCAGAAGCGATCTGTACATGCCTACTCCATGTTAGAGTATTTTCAAAATACAGGCCCCAAACATGCTGAAAATCGATAATTTAGATGCCCCAATTCAATATGTGCATGTATCTTCTGTACCCGTTTATATCTCAAATTCAGGCTCAAAACACCCGAAAATTCAATATTTTGGGGTCCCAGAAGCAATCTGTACATGCCTACTCAGTGCTAGAATATTTTCAAAATATAGGCTAAAAACATGCTAAAAATCGATATTTTAGGTGCCAAAAAGTCGATATCTCAAATTCAGTCCCAAAACACCCGAAACTTCGATATTTAGGGGTCCCAGAAGCGATCTGTACGTGCATACTCCGTGTTAGAGTATTTTCAAAATACAGGACAAAAACATACTGAAAATCGATCTTTTAGGTGCCCAAAAGTCGATATGTGTATGCTTCTTCTATACTCGTTTATATCTCAAATTCAGGCTCAAAACACCCGAAAATTCGATATTTTGGGGTCCCAGAAGCGATCTGTACATGCCTACTCAGAGCTAGAATTTTTTCAAAATATAGGCTCAAAACATACTCAAAATCGATATTTTAGGTGCCCAAAAGTCGATATGTGCATGCATCGTCTGTACTCGTTAATATCTCAAATTCAGGCTCAAAACACTCGAAAATTCGATATTTTGGGGTCCCAGAAGCGATCTGTACATGCCTACTCAGTGCTAGAATATTTTCAAAATATAGGCTCAAAACATGCTAAAAATCGATATTTTAGGTGCGTAAAGGCGATATCTCAAATTCAGGCCCAAAACACCCGAAAATTCGATATTTAGGGTTCCCAGAAGCGATCTGTACATGCCTACTCCGTGTTATAGTATTTTCAAAACACAGGCCCAAAACATGCACAAAATCGATATTTTAGGTGCCCAAAAGTCGATATGTGCATGGATCTTCTGTACCCGTTTATAACTCAAATTCTGGCTCAAATCACCCGAAAATTCAATATTTTGGGGTCCCAGAAACAATCTGTACATGCCTACTCAGTGCTAGAATATTTTCAAAATATAGCCTAAAAACATGCTAAAAATCGATATTTTAGGTGCCAAAAAGTCGATATCTAAAATTCAGTCCCAAAACACCCGAAACTTCTATATTTAGGGGTCCCAGAAGCGATCTGTACATGCATACTCCGTATTAGAGTATTTTCAAAATACAGGCCAAAAACATACTGAAAATCGATCTTTTAGGTGCCCAAAAGTCGATATGTGCATGCATCTTCTGTACCCGTTTATATCTCAAATTCTGGCCCTAAACACCCGAAAATTCGATATTTTGGGGTCCCAGAAGCGATCTGTACATGCCTACTCAGTGCTAGAATTTTTTCAAAATATAGGCTCAAAACATACTCAAAATCGATATTTTAGGTGCCCAAAAGTCGATATGTTCATGTATCTTTTGTACTCGTTTATATCTCAAATTCAGGCTCAAAACACCCGAAAATTCAATATTTTGGGGTGCCAGAAGCAATCTGTACATGCCTACTCAGTGCTAGAATATTTTCAAAATATAGGCTCAAAACATGCTAAAAATCGATATTTTAGGTGCGTAAACACGATACCTCAAATTCAGGCCCAAAACACCCGAAAATTCGATATTTAGGGGTCCCAGAAGCGATCTGTACATGCCTACTCCGTGTTAGAGTATTTTCAAAATACAGGCCCAAAACATGCTCAAAATCGATGTTTTAGGTGCCCAAAAGTCGATATGTGCATTCATCTTCTATACTCGTTTATATCTCAAATTCAGGCTCAAAACACCCGAAAATTCGATATTTTGGGGTCCCAGAAGCGATCTGTACATACCTACTCAGTGCTAGAATGTTTTCAAAATATAGGCTCAAAACATGCTCAAAATCGATATTTTAGGTGCCCAAAAGTCGATATGTGCATGCATCATCAGTACTCGTTTATATCTCAAATTCAGGCTCAAAACACCCGAAAATTCGATATTTTGGGGTCCCAGAAGCGATCTGTACATGACTACTCCGTGTTAGAGTATTTTCAAAATACAGGCCAAAAACATACTAAAAATCGATCTTTTAGGTACCCAAAAGTCGATATGTGCATGCATCTTCTGTACCCGTTTATATCTCAAATTCTGGCCCTAAACACCCGAAAATTCAATATTTTGGGGTCCCAGAAGCAATCTGTACATGCCTACTCAGTGCTAGAATATTTTCAAAATATAGGCTAAAAACATGCTAAAAATCGATATTTTAGGTGCCAAAAAGTCGATATCTCAAATTCAGTCCCAAAACACCCGAAAATTCGATATTTAGGGGTCCCAGAAGGGATCTGTACATGCCTACTCAGTGCTAGAATATTTTCAAAATATAGGCTCAAAACATGCTAAAAATCGATATTTTAGGTGCGTAAAGGCGATATCTCAAATTCAGGCCCAAAACACCCGAAAATTCGATATTTTGGGGTCCAAGAAGCGATCTGTACATGCCTACTCAGTGCTAGAATGTTTTCAAAATATAGGCTCAAAACATGCTCAAAATTGATATTTTTGGTGCCCAAAAGTCGATATGTGCATGCATCTTCTATACTCGTTTATATCTCAAATTCAGGCTCAAAACACCTGAAAATTCGATATTTTGGGGTCCCAGAAGCGATCTGTACATGCCTACTCCGTGTTAGAGTATTTTCAAAATACAGGCCAAAAACATACTGAAAATCGATCTTTTATGTGCCCAAAAGTCGATATGTGCATGCATCTTCTGTACCCGTTTATATCTCAAATTCTGGCCCTAAACACCCAAAAATTCAATATTTTGGGGTCCCAGAAGCAATCTGTACATGCCTACTCAGTGCTAGAATAATTTCAAAATATAAGCTAAAAACATGCTAAAAATCGATATTTTAGGTGCCAAAAAGTCGATATCTCAAATTAAGGCCCAAAACACCCAAAAATCGATATTTAGGGGTCCCAGAAGCGATCTGTACATGCCTACTCCTTGTTAGAGTATTTTCAAAATACAGACCAAAAACATACAGAAAATCGATCTTTTAGGTGCCCAAAAGTCGATATGTGCATGCATCTTCTGTACCCATTTATATCTCAAATTCTGGCCCTAAACACACGAAAATTCGATATTTTTGGGTCTCAGAAGCGATCTGTACATGCCTACTCAGTCCTAGAATGTTTTCAAAATATAGGCTCAAAACATGCTCAAAATCGATATTTTATGTGCCCAAAAGTCGATATGTGCATGCATCATCTGTACTCGTTTATATCTCAAATTCAAGCTCAAAAATCCCGAAAATTCGATATTTTGGGGTCCCAGAAGCGATCTGTAAATGACTACTCCGTGTTAGAGTATTTTCAAAATACAGGCCCAAAACATGCTCAAAATCGATGTTTTAGGTGCCAAAAAGTCGATATGTGCATGCATCTTCAGTACCCGTTTATATCTCAAATTCAGGCTCAAAACACCCGAAATTCGATATTTTGGGGTCCCAGAAGCGATCTGTACATGCCTACTCAGTGCTAGAATATTTTCAAAATATAGGCTAAAAACATGCTAAAAATCGATATTTTAGGTGCCAAAAAGTCGATATCTCAAATTCAGTCCCAAAACACCCGAAAATTCGATATTTAGGGGTCCCAGAAGGGATCTGTACATGCCTACTCAGTGCTAGAATATTTTCAAAATATAGGCTCAAAACATGCTAAAAATCGATATTTTAGGTGCGTAAAAGCGATATCTCAAATTCAAGCCCAAAACACCCGAAAATTCGATATTTTAGGGTCCCAGAAGCGATCTGTACATGCCTACTCCGTGTTAGAGAATTTTCAAAATACAGGCCCAAAACATGCTGCAAATTGATATTTTAGATGTCCAAAGTCAATATGTGCATGTATCTTCTATACTCGTTTATATCTCAAATTCAGGCTCAAAACACCCGAATTTTCAATATTTTGGGGTCTCAGAAGCAATTTGTAGATGCCTACTCACTGCTAGAATATATTCAAAATATAGGCTAAAAACATACTAAAAATCGATCTTTTAGGTGCCAAAAAGTCGATATCTCAAATTCAGTCCCAAAACACCCGAAAATTCGATATTTAGCGGTCCCAGAAGCGATCTGTACATGCCTACTACGTGTTAGAGAATTTCAAAACACAGGCCAAAAACATACTGAAAATCGATCTTTTAGGTGCCCAAAAGTCGAAAAGTGCATGTATCTTCTGTACCCGTTTATATCTCAAATTCTGGCCCTAAACACCCGAAAATTCAATATTTTGGGGTCCCAGAAGCAATCTGTACATGCCTACTCAGTGCTAGAGTATTTTCAAAATACAGGCCAAAAATATACTGAAAATCGATCTTTTAGGAGCCCAAAAGTCGATATGTGCATGCATCTTCTGTACCCGTTTATATCTCAAATTCAGGCTCAAAACACCTGAAAATTCGATATTTTGGGTTCCCAGAAGCAAACTGTAAATGCCTACTCCGTGTTAGAGTATTTTCAAAATACAGGCCCAAAACATGCTGAAAATCGATATTTTAGATGCCCAAAGTCAATATGTGCATGCATTTTCAGTACCCGTTTATATCTCAAATTCAGGCTCAAAACACCCGAAAATTCAATATTTTGGGGTCCCAGAAGCGATCTGTACATGCCTAGTCAGTGCTAGAATATTTTCAAAATATATGCTAAAAACATGCTAAAAATCGATATATTAGGTGCCAAAAAGTCGATATCTCAAATTCAGTCCCAAAACACCCGAAAATTCGATATTTAGGGGTCCCAGAAGCGATCTGTACATGCCAACTCCGTTTTAGAGTATTTTCAAAATACAGGCCAAAAACATACTGAAATCGATCTTTTAAGTGCCCAAAAGTCGATATGTGCATGCATCTTCTGTACCCGTTTATATCTCAAATTTTGGCCCTAAACACCCGAAAATTCGATATTTTGGGGTCCCAGAAGCGATCTGTACATGCCTACTCCGTGTTAGAGTATTTTCAAAATTAGGGCCCAAAACATGCTGAAAATCGATATTTTTGGTGCCCAAAGTCAATGTGTATGCTTCTTCTATACTCGTTTATATCTTAAATTCAGGCTCAAAACACCCGAAAATTCGATATTTTGGGGTCCCAGAAGCGATCTGTACATGCCTACTCAGTGCTAGAATATTTTCAAAATATAGGCTCAAAACATGCTAAAAATCGATATTTTAGGTGCGTAAAGGCGATATCTCAAATTCAGGGATAAAACACCCGAAAATTCGATATTTTGGTGTTCCAGAAGCGATCTGTACATGCCTACTCCGTGTTAGAGTATTATCAAAATACAAGCCAAAAACATACTGAAAATAGATCTTTTAGGTGCCAAAAAGTCGATATGTGCATGCATCTTCTGTACTCGTTTATATCTCAAATTCAGGCTCAAAACACCCGAAAATTCGATATTTTGGGGTCCCAGAAGCGATCTGTACATGCCTACTCCGTGTTAGAGTATTTTCAAAATACATGCCTAAAACATGCTGAAAATCGATATTTTAGATGCCCAAAGTCAATACGTGCATGTATCTTCTGTACCCGTTTATATCTCAAATTCAGGCTCAAAACACCCGAAAACTCAATATTTTGGGGTCCCAGAAGCAATCTGTACATGCCTACTCAGTGCTAGAATATTTTCAAAATATAGGCTAAAAACATGCTAAAAATCGATCTTTTTGGTGCCAAAAAGTCGATATCTCATATTCAGTCTCAAAACATCCGAAAATTCGATATTTAGCGGTCCCAGAAGCGATCTGTACATGCCTACTCCGTGTTAGAGTATTTTCAAAATACAGGCCAAAAACAGACTGAAAATCGATCTTTTAGGTGCACAAAAGTCGATATGTGTATGCTTCTTCTATACTCGTTTATATCTCAAATTCAGGCTCAAAACACCCGAAAATTCGATATTTTGGGGTCCCAGAAGCGATCTGTACATGCCTACTCAGTGCTAGAATGTTTTCAAAATATAGGCTCAAAAAATACTCAAAATCGATATTTTAGGTGCCCAAAAGTCGATATGTGCATGCATCGTCTGTACTTGTTAATATCTCAAATTCAGGCTCAAAACACTCGAAAATTCGATATCTTGGGGTCCCAGAAGTGATCTGTACATGCCTACTCAGTGCTAGAATATTTTCAAAATATAGGCTCAAAACATGCTAAAAATCGATATTTTATGTGCGTAAAGGCGATATCTCAAATTCAGGCCCAAAACACCCGAAAATTCGATATTTTGGGGTCCCAGAAGCGATCTGTACATGCCTACTCCGTGTTAGAGTATTTACAAAATACAGACCAAAAACATACTGAAAATCGATCTTTTAGGTGCCCAAAAGTCGATATGTGCATGCATCTTCTGTACCCGTTTATATCTCAAATTCTGGCCCTAAACACCCGAAAATTCGATATTTTTGGGTCCCAGAAGCGATCTGTACATGCCTACTCAGTGCTAGAATGTTTTCAAAATATAGGCTCAAAACATGCTCAAAATCGATATTTTACGTGCCCAAAAGTCGATATGTGCATGCATCATCTGTACCCGTTTATATCTCAAATTCAAGCTCTAAACACCCGAAAATTCGATATTTTTGGGTCCCAGAAGCGATCTGTACATGCCTACTCCGTGTTAGAGTATTTTCAAAATACAGGCCCAAAACATGCTCAAAATCGATGTTTTAGGTGCCAAAAAGTCGATATGTGCATGCATCTTCTGTTTCCGTTTATATCTCAAATTCAGGCTCAAAACACCCGAAAATTCAATATTTTGGGGTCCCAGAAGCAATCAGTACATGCCTACTCAGTGCTAGAATATTTTCAAAATATAAGCTAAAAACATGCTAAAAATCGATATTTTAGGAGCCAAAAAGTCGACATCTCAAATTAAGGACCAAAACACCCGAAAATTCGATATTTAGGGGTCCCAGAAGCGATCTGTATATGCCTACTCCATGTTAGAGTATTTGCAAAATACAGGCCAAAAACATACTGCAAATCGATCTTTTATGTGCCCAAAAGTCGATATCTCAAATTCAGGCCCAAAACACCCGAAAATTCGATATTTTGAGGTCCCAGAAGCGATCTGTACATGCCTACTCAGTGCTAGAATGTTTTCAAAATATAGGCTCAAAACATGCTCAAAATTGATATTTTAGGTGCCCAAAAGTCGATATGTGCATGCATCTTCTATACTCGTTTAAATCTCAAATTCAGGCTCAAAACACCCTAAAATTCGATATTTTGGGGTCCCAGAAGCGATCTGTACATGCCTACTCAGTGCTAGAATATTTTCAAAATATAGGCTAAAAACATGCTAAAAATCGATATTTTAGGTGCCAAAAAGTAGATATCTCAAATTCAGTCAAAAAACACCCGAAAATTCGATATTTAGGGGTCCCAGAAGGGATCTGTACATGCCTACTCAGTGCTAGAATATTTTCAAAATATAGGCTCAAAACATGCTAAAAATCGATATTTTAGGTGCGTAAAGGCGATATCTCAAATTCAGGCCCAAAACACCCGAAAATTCGATATTTTGGGGTCCCAGAAGCGATCTGTACATGCCTACTCAGTGCTAGAATGTTTTCAAAATACAGGCCAAAAACATACTGAAAATCGATCTTTTAGGTGCCCAAAAGACGATATGTGCATGCATCTTCTGTACCCGTTTATATCTCAAATTCTGGCCCTAAACACACGAAAATTCGATATTTTTGGGTCCCAGAAGCGATCTGTACATGCCTACTCAGTCCTAGAATGTTTTCAAAATATAGGCTCAAAACATGCTCAAAATCGATATTTTACGTGCCCAAAAGTCGATATGTGCATGCATCATCTGTACTCGTTTATATCTCAAATTCAAGCTCAAAACACCCGAAAATTCGATATTTTGGGGTCCCAGAAGCAAACTGTACATGCCTACTCCGTGTTAGAGTATTTTCAAAATACAGGCCCAAAACATGCTGAAAATCGATGTTTTAGGTGCCAAAAAGTCGATATGTGCATGCATCTTCAGTACCCGTTTATATCTCAAATTCAGGCTCAAAACACCCGAAAATTCGATATTTTGGGGTCCCAGAAGCGATCTGTACATGCCTACTCAGTGCTAGAATATTTTCAAAATATAGGCTAAAAAACATGCTAAAAATCGATATTTTAGGTGCCAAAAAGTCGATATCTCAAATTCAGTCCCAAAACACCCGAAAATTCGATATTTAGGGGTCCCAGAAGGGATCTGTACATGCCTACTCAGTGCTAGAATATTTTCAAAATATAGGCTCAAAACATGCTAAAAATCGATATTTTAGGTGCGTAAAGGCGATATCTCAAATTCAAGCCCAAAACACCCGAAAATTCGATATTTTAGGGTCCCAGAAGCGATCTGTACATGCCTACTCCGTGTTAGAGTATTTTCAAAATACATTCCCAAAACATGCTGCAAATTGATATTTTAGATGTCCAAAGTCAATATGTGCATGTATCTTCTATACTCGTTTATATCTCAAATTCAGGCTCAAAACACCCGAATTTTCAATATTTTGGGGTCTCAGAAGCAATTTGTACATGCCTACTCACTGCTAGAATATATTCAAAATATAGGCTAAAAACATACTAAAAATCGATCTTTTAGGTGCCAAAAAGTCGATATCTCAAATTCAGTCCCAAAACACCCGAAAATTCGATATTTAGGGGTCCCAGAAGCGATCTGTACATGCCTACTCCGTGTTAGAGTATTTTCAAAATACAGGCCAAAAACATACTGAAATCGATCTTTTAAGTGCCCAAAAGTCGATATGTGCATGCATCTTCTGTACCCGTTTATATCTCAAATTTTTGCCCTAAACACCCGAAAATTCGATATTTTTGGGTCCCAGAAGCGATCTGTACATGCCTACTCAGTGCTAGAATGTTTTCAAAATATAGGCTTAAAACATGCTCAAAATCGATATTTTAGGTGCCCAAAAGTCGATATGTGCATGCATCTTCTGTACTCGTTTATATATCAAATTCAGGCTCACAACACCCGAAAATTCGATATTTTGGGGTCCCAGAAGCGATCTGTACATGCCTACTCAGTGCTAGAATATTTTCAAAATATAGGCTCAAAACATGCTAAAAATCGATATTTTAGGTGCGTAAAGGCGATATCTCAAATTCAGGGATAAAACACCCGAAAATTCGATATTTTGGTGTTCCAGAAGCGATCTGTACATGCCTACCCCGTGTTAGAGTATTTACAAAATACAGGCCCAAAACATGCTCAAAATCGATGTTTTAGGTGCCGAAAAGTCAATATGTGCATGCATCTTCAGTACCCGTTTATATCTCAAATTCAGGCTCAAAACACCTGAAAATTCGATATTTTGGGGTCCCAGAAGCAAACTGTACATGCCTACTCCGTGTTAGAGTATTTTCAAAATACAGGCCCAAAACATGCTGAAAATCGATATTTTAGATGCTCAAAGTCAATATGTGTATGAATCTTCTATACTCGTTTATATCTCAAATTCAGGCTCAAAACACCCGAAAATTCAATATTTTGGGGGCCCAGAAGCAATCTGTACATGCTTACTCAGTGCTAGAATATTTTCAAAATATAGGCTAAAAACATGTTAAAAATCGGTCTTTTAGGTGCCAAAAAGTCGATATCTCAAATTCAGTCCCAAAACACCCGAAAATTCGATATTTAGGGGTCCCAGAAGCGATCTGTACATGCCTACTCCGTGTTAGAGTATTTTCAAAATACAGGCCAAAAACAGACTGAAAATCGATCTTTTAGGTGCACAAAAGTCGATATATGCATGCATCTTCTGTACCCGTTTATATCTCAAATTCTGGCCCTAAACACCCGAAAATTCGATATTTTGGGGTCCCTGAAGCGATCTGTACATGCCTACTCCGTGTTAGAGTATTTTCAAAATTCAGGCCCAAAACATGCTGAAAATCGATATTTTTGGTGCCCAAAGTCAATATGTGTATGCTTCTACTATACTTGTTTATATCTCAAATTCAGGCTCAAAACACCTGAAAATTCGATATTTTTGGGTCCCAGAAGCGATCTGTACATGCCTACTCAGTGCTAGAATATTTTCAAAATATAGGCTCAAAACATGCTAAAAATCGATATTTTAGGTGCGTAAAGGCGATATCTCAAATTCAGGCCCAAAACACCCGAAAATTCGATATTTTGGGGTCCCAGAAGCGATCTGTACATGCCTACTCCTTGTTAGAGTATTTTCAAAATACAGGCCCAAAACATGCTCAAAATCGATGTTTTAGGTGCCGAAAAGTCAATATGTGCATGCATCTTCAGTACCCGTTTATATCTCAAATTCAGGCTCAAAACACCTGAAAATTCGATATTTTGGGGTTCCAGAAGCAAACTGTACATGCCTACTCCGTGTTAGAGTATTTTCAAAATACAGGCCCAAAACATGCTGAAAATCGATATTTTAGATGCCCAAAGTCAATATGTGTATGAATCTTCTATACTCGTTTATATCTCAAATTCAGGCTCAAAACACCCGAAAATTCAATATTTTGGGGGCCCAGAAGCAATCTGTACATGCCTACTCAATGCTAGAATATTTTCAAAATATAGGCTAAAAACATGTTAAAAATCGGTCTTTTAGGTGCCAAAAAGTCGATATCTCAAATTCAGTCCCAATACACCCGAAAATTCGATATTTAGGGGTCCCAGAAGCGATCTGTACATGCCTACTCCGTGTTAGAGTATTTTCAAAATACAGGCCAAAAACAGACTGAAAATCGATCTTTTAGGTGCACAAAAGTCGATATGTGCATGCATCTTCTGTACCCGTTTATATCTCAAATTCTGGCCCTAAACACCCGAAAATTCGATATTTTGGGGTCCCTGAAGCGATCTGTACATGCCTACTCCGTGTTAGAGTATTTTCAAAATTCAGGCCCAAAACATGCTGAAAATCGATATTTTTGGTGCCCAAAGTCAATATGTGTATGCTTCTACTATACTTGTTTATATCTCAAATTCAGGCTCAAAACACCTGAAAATTCGATATTTTTGGGTCCCAGAAGCGATCTGTACATGCCTACTCAGTGCTAGAATATTTTCAAAATATAGGCTTAAAACATGCTAAAAATCGATATTTTAGGTGCCAAAAAGTCGATATCTCAAATTCAGGCCCAAAACACCCGAAAATTCGATATTTTGGGGTCCCAGAAGCGATCTGTACATGCCTACTACGTGTTAGAGTATTTTCAAAATACAGGCCAAAAACATACTGAAAATCGATCTTTTAGGTGCCCAAAAGTCGATAAGTTTTTTTTTTTTTTTTTTTTTTATATCTTTCGACATTGGACATAGGCTTCATCAAGCCCGTTACCGTGGCCCAGGTCAACTGCTACTCACACACACACGTCACGACTTCCGAACTGGTACCCAGCCACAGAGGGAGGGAAGTGAGGGTAATTCCCAAATACTGCAGTTGTTATGGTACCAGCGAGGGTGTTTTATGACGTTCGGTGGCCTCAAACTCAAATAGGAAATATGTACCCGTTTATATTTCAAATTCTGGTCCTAAACACCCGAAAATTCAATATTTTGGGGTCCCAGAAGCGATCTGTACATGCCTACTCAGTGCTAGAATGTTTTCAAAATATAGGCTCAAAACATGCTCAAAATCGATATTTTAGGTGCCCAAAAGTCGATATGTGCATGCATCTTCTGTACTCGTTTATATCTCAAATTCAGGCTCAAAACACCCTAAAAATCGATATTTTGGGGTCCCAGAAGCGCTCTGTACATGCCTACTTAGTGCTAGAATATTTTCAAAATATAGGCTAAAAACATGCTAAAAATCGATCTTTTAGGTGCCAAAAAGTCGATATCTCAAATTCAGTCCCAAAACACCCGAAAATTCGATATTTAGGGGTCCCAAAAGCGATCGGTACATGCCTACTCCGTGTTAGAGTATTTTCAAAATACAGGCCAAAAACATACTGAAAATCGATCTTTTAGGTGCCCAAAAGTCGATATGTGCATGCATCTTCTGTACCCGTTTATATCTCAAATTCAGGCTCAAAACACCCGAAAATTCAATATTTTGGGGTCCCAGAAGCAATCTGTACATGCCTACTCAGTGCTAGAATATTTTCAAAATATAGGCTAAAAACATGATAAAAATCGATATTTTAGGTGCCAAAAAGTCGATATCTCAAATTAAGGCCCAAAACACCCGAAAATTCGATATTTAGGGGTCCCAGAAGCGATCTGTACATGCCTACTCCGTGTTAGAGTATTTTCAAAATTCAGGCCCAAAACATGCTCAAAATCGATGTTTTAGGTGCCAAAAAGTCGATAAGTGCATGCACTTTCAGTACCCGTTTATATCTCAAATTCAGGCTCAAAACACCCAAAAATTCGATATTTTGGGGTCCAAGAAGCGATCTGTACATGCCTACTCCGTATTAGAGTATTTTCAAAATATATGACCAAAATATGCTGAAAATCGATATTTTAGATGCCCAACGTCAATATGTTAATGTATCTTTTGTACCCGTTTATATCTCAAATTCAGGCTCAAAACACCCGAAAATTCAATATTTTGGGGTCCCAGAAGCAATCTGTACATGCCTACTCAGTGCTAGAATATTTTCAAAATATATGCTAAAAACATGCTAAAAATCGATATTTTAGGTGCCAAAAAGTCGATATCTCAAATTAAGGCCCAAAACACCCGAAAATTCGATATTTAGGGGTCCCAGAAGCGATCTGTACATGCCTACTCCGTGTTAGAGTATTTTCAAAATACAGGCAAAAAACATACTGAAAATCGATCTTTTAGGTGCTCAAAAGTCGATATGTGCATGCATCTTCTCTACCCGTTTATATCTCAAATTCTGGCCCTAAACACCCGAAAATTCGATATTTTTGGGTCCCAAAAGCGATCTGTACATGCCTACTCAGTGCTAGAATGTTTTCAAAATATAGGCTCAAAACTTGCTTAAAAATCGATATTTTAGGTGCCCGAAAGTCGGCATGTGCATGCATCTTCTGTATTCGTTTATATCTCAAATTCAGGCTCAAACCACCCGAAAATTCGATATTTTGGGGTCCCAGAAGCGATCTGTACATGCCTCCTCCGTGTTAGAGTATTTTCAAAATACATGCCTAAAACATGCTGAAAATCGATATTTTAGTTGCCCAAAGTCAATATGTGCATGTATCTTCTGTACCCGTTTATATCTCAAAATCAGGCTCAAAACACCCGAAAATTCAATATTTTGGGGTCCCAGAAGCAATCTGTACATGCCTACTCAGTGCTAGAATATTTTCAAAATATAGGCTAAAAACATGCTAAAAATCGATCTTTTTGGTGCCAAAAAGTCGATATCTCAAATTCAGTCTCAAAACACCCGAAAATTCGATATTTAGGGGTCCCAGAAGCGATCTGTACATGCCTACTCCGTGTTAGAGTATTTTCAAAATTCAGGCCCAAAACATGCTGAAAATCGATATTTTTGGTGCCCAAAGTCAATATGTGTATGCTTCTACTATACTCGTTTATATCTCAAATTCAGGCTCAAAACACCCGAAAATTCGATATTTTGGGGTCCCAGAAGCGATCTGTACATGCCTACTCCTTGTAAGAGTATTTTCAAAATACAGGCCCAAAACATGCTAAAAATCGATATTTTAGATGCCGAAAGTCAATATGTGCATGTATCTTCTGTACCCGTTTATATCTCAAATTCAGGCTCAAAACACCCGAAAATTCAATATTTTGGGGTCCCAGAAGCAATCTGTACATGCCTACTCAGTGCTAGAATATTTTCAAAATATAGGCTAAAAACATGATAAAAATCGATATTTTAGGTGCCAAAAAGTCGATATCTCAAATTCAGTCCCAAAACACCCGAAAATTCGATATTTAGGGGTCCCAGAAGCGATCTGTACATGCCTACTCCGTGTTAGAGTATTTTCAAAATTCAGGCCCAAAACATGCTCAAAATCGATGTTTTAGGTGCCAAAAAGTCGATAAGTGCATGCACTTTCAGTACCCGTTTATATCTCAAATTCAGGCTCAAAACACCCAAAAATTCGATATTTTGGGGTCCAAGAAGCGATCTGTACATGCCTACTCCGTATTAGAGTATTTTCAAAATATATGACCAAAATATGCTGAAAATCGATATTTTAGATGCCCAACGTCAATATGTTAATGTATCTTTTGTACCCGTTTATATCTCAAATTCAGGCTCAAAACACCCGAAAATTCAATATTTTGGGGTCCCAGAAGCAATCTGTACATGCCTACTCAGTGCTAGAATATTTTCAAAATATATGCTAAAAACATGCTAAAAATCGATATTTTAGGTGCCAAAAAGTCGATATCTCAAATTAAGGCCCAAAACACCCGAAAATTCGATATTTAGGGGTCCCAGAAGCGATCTGTACATGCCTACTCCGTGTTAGAGTATTTTCAAAATACAGGCAAAAAACATACTGAAAATCGATCTTTTAGGTGCTCAAAAGTCGATATGTGCATGCATCTTCTCTACCCGTTTATATCTCAAATTCTGGCCCTAAACACCCGAAAATTCGATATTTTTGGGTCCCAAAAGCGATCTGTACATGCCTACTCAGTGCTAGAATGTTTTCAAAATATAGGCTCAAAACTTGCTCAAAATCGATATTTTAGGTGCCCGAAAGTCGGCATGTGCATGCATCTTCTGTATTCGTTTATATCTCAAATTCAGGCTCAAAACACCCGAAAATTCGATATTTTGGGGTCCCAGAAGCGATCTGTACATGCCTCCTCCGTGTTAGAGTATTTTCAAAATACATGCCTAAAACATGCTGAAAATCGATATTTTAGTTGCCCAAAGTCAATATGTGCATGTATCTTCTGTACCCGTTTATATCTCAAATTCAGGCTCAAAACACCCGAAAATTCAATATTTTGGGGTCCCAGAAGCAATCTGTACATGCCTACTCAGTGCTAGAATATTTTCAAAATATAGGCTAAAAACATGCTAAAAATCGATCTTTTTGGTGCCAAAAAGTCGATATCTCAAATTCAGTCTCAAAACACCCGAAAATTCGATATTTAGGGGTCCCAGAAGCGATCTGTACATGCCTACTCCGTGTTAGAGTATTTTCAAAATTCAGGCCCAAAACATGCTGAAAATCGATATTTTTGGTGCCCAAAGTCAATATGTGTATGCTTCTACTATACTCGTTTATATCTCAAATTCAGGCTCAAAACACCCGAAAATTCGATATTTTGGGGTCCCAGAAGCGATCTGTACATGCCTACTCAGTACTAGAATGTTTTCAAAATATAGGCTCAAAACATGCTCAAAATCGATATTTTAGGTGCCCAAAAGTCGATATGTGCATGCATCTTCTGTACTCGATTATATCTCAAATTCTGGCTCAAAACACCCTAGAATTCGATATTTTGGGGTCCCAGAAGCGCTCTGTACATGCCTACTCAGTGCTAGAATATTTTCAAAATATAGGCTCAAAACATACTAAAAATCGATATTTTAGGTGCGTAAAGGCGATATCTCAAATTCAGGCCCAAAACACCCGAAAATTCGATATTTTGGGGTCCCAGAAGCGATCTGTACATGCCTACTCCTTGTAAGAGTATTTTCAAAATACAGGCCCAAAACATGCTAAAAATCGATATTTTAGATGCCGAAAGTCAATATGTGCATGTATCTTCTGTACCCGTTTATATCTCAAATTCGGGCTCAAAACACCCGAAAATTCAATATTTTGGGGTCTCAGAAGCAATCTGTACATGCCTACTCAGTGCTAGAGTATTTTCAAAATTCAGGCCCAAAACATGCTGAAAATCGATGTTTTTGGTCCCCAAAGTCAATATGTGTATGAATCTTCTATACTCGTTTATATCTCAAATTCAGGCTCAAAACACCCGAAAATTCAATATTTTGGGGTCCCAGAAGCAATCTGTACATGCCTACTCAGTGCTAGAATAGTTTCAAAATATAGGCTAAAAACATGTTAAAAATCGGTCTTATAGGTGCCAAAAAGTCGATATCTCAAATTCAATCCCAAAACACCCGAAAATTCGATATTTAGGGGTCCCAGAAGCGATCTGTACATGCCTACTCCGTGTTAGAGTATTTTCAAAATACAGACCAAAAACAGACTGAAAATCGATCTTTTAGGTGCACAAAAGTCGATATGTGCATGCATCTTCTGTACCCGTTTATATCTCAAATTCTGGCCCTAAACACCCGAAAATTCGATATTTTGGCGTCCCAGAAGCGATCTGTACATGCCTACTCAGTGCTAGAATGTTTTCAAAATATAGGCTCAAAACATGCTCAAAATCGATATTTTAGGTGCCCAAAAGTCGATATGTGCATGCATCTTCTGTACTCGATTATATCTCAAATTCAGGCTCAAAACACTCTAAAATTCGATATTTTGGGGTCCCAGAAGCGCTCTGTACATGCCTACTCAGTGCTAGAATATTTTCAAAATATAGGCTCAAAACATGCTAAAAATCGATATTTTAGGTGCGTAAAGGCGATATCTCAAATTCAGGCCCAAAACACCCGAAAATTCGATATTTTGGGGTCTCAGAAGCGATCTGTACATGCCTACTCCTTGTTAGAGTATTTTCAAAATACAGGCCCAAAACATGCTGAAAATCGATATTTTAGATGCCCAAAGTCAATATGTGCATGTATCTTCTGTACCCGTTTATATCTCAAATTCGGGCTCAAAACACCCGAAAATTCAATATTTTGTGGTCCCAGAAGCAATCTGGACATGCCTACTCAGTGCTAGAATATTTTCAAAATATAGGCTAAAAACATGCAAAAAATCGATCTTTTAGGTGCCAAAAAGTCGATATCTCAAATTCAGTCCCAAAACACCCGAAAATTCGATATTTAGGGGTCCCAGAAGCGATCTGTACATGCCTACTACGTGTTAGAGTATTTTCAAAATACAGGCCAAAAACATACTGAAAATCGATCTTTTAGGTGCCCAAAAGTCGATAAGTGCATGCATCTTCTGTACCCGTTTATATTTCAAATTCTGGCCCTAAACACCCGAAAATTCAATATTTTGGGGTCCCAGAAGCGATCTGTACATGCCTACTCAGTGCTAGAATGTTTTCAAAATATAGGCTCAAAACATGCTCAAAATCGATATTTTAGGTGCCCAAAAGTCGATATGTGCATGCATCTTCTGTACTCGTTTATATCTCAAATTCAGGCTCAAAACACCCTAAAAATCGATATTTTGGGGTCCCAGAAGCGCTCTGTACATGCCTTCTCAGTGCTAGAATATTTTCAAAATATAGGCTCAAAACATGCTAAAAATCGATATTTTAGGTGCGTAAAGGCGATATCTCAAATTCAGGCCCAAAACACCCGAAAATTCGATATTTTGGGGTCCCAGAAGCGATCTGTACATGCCTATTCAGTGCTAGAATATTTTCAAAATATAGGCTCAAAACATGCTAAAAATCGATATTTTAGGTGCGTAAAGGCGATATCTCAAATTCAGGCCCAAAACACCCGAAAATTCGATATTTTGGGGTCCCAGAAGCGATCTGTACATGCCTACTCCGTGTTAGAGTATTTTCAAAATACAGACCAAAAACAGACTGAAAATCGATCTTTTAGGTGCACAAAAGTCGATATGTGCATGCATCTTCAGTACCCGTTTATATCTCAAATTCTGGCCCTAAACACCCGAAAATTCGATATTTTGGGGTCCCAGAAGCGATCTGTACATGCCTACTCCGTGTTAGAGTATTTTCAAAATTCAGGCCCAAAACATGCTGAAAATCGATATTTTTGGTGCCCAAAGTCAATATGTGAATGCTTCTACTATACTCGTTTATATCTCAAATTCAGGCTCAAAACACCAGAAAATTCGATATTTTGGGGTCCCAGAAGCGATCTGTACATGCCTACTCAGTGCTAGAATGTTTTCAAAATATAGGCTCAAAACATGCTCAAAATCGATATTTTAGGTGCCCAAAAGTCGATATGTGCATGCATCTTCTGTACTCGATTATATCTCAAATTCAGGCTCAAAACACCTGAAAATTCGATATTTTGGGGTCCCAGAAGCGCTCTGTACATGCCTACTCAGTGCTAGAATATTTTCAAAATATAGGCTCAAAACATGCTAAAAATCGATATTTTAGGTGCGTAAAGGCGATATCTCAAATTCAGGCCCAAAACACCCGAAAATTCGATATTTTGGGGTCTCAGAAGCGATCTGTACATGCCTACTCCTTGTTAGAGTATTTTCAAAATACAGGCCCAAAACATGCTGAAAATCGATATTTTAGATGCCCAAAGTCAATATGTGCATGTATCTTCTGTACCCGTTTATATCTCAAATTCGGGCTCAAAACACCCGAAAATTCAATATTTTGGGGTCCCAGAAGCAATCTGTACATGCCTACTCAGTGCTAGAATATTTTCAAAATATAGGCTAAAAACATGCTAAAAATCGATCTTTTAGGTGCCAAAAAGTCGATATCTCAAATTCAGTCCCAAAACACCCGAAAATTCGATATTTAGGGGTCCCAGAAGCGATCTGTACATGCCTACTACGTGTTAGAGTATTTTCAAAATACAGGCCAAAAACATACTGAAAATCGATCTTTTAGGTGCCCAAAAGTCGATAAGTGCATGCATCTTCTGTACCCGTTTATATTTCAAATTCTGGCCCTAAACACTCAAAAATTCAATATTTTGGGGTCCCAGAAGCGATCTGTACATGCCTACTCCGTGCTAGAATGTTTTCAAAATATAGGCTCAAAACATGCTCAAAATCGATATTTTAGGTGCCCAAAAGTCGATATGTGCATGCATCTTCTGTACTCGTTTATATCTCAAATTCAGGCTCAAAACACCCTAAAAATCGATATTTTGGGGTCCCAGAAGCGCTCTGTACATGCCTACTCAGTGCTAGAATATTTTCAAAATATAGGCTCAAAACATGCTAAAAATCGATATTTTAGGTGCGTAAAGGCGATATCTCAAATTCAGGCCCAAAACACCCGAAAATTCGATATTTTGGGGTCCCAAAAGCGATCTGTACATGCCTACTCCTTGTTAGAGTATTTTCAAAATACAGGCCCAAAACATGCTGAAAATCGATATTTTAGATGCCCAAAGTCAATATGTGCATGTATCTTCTGTACCCGTTTATATCTCAAATTCGGGCTCAAAACACCCGAAAATTCAATATTTTGGGGTCCCAAAAGCAATCTGTACATGCCTACTCAGTGCTAGAATATTTTCAAAATATAGGATAAAAACATGATAAAAATCGATATTTTAGGTGCCAAAAAGTCGATATCTCAAATTAAAGCTCAAAACACCCGAAAATTCGATATTTAGGGGTCCCAGAAGCGATCTGTACATGCCTACTCCGTGTTAGAGTTTTTTCAAAATTCAGGCCCAAATCATGCTCAAAATCGATGTTTTAGGTGCCAAAAAGTCGATAAGTGCATGCACTTTCAGTACCAGTTTATATATCAAATTCAGGCTCAAAACTCCCAAAAATACGATATTTTAGGGTCCAAGAAGCGATCTGTACATGCCTACTCCGTGTTAGAGTATTTTCAAAATACAGGCCAAAAACATACTGAAAATCGATCTTTTAGGTGCCCAAAAGTCGATATGTGCATGCATCTTCTGTACCCGTTTATATCTCAAATTCAGGCTCAAAACACCCGAAAATTCAATATTTTGGGGTCCCAGTAGCAATCTGTACATGCCTACTCAGTGCTAGAATATTTTAAAAATATAGGCACAAAACATGATAAAAATCGATATTTTAGGTGCCAAAAAGTCGATATCTCAAATTAAGGCCCAAAACACCCGAAAATTCGATATTTAGGGGTCCCAGAAGCGATTTGTACATGCCTACTCCGTGTTAGAGTATTTTCAAAATACAGCCCCAAAACATGCTCAAAATCGATGTTTTACGTGCCGAAAAGTCGATAAGTGCATGCACTTTCAGTACCCGTTTATATCTCAAATTCAGGCTCAAAACACCCAAAAATTCGATATTTTGGGGTCCAAGAAGCGATCTGTACATGCCTACTCCGTATTAGAGTATTTTCAAAATATATGCCCAAAATATGCTGAAAATCGATATTTTAGATGCCCAAAGTCAATATGTGAATGTATCTTTTGTACCCGTTTATATCTCAAATTCAGGCTCAAAACACCCGAAAATTCAATATTTTGGGGTCCCAGAAGCAATCTGTACATGCCTACTCAGTGCTAGAATATTTTCAAAATATAGGCTAAAAACATACTAAAAATCGATATTTTAGGTGCCAAAAAGTCGATATCTCAAATTAAGGCCCAAAACACCCGAAAATTCGATATTTAGGGGTCCCAGAAGCGATCTGTACATGCCTACTCCGTGTTAGAGTATTTTCAAAATACAGGCCAAAAACATACTGAAAATCGATCTTTTATTTGCTCAAAAGTCGATATGTGCATGCATCTTCTTTACCCGTTTATATCTCAAATTCTGGCCCTAAACACCCGAAAATTCGATATTTTTGGGTCACAAAAGCGATCTGTACATGCCTACTCAGTGCTAGAATGTTTTCAAAATATAGGCTCAAAACTTGCTCAAAATCGATATTTTAGGTGCCCGAAAGTCGGTATGTGCATGCATCTTCTGTATTCGTTTATATCTCAAATTCAAGCTCAAAACACCCGAAAATTCGATATTTTGGGGTCCCAGAAGCGATCTGTACATGCCTACTCAGTGCTAGAATATTTTCAAAATATAGGCACAAAACATGCTAAAAATCGATATTTTTGGTGCCCAAAGTCAATATGTGTATGCATCTTCTATATTCGTTTATATCTCAAATTCAGGCTCAAAACACCCGAAAATTCGATATTTTGGGGTCCTAGAAGCGGTCTGTAGATGCCTAGTCAGTTCTAGAATGTTTTCAAAATATAGTCTCAAAACATGCTCAAAATCGATATTTTAGTTGCCCAAAAGTCGATATGTGCATGCATCTTCTGTACTCTTTTATATCTCAAATTCAAGCTCAAAACACCCGAAAATTCGATATTTTGGGGTCCCAGAAGCGATCTGTACATGCCTACTCAGTGCTAGAATATTTTCAAAATATAGCCTAAAAACATGCTAAAAATCGATATTTTAGGTGCCAAAAAGTCGATATCTCAAATTAAGGCCCAAAACACCCGAAAATTCGATATATAGGGGTCCCAGAAGCGATCTGTACATGCCTACTCCGTGTTAGAGTATTTTCAAAATACAGGCCCAAAACATGCTGAAAATCGATATTTTTGGTGCCCAAAGTCAATATGTGTATGCATCTTTTATACTCGTTTATATCTCAAATTCAGGCTCAAAACACCCGAAAATTCGATATTTTGGGGTCCCAGAATCGATCTGTACATGCCTACTCCGTGTTAGAGTATTTTCAAAATTCAGGCCCAAAACATGCTGAAAATCGATATTTTTGGTGCCCAAAGTCAATATGTGCATGTATCTTCTGTACCCGTTTATATCTCAAATTCAGGCTCAAAACACCAGAAAATTCAATATTTTGGGGTCCCAAAAGCAATCTGTACATGCCAACTCAGTGCTAGAATATTTTCAAAATATAGGCTAAAAACATGCTAAAAATCGATATTTTATGTGCCAAAAAGTCGATATCTCAAATTAAGGCCCAAAACACCCGAAAATTCGATATATAGGGTTCCCAGAAGCGATCTGTACATGCCTACTCAGTGCTAGAATGTTTTCAAAATATAGGCTCAAAACATGCTCAAAATCGATCTTTTAGGTGCCCAAAAGTCGATAGGTGCATGCATCTTCTGTACTCATTTATATCTCAAATTCAAGCTCAAAACACCCCAAAATTCGATATTTTGGGGTCCCAGAAGCGATCTGTACATGCCTACTCAGTGCTAGAATATTTTCAAAATATAGCCTAAAAACATGCTAAAAATCGATATTTTAAGTGCGTAAAGGCGATATCTCAAATTCAGGCCCAAAACACCCGAAAATTCGATATTTTGGGGTCCCAGAAGCGATCTGTACATGCCTACTCCGAGTTAGAGTATTTTTAAAATACAGGCCCAAAACATGCTGAAAATCGATATTTTTGGTGCCCAAAGTCAATATGTGTATGCATCTTCTATACTCGTTTATATCTCAAATTCAGGCTCAAAACACCCGAAAATTCAATATTTTGGGGTCCCAGAAGCGATCTGTACATGCCTACTAAGTGCTAGAATGTTTTCAAAATATAGGCTCAAAACATTCTCAAAATCGATATTTTAGGTGCCCAAAAGTCGATATGTGCATGCATCTTCTGTACTCGTTTATATCTCAAATTCAGGCTCAAAACACCCGAAAATTCGATATTTTGGGGTCCCAGAAGAGATCTGTACATGCCAACTCAGTGGTAGAATATTTTCAAAATATAGGCTAAAAACATGCTAAAAATCGATATTTTAGGTGCCAAAGGGTCGATATCTCAAATTAAGTCCCAAAACACCCGAAAATTCGGTATTTAGGGGTCCCAGAAGCGATCTGTACATGCCTACTCCGTGGTAGAATATTTTCAAAATATAGGCTAAAAACATGCTAAAAATCGATATTTTAGGTGCCAAAGGGTCGATATCTCAAATTAAGTCCCAAAACACCCGAAAACTTGATATTTTGGGGTCCCAGAAGCAATCTGTACATGCCTACTCCGTGTTAGAGTATTTTCAAAATACAGGCCAAAAACATACTGAAAATCGATCTTTTAGGTGCCCAAAAGTCGATATGTGCATGCATCTTCTCTACCAGTTTATATCTCAAATTCTGGCCCGAAACACCCGAAAATTCGATATTTTTGGGTCCGAAAAGCGATCTGTACATGCCTACTCAGTGCTAGAATGTTTTCAAAATATAGGCTCAAAACTTGCTCAAAATCGATATTTTAGGTGCCCGAAAGTCGGTATGTGCATGCATCTTCTGTATTCGTTTATATCTCAAATTCAAGCTCAAAACACCCGAAAATTCGATATTTTGGGGTCCCAGAAGCGATCTGTACATGCCTACTCAGTGCTAGAATATTTTCAAAATATAGGCACAAAACATGCTAAAAATCGATATTTTAGGTGCGTAAAGGCGATATCTCAAATTCAGGCCCAAAACACCCAAAAATTCGATATTTTGGGGTCCCAGAAGCGATCTGTACATGCCTACTCAGTGCTAGAATATTTTCAAAATATAGCCTAAAAACATGCTAAAAATCGATATTTTAGGTGCCAAAAAGTCGATATCTCAAATTAAGGCCCAAAACACCCGAAAATTCGATATATAGGGGTCCCAGAAGCGATCTGTACATGCCTACTCCGTGTTAGAGTATTTTCAAAATACAGGCCCAAAACATGCTGAAATCGATATTTTTGGTGCCCAAAGTCAATATGTGTATGCATCTTTTATACTCGTTTATATCTCAAATTCAGGCTCAAAACACCCGAAAATTCGATATTTTGGGGTCCCAGAATCGATCTGTACATGCCTACTCCGTGTTAGAGTATTTTCAAAATTCAGGCCCAAAACATGCTGAAAATCGATATTTTTGGTGCCCAAAGTCAATATGTGCATGTATCTTCTGTACCCGTTTATATCTCAAATTCAGGCTCAAAACACCAGAAAATTCAATATTTTGGGGTCCCAAAAGCAATCTGTACATGCCAACTCAGTGCTAGAATATTTTCAAAATATAGGCTAAAAACATGCTAAAAATCGATATTTTATGTGCTAAAAAGTCGATATCTCAAATTAAGGCCCAAAACACCCGAAAATTCGATATTTTGGGGTCCCAGAAGCGATCTGTACATGCCTACTCCGTGTTAGAGTATTTTCAAAATTCAAGCCCAAAACATGCTAAAAATCGATATTTTTGGTGCCCAAAGTCAATATGTGTATGCATCTTCTATACTCGTTTATATCTCAAATTCAGGCTCAAAACACACGAAAATTCGATATTTTGGGGTCCTAGAAGCGATCTGTAGATGCCTACTCAGTTCTAGAATGTTTTCAAAATATAGTCTCAAAACATGCTCAAAATCGATATTTTAGTTGCCCAAAAGTCGATATGTGCATGAATCTTCTGTACTCGTTTATATCTCAAATTCAGGCTCAAAACACCCGAAAATTCGATATTTTGAGGTCCAAGAAGCGATCTGTACATGCCTACTCCGTGTTAGAGTATTTTCAAAATTCAGGCCCAAAACATGCTGAAAATCGATATTTTTGGTGCCCAAAGTCAATATGTGCATGTATCTTCTGTACCCGTTTATATCTCAAATTCAGGCTCAAAACACCAGAAAATTCAATATTTTGGGGTCCCAAAAGCAATCTGTACATGCCAACTCAGTGCTAGAATATTTTCAAAATATAGGCTAAAAACATGCTAAAAATCGATATTTTATGTGCTAAAAAGTCGATATCTCAAATTAAGGCCCAAAACACCCGAAAATTCGATATTTTGGGGTCCCAGAAGCGATCTGTACATGCCTACTCCGTGTTAGAGTATTTTCAAAATTCAAGCCCAAAACATGCTAAAAATCGATATTTTTGGTGCCCAAAGTCAATATGTGTATGCATCTTCTATACTCGTTTATATCTCAAATTCAGGCTCAAAACACACGAAAATTCGATATTTTGGGGTCCTAGAAGCGATCTGTAGATGCCTACTCAGTTCTAGAATGTTTTCAAAATATAGTCTCAAAACATGCTCAAAATCGATATTTTAGTTGCCCAAAAGTCGATATGTGCATGAATCTTCTGTACTCGTTTATATCTCAAATTCAGGCTCAAAACACCCGAAAATTCGATATTTTGAGGTCCAAGAAGCGATCTGTACATGCCTACTCAGTGCTAGAATATTTTCAAAATATTGGCTTGATCAAAACATGCTAAAAATCGATATTTTTGAAGCGTAAAGGCGATATCTCAAATTCTGGCCCAAAACACCCGAAAATTCGATATTAGGGGTCCCAGAAGCGATCTGTACATGCCTACTCCGTGTTAGAGTATTTTCAAAATACATGCCCAAAACATGCTGAAAATCGATATTTTAGATGCCTAAAGTCAATATGTCCATGTATCTTCTGTACCCGTTTATATCTCAAATTCAGGCTCAAAACACCCGAAAATTCGATATTTTGAGGTCCAAGAAGCGATCTGTACATGCCTACTCAGTGCTAGAATATTTTCAAAATATAGGCTTGATCAAAACATGCTAAAAATCGATATTTTTGAAGCGTAAAGGCGATATCTCAAATTCTGGCCCAAAACACCCGAAAATTCGATATTAGGGGTCCCAGAAGCGATCTGTACATGCCTACTCCGTGTTAGAGTATTTTCAAAATACATGCCCAAAACATGCTGAAAATCGATATTTTAGATGCCTAAAGTCAATATGTCCATGTATCTTCTGTACCCGTTTATATCTCAAATTCAGGCTCAAAACACCCGAAAATTCAATATTTTGGGGTCCCAGAAGCGCTCTGTACATGCCTACTCAGTGCTAGAATATTTTCAAAATATAGGCTCAAAACATGCTAAATATCGATATTTTAGGTGCGTAAAGGCGATATCACAAATTCAGGCCCAAAACACTCGAAAATTCGATATTTTGGGGTCCCAGAAGCGGTCTGTACATGCGTACTACGTGTTAGAGTATTTTCAAAATACAGGCCAAAAACGTACTGAAAATCGATCTTTTAGGTGCCCAAAAGTCGATATGTGCATGCTTCTTCTGTACCCGTTTATATCTCAAATTCCGGCTCAAAACACCTGAAAATTCGATATTTTGGGGTCCTAGAAGCGATCTGTACATGCCTACTCCGTGTTAGAGTATTTTCAAAATACAGGCCCAAAACATGCTGAAAATCGATATTTGGGTTGCCCAAAGTCAATATGTGCATATATCTTCTGTACCCGTTTATATCTCAAATTCAAGCTCAAAACACCCGAAAAATCAATATTTTGGGGGCCCAGAAGCAATCTGTACATACCTACTCAGTGCTAGAATATTTTCAAAATATAGGCTAAAAACATGTTAAAAATCGGTCTTTTAGGTGCCAAAAAGTCGATATATCAAATTCAGTCCCAAAACACCCGGAAATTCGATATTTAGGGGTCCCAGAAGCGATCTGTACATGCCTACTCCGTGTTAGAGTATTTTCAAAATACAGGCCAAAAACAGACTGAAAATCGATCTTTTAGGTGCACAAAAGTCGATATGTGCATGCATCTTCTGTACCCGTTTATATCTCAAATTCTGGCCCTAAACACCCGAAAATTCGATATTTTGGGGTCCCAGAAGCGATCTGTACATGCCTACTCCGTGTTAGAGTATTTTCAAAATACAGGCCCAAAACATGCTCAAAATCGATGTTTTAGGTGCCCAAAAGTCGATATGTGCATGCATCTTCAGTACCAGTTTATATCTCAAATTCAGGCTCAAAACACCCGAAAATTCGATATTTTGGGGTCCCAGAAGCGATCTGTACATGCCTACTCCGAGTTAGAGTATTTTCAAAATACAGGCCCAAAACATGCTGAAAATCGATATTTTTGGTGCCCAAAGTCAATATGTGTATGCATCTTCTGTACTCGTTTATATCTCAAATTCAGGCTCAAAACACCCGAAAATTCGATATTTTGGGGTCCCAGAAGTGATCTGTACATGCCTACTCAGTGCTAGAATATTTTCAAAATATAGGCTAAAAACATGCTAAAAATCGATATTTTAGGTGCCAAAGGGTAGATATCTCAAATTAAGTCCCAAAACACCCGAAAATTCGGTATTTAGGGGTCCCAGAAGCGATCTGTACATGCCTACTCCGTGTTAAAGTATTTTCAAAATACAGGCCAAAAACATACTGAAAATCGATCTTTTAGGTGCCCAAAAGTCGATATTTGCATGCATCTTCTCTACCCGTTTATATCTCAAATTCTGGCCCTTAACACCCGAAAATTCGATATTTTTGGGTCCTAAAAGCGATCTGTACATGCCTACTCAATGCTAGAATGCTTTCAAAATATAGGCTCAAAACATGCTCAAAATCGATATTTTAGGTGCCCAAAAGTCGATATGTGCATTCATCTTTTGTATTCGTTTATATCTCAAATTCAAGCTCAAAACACATGAAAATTCGATATTTTGAGGTCCCAGAAGCGATTTGTACATGCCTACTCAGTGCTAGAATATTTTCAAAATATAGGCTCAAAACATGCTAAAATTCGATATTTTAGGTGCCAAAAAGTCGATATCTCAAATTAAGGCCCAAAACACCCGAAAATTCGATATTTAGGGGTCCCAGAAGCGATCTGTACATGCCTACTCAGTGCTAGAATGTTTTCAAAATATAGGCTCAAAACTTGCTCAAAATCGATATTTTAGTTGCCCAATAGTCGATAGGTGCATGCATCTTCTGTACTCGTTTATATCTCAAATTCAAGCTCAAAACACCCGAAAATTCGATATTTTGGGGTCTCTGAAGCGATCTGTACATGCCTACTCAGTGCTAGAATATTTTCAAAATATAGGCTAAAAACATGCTAAAAATCGATATTTTAAGTGCGTAAAGGCGATATCTCAAATTCAGGCCCAAAACACCCGAAAATTCGTTATTTTGGGGTACCAGAAGCGATCTGTACATGCCTACTCCGTGTTAGAGTATTTTCAAAATACAGGCCCAAAACATGCTCAAAATCGATGTTTTAGGTGCCCAAACGTCGATATGTGCATGCATCTTCAGTACCCGTTTATATCTCAAATTCAGGCTCAAAACACCCGAAAATTCGATATTTTGGGGTCCCAGAAGCGATCTGTACATGCCTACTCCGTGTTAGAGTATTTTCAAAATACAGGCCCAAAACATGCTGAAAATCGATATTTTAGATGCCCAAAGTCAATATGTGCATGTATCTTCAGTACCCGTTTATATCTCAAATTCTGGCCCTAAACACACAAAAATTCGATATTTTGGGGTCCCAGAAGCGATCTGTACATGTCTACTCCGTGTTAGAGTATTTTCAAAATTCAGGCCTAAAACATGCTGAAAATCGATATTTTTGGTGTCCAAAGTCAATATGTGTATGCACCTTCTATACTCGTTTATATCTCAAATTCAGGCTCAAAACACCCTAAAATTCGATATTTTGGGGTCCCAGAAGCGATCTGTACATGCCTACTCAGTGCTAGAATGTTTTCAAAATATAGGATCAAAACATGCTCAAAATCGATATTTTAGGTGCCCAAAAGTCGATATGTGCATGCATCTTCTGTACTCGTTTATATCTCAAATTCAGGCTCAAAACACCCGAAAATTCGATATTTAGGGGTCCCAGAAGGGTTCTGTACATGCCTACTCCGTGTTAGAGTATTTTCAATATACAGCCCAAAAACATACTGAAAATCGATCTTTTAGGTGCCCAAAAGTCGATATGTGCATGCATCTTCTGTACCCGTTTATATCTTAAATTCTGGCCCTAAACCCCCGAAAATTCAATATTTTGGGGTCCCAGAAGCGATCTGTACATGCCTACTCCGTGTTAGAGTATTTTCAAAATTCAGGCCCAAAACATGCTGAAAATCGATATTTTTGGTGCCCAAAGTCAATATGTGTATGCATCTTCTATACTCGTTTATATCTCAAATTCAGGCTCAAAACACCCGCAAATTCGATATTTTGGGGTCCCAGAAACGATTTGTACATGCCTACTCAGTGCTAGAATGTTTTCAAAATATAGGCTCATAACATGCTCAAAATCGATATTTTAGGTTCCCAAAAGTCGATATGTGCATGCATCTTCTGTAGTCGTTTATATCTCAAATTCAGGCTCAAAACACCCGAAAATTCGATATTTTGGGGTCCCAGAAGCGATCTGTACATGCCTACTCAGTGCTAGAATATTTTCAAAATATAGGCTCAAAACATGCTAAAAATCGATATTTTAGGTGCGTAAAGGCGATATCTCAAATTAAGGCCCAAAACACCCGAAAATTCGATATTTAGGGGTCCCAGAAGCGATCTGTACATGCCTACTCAGTGCTAGAATGTTTTCAAAATATAGGCTCAAAGCTTGCTCAAAATCGATATTTTTGTTGCATGCATCTTCTGTACTCGTTTATATCTCAAATTCAAGCTCAAAACACCCGAATGCCTACTCAGTGCTAGAATGTTTTCAAAATATAGGCTCAAAACTTGCTCAAAATCGATATTTTAGGTGCCCAATAGTCGATAGGTGCATGCATCTTCTGTACTCGTTTATATCTCAAATTCAAGCTCAAAACACCCGAAAATTTGATATTTTGGGGTCCCAGAAGCGATCTGTACATGCTTACTCCGTGTTAGAGTATTTTCAAAATACAGGCCCAAAACTTGCTGAAAATCGATATTTTAGATGCCCAATGTGCATGTATCTTCAGTACCCGTTTATATCTCAAATTCTGGCCCTAAACCCCCGAAAATTCGATATTTTGTGGTCCCAGAAGCGATCTGTACATGTCTACTCCGTGTTAGAGTATTTTCAAAATTCAGGCCCAAAACATGCTGAAAAACGATATTTTTGGTGCCCAAAGTCAATATGTGTATGCATCTTCTATACTCGTTTATATCTCAAATTCAGGCTCAAAACACCCGCAAATTCGATATTTTGGGGTCCCAGAAACGATTTGTACATGCCTACTCAGTGCTAGAATGTTTTCAAAATATAGGCTCATAACATGCTCAAAATCGATATTTTAGGTTCCCAAAAGTCGATATGTGCATGCATCTTCTGTAGTCGTTTATATCTCAAATTCAGGCTGAAAACACCCAAAAATTCGATATTTTGGGGTCCCAGAAGCGATCTGTACATGCCTACTCAGTGCTAGAACGTTTTCAAAATATAGGCTCAAAACATGCTAAAAATCGATATTTTAGGTGCCAAAGGGTCGATATCCAAAAAATTAAGTCCCAAAAAACCCAAAAATTCGATATTTAGGGGTCCCAGAAGCGATCTGTACATGCCTACTCAGTGCTAGAATGTTTTCAAAATATAGGCTCAAAACTTGCTCAAAATCGATATTTTAGGTGCCCAATAGTCGATAGGTGCATGCATCTTCTGTACTCGTTTATATCTCAAATTCAGGCTCAAAACACCCGAAAATTCGATATTTAGGGGTCCCAGAAGGGTTCTGTACATGCCTACTACGTGTTAGAGTATTTTCAATATACAGCCCAAAAACATACTGAAAATCGATCTTTTAGGTGCCCAAAAGTCGATATGTGCATGCATCTTCTGTACCCGTTTATATCTTAAATTCTGGCCCTAAACCCCCGAAAATTCAATATTTTGGGGTCCCAGAAGCGATCTGTACATGCCTACTCCGTGTTAGAGTATTTTCAAAATTCAGGCCCAAAACATGCTGAAAATCGATATTTTTGGTGCCCAAAGTCAATATGTGTATGCATCTTCTATACTCGTTTATATCTCAAATTCAGGCTCAAAACACCCGCAAATTCGATATTTTGGGGTCCCAGAAACGATTTGTACATGCCTACTCAGTGCTAGAATGTTTTCAAAATATAGGCTCATAACATGCTCAAAATCGATATTTTAGGTTCCCAAAAGTCGATATGTGCATGCATCTTCTGTAGTCGTTTATATCTCAAATTCAGGCTCAAAACACCCGAAAATTCGATATTTTGGGGTCCCAGAAGCGATCTGTACATGCCTACTCAGTGCTAGAATATTTTCAAAATATAGGCTCAAAACATGCTAAAAATCGATATTTTAGGTGCGTAAAGGCGATATCTCAAATTAAGGCCCAAAACACCCGAAAATTCGATATTTAGGGGTCCCAGAAGCGATCTGTACATGCCTACTCAGTGCTAGAATGTTTTCAAAATATAGGCTCAAAGCTTGCTCAAAATCGATATTTTTGGTGCATGCATCTTCTGTACTCGTTTATATCTCAAATTCAAGCTCAAAACACCCGAATGCCTACTCAGTGCTAGAATGTTTTCAAAATATAGGCTCAAAACTTGCTCAAAATCGATATTTTAGGTGCCCAATAGTCGATAGGTGCATGCATCTTCTGTACTCGTTTATATCTCAAATTCAAGCTCAAAACACCCGAAAATTTGATATTTTTGGGTCCCAGAAGCGATCTGTACATGCCTACTCCGTGTTAGAGTATTTTCAAAATACAGGCCCAAAACTTGCTGAAAATCGATATTTTAGATGCCCAATGTGCATGTATCTTCAGTACCCGTTTATATCTCAAATTCTGGCCCTAAACCCCCGAAAATTCGATATTTTGTGGTCCCAGAAGCGATCTGTACATGTCTACTCCGTGTTAGAGTATTTTCAAAATTCAGGCCCAAAACATGCTGAAAAACGATATTTTTGGTGCCCAAAGTCAATATGTGTATGCATCTTCTATACTCGTTTATATCTCAAATTCAGGCTCAAAACACCCGCAAATTCGATATTTTGGGGTCCCAGAAACGATTTGTACATGCCTACTCAGTGCTAGAATGTTTTCAAAATATAGGCTCATAACATGCTCAAAATCGATATTTTAGGTTCCCAAAAGTCGATATGTGCATGCATCTTCTGTAGTCGTTTATATCTCAAATTCAGGCTGAAAACACCCAAAAATTCGATATTTTGGGGTCCCAGAAGCGATCTGTACATGCCTACTCAGTGCTAGAACATTTTCAAAATATAGGCTCAAAACATGCTAAAAATCGATATTTTAGGTGCCAAAGGGTCGATATCCAAAAAATTAAGTCCCAAAAAACCCAAAAATTCGATATTTAGGGGTCCCACAAGCGATCTGTACATGCCTACTCAGTGCTAGAATGTTTTCAAAATATAGGCTCAAAACTTGCTCAAAATCGATATTTTAGGTGCCCAATAGTCGATAGGTGCATGCATCTTCTGTACTCGTTTATATCTCAAATTCAAGCTCAAAAAACCCGAAAATTCGATATTTTGGGGTCCCAAAAGCGATCTGTACATGCCTACTCCGTGTTAGAGTATTTTCAAAATTCAGGCCCAAAACATGCTGAAAATCGATATTTTTTGTGCCCAAAGTCAATATGTGTATGCATCTTCTGTACTCGTTTATATCTCAAATTCAGGCTCAAAACACCCGAAAATTCGATATTTTGGGGTCCCAGAAGCGATCTGTACATGCCTACTCAGTGCTAGAATATTTTCAAAATATAGGCTAAAAACATGCTAAAAATCGATATTTTAGGTGCCAAAGGGTCGATATCCAAAAAATTAAGTCCCAAAAAACCCGAAAATTCGATATTTAGGGGTCCCAGAAGCGATCTGTACATGCCTACTCAGTGCTAGAATGTTTTCAAAATATAGGCTCAAAGCTTGCTCAAAATCGATATTTTTTGTGCATGCATCTTCTGTACTCGTTTATATCTCAAATTCAAGCTCAAAACACCCGAATGCCTACTCAGTGCTAGAATGTTTTCAAAATATAGGCTCAAAACTTGCTCAAAATCGATATTTTAGGTGCCCAATAGTCGATAGGTGCATGCATCTTCTGTACTCGTTTATATCTCAAATTCAAGCTCAAAACACCCGAAAATTTCATATTTTGGGGTCCCAGAAGCGATCTGTACATGCCTACTCCGTGTTACAGTATTTTCAAAATACAGGCCCAAAACTTGCTGAAAATCGATATTTTAGATGCCCAATGTGCATGTATCTTCAGTACCCGTTTATATCTCAAATTCTGGCCCTAAACCCCCGAAAATTCGATATTTTGGGGTCCCAGAAGCGATCTGTACATGTCTACTCCGTGTTAGAGTATTTTCAAAATTCAGGCCCAAAACATGCTGAAAATCGATATTTTTGGTGCCCAAAGTCAATATGTGTATGCATCTTCTATACTCGTTTATATCTCAAATTCAGGCTCAAAACACCCGCAAATTCGATATTTTGGGGTCCCAGAAACGATTTGTACATGCCTACTCAGTGCTAGAATGTTTTCAAAATATAGGCTCATAACATGCTCAAAATCGATATTTTAGGTTCCCAAAAGTCGATATGTGCATGCATCTTCTGTAGTCGTTTATATCTCAAATTCAGGCTGAAAACACCCGAAAATTCGATATTTTGGGGTCCCAGAAACGATCTGTACATGCCTACTCAGTGCTAGAATATTTTCAAAATATAGGCTCAAAACATGCTAAAAATCGATATTTTAGGTGCCAAAGGGTCGATATCCAAAAAATTAAGTCCCAAAAAACCCGAAAATTCGATATTTAGGGGTCCCAGCAGCGATCTGTACATGCCTACTCAGTGCTAGAATGTTTTCAAAATATAGGCTCAAAACTTGCTCAAAATCGATATTTTAGGTGCCCAATAGTCGATAGGTGCATGCATCTTCTGTACTCGTTTATATCTCAAATTCAAGCTCAAAACACCCGAAAATTCGATATTTTGGGGTCCCAAAAGCGATCTGTACATGCCTACTCCGTGTTAGAGTATTTTCAAAATACAGGCCCAAAACATTCTAAAAATCGATATTTTAGATGCCCAAAGTCAATATGTGCATGTATCTTCAGTACCCGTTTATATCTCAAATTCTGGCCCTAAACACACGAAAATTCGATATTTTGGGGTCCCAGAAGCGATCTGTACATGTCTACTCCGTGTTAGAGTATTTTCAAAATTCAGGCCCAAAACATGCTGAAAATCGATATTTTTGGTGCCCAAATATGTGTATGCATCTTCTATACTTGTTTATATCTCAAATTCAGGCTCAAAACACCCGAAAATTCGATATTTTGGGGTCCCAGAAACGATTTGTACATGCCTACTCAGTGCTAGAATATTTTCAAAATATAGGCTCAAAACATGCTAAAAATCGATATTTTAGGTGCGTAAAGGCGATATCTCAAATTAATGCCCAAAACACCCGAAAATTCGATATTTTGGGTCCCAGAAGCGATCTGTACATGCCTACTTCGTGTTAGAGTATTTACAAAATACAGGCCAAAAACATACTGAAAATCGATCTTTTAGGTGCCCAAAAGTCGATATGTTCATGCATCTTCTGTACCCGTTTATATCTCAAATTCTGGCCCTAAACACCCGAAAATTCGATATTTTTGGGTCCCAGAAGCGATCTCTACATGCCTACTCAGTGTTAGAATGTTTTCAAAATATAGGCTCAAAACATGCTCAAAATCAATATTTTAGGTGCCCAAAAGTCGATATGTGCATGCATCTTCTGCACCCGTTTATATCTCAAATTCAGGCTCAAAACACCCGAAAATTCAATATTTTGGGGTCCCAGAAGCAATCTGTACATGCCTACTCAGTGATAGAATATTTTCAAAATATAGGCTAAAAACATGCTAAAAATCGATATTTTAGGTGCCAAAGGGTCGATATCCAAAAAATTAAGTCCCAAAAAACCCGAAAATTCGATATTTAGGGGTCCCAGAAGCGATCTGTACATGCCTACTCAGTGCTAGAATGTTTTCAAAATATAGGCTCAAAGCTTGCTCAAAATCGATATTTTTGGTGCATGCATCTTCTGTACTCGTTTATATCTCAAATTCAAGCTCAAAACACCCGAATGCCTACTCAGTGCTAGAATGTTTTCAAAATATAGGCTCAAAACTTGCTCAAAATCGATATTTTAGGTGCCCAATAGTCGATAGGTGCATGCATCTTCTGTACTCGTTTATATCTCAAATTCAAGCTCAAAACACCCGAAAATTTGATATTTTGGGGTCCCAGAAGCGATCTGTACATGCCTACTCCGTGTTAGAGTATTTTCAAAATACAGGCCCAAAACTTGCTGAAAATCGATATTTTAGATGCCCAATGTGCATGTATCTTCAGTACCCGTTTATATCTCAAATTCTGGCCCTAAACCCCCGAAAATTCGATATTTTGGGGTCCCAGAAGCGATCTGTACATGTCTACTCCGTGTTAGAGTATTTTCAAAATTCAGGCCCAAAACATGCTGAAAATCGATATTTTTGGTGCCCAAAGTCAATATGTGTATGCATCTTCTATACTCGTTTATATCTCAAATTCAGGCTCAAAACACCCGCAAATTCGATATTTTGGGGTCCCAGAAACGATTTGTACATGCCTACTCAGTGCTAGAATGTTTTCAAAATATAGGCTCATAACATGCTCAAAATCGATATTTTAGGTTCCCAAAAGTCGATATGTGCATGCATCTTCTGTAGTCGTTTATATCTCAAATTCAGGCTCAAAACACCCGAAAATTCGATATTTTGGGGTCCCAGAAGCGATCTGTACATGCCTACTCAGTGCTAGAATATTTTCAAAATATAGGCTCAAAACATGCTAAAAATCGATATTTTAGGTGCCAAAGGGTCGATATCCAAAAAATTAAGTCTCAAAAAACCCGAAAATTCGATATTTAGGGGTCCCAGAAGCGATCTGTACATGCCTACTCAGTGCTAGAATGTTTTCGAAATATAGGCTCAAAACTTGCTCAAAATCGATATTTTAGGTGCCCAATAGTCGATAGGTGCATGCATCTTCTGTACTCGTTTATATCTCAAATTCAAGCTCAAAACACCCGAAAATTCGATATTTTGGGGTCCCAAAAGCGATCTGTACATGCCTACTCCGTGTTAGAGTATTTTCAAAATACAGGCCCAAAACATTCTAAAAATCGATATTTTAGATGCCCAAAGTCAATATGTGCATGTATCTTCAGTACCCGTTTATATCTCAAATTCTGGCCCTAAACACACGAAAATTCGATATTTTGGGGTCCCAGAAGCGATCTGTACATGTCTACTCCGTGTTAGAGTATTTTCAAAATTCAGGCCCAAAACATGCTGAAAATCGATATTTTTGGTGCCCAAATATGTGTATGCATCTTCTATACTCGTTTATATCTCAAATTCAGGCTCAAAACACCCGAAAATTCGATATTTTGGGGTCCCAGAAACGATTTGTACATGCCTACTCAGTGCTAGAATATTTTCAAAATATAGGCTCAAAACATGCTAAAAATCGATATTTTAGGTGCGTAAAGGCGATATCTCAAATTAAGGCCCAAAACACCCGAAAATTCGATATTTAGGGGTCCCAGAAGCGATCTGTACATGCCTACTTCGTGTTAGAGTATTTTCAAAATACAGGCCAAAAACATACTGAAAATCGATCTTTTAGGTGCCCAAAAGTCGATATGTTCATGCATCTTCTGTACCCGTTTATATCTCAAATTCTGGCCCTAAACACCCGAAAATTCGATATTTTTGGGTCCCAGAAGCGATCTGTACATGCCTACTCAGTGTTAGAATGTTTTCAAAATATAGGCTCAAAACATGCTCAAAATCAATATTTTAGGTGCCCAAAAGTCGATATGTGCATGCATCTTCTGCACCCGTTTATATCTCAAATTCAGGCTCAAAACACCCGAAAATTCAATATTTTGGGGTCCCAGAAGCAATCTGTACATGCCTACTCAGTGCTAGAATATTTTCAAAATATAGGCTAAAAACATGCTAAAAATCGATATTTTAGGTGTCAAAGGGTCGATATCCAAAAACTTAAGTCCCAAAAAACCCGAAAATTTGATATTTAGGGGTCCCAGAAGCGATCTGTACATGCCTACTCCGTGTTAGAGTATTTTCAAAATACAAGCCAAAAACATACTGAAAATCGATATTTTTGGTGCCCAAAGTCAATATGTGTATGCATCTTCTATACTCGTTTATATCTCAAATTCAGGCTCAAAACACCCGCAAATTCGATATTTTGGGGTCCCAGAAACGATTTGTACATGCCTACTCAGTGCTAGAATGTTTTCAAAATATAGGCTCATAACATGCTCAAAATCGATATTTTAGGTTCCCAAAAGTCGATATGTGCATGCATCTTCTGTACTCGTTTATATCTCAAATTCAGGCTCAAAACACCCGAAAATTCGATATTTTGGGGTCCCAGAAGCGATCTGTACATGCCTACTCAGTGCTAGAATATTTTCAAAATATAGGCTCAAAACATGCTAAAAATCGATATTTTAGGTGCGTAAAGGCGATATCTCAAATTAAGGCCCAAAACACCCGAAAATTCGATATTTAGGGGTCCCAGAAGCGATCTGTACATGCCTACTTCGTGTTAGAGTATTTTCAAAATACAGGCCAAAAACATACTGAAAATCGATCTTTTAGGTGCCCAAAAGTCGATATGTTCTTGCATCTTCTGTTCCCGTTTATATCTCAAATTCTGGCCCTAAACACCCGAAAATTCGATATTTTGGGGTCCCAGAAGCGATCTGTACATGCCTACTCAGTGTTAGAATGTTTTCAAAATATAGGCTCAAAACATGCTCAAAATCGATATTTTAGGTGCCCAAAAGTCGATATGTGCATGCATCTTCTGCACCCGTTTATATCTCAAATTCAGGCTCAAAACACCCGAAAATTCAATATTTTGGGGTCCCAGAAGCAATCTGTACATGCCTACTCAGTGCTAGAATATTTTCAAAATATAGGCTAAAAACATGCTAAAAATCGATATTTTAGGTGCCAAAGGGTCGATATCCAAAAAATTAAGTCCCAAAAAACCCGAAAATTCGATATTTAGGGGTCCCAGAAGCGATCTGTACATGCCTACTCAGTGCTAGAATGTTTTCAAAATATAGGCTCAAAACTTGCTCAAAATCGATATTTTAGGTGCCCAATAGTCGATAGGTGCATGCATCATCTGTACTCGTTTATATCTCAAATTCAAGCTCAAAACACCCGAAAATTCGATATTTTGGGGTCCCAGAAGCGATCTGTACATGCCTACTCCGTGTTAGAGTATTTTCAAAATACAGGCCCAAAACATGCTGAAAATCGATATTTTAGATGCCCAAAGTCAATATGTGCATGTGTCTTCAGTACCCGTTTATATCTCAAATTCTGACCCTAAACACACGAAAATTCGATATTTTGGGGTCCCAGAAGCGATCTGTACATGTCTACTCCGTGTTAGAGTATTTTCAAAATTCAGGCCCAAAACATGCTGAAAATCGATATTTTTGGTGCCCAAAGTCAATATGTGTATGCATCTTCTATACTCGTTTATATCTCAAATTCAGGCTCAAAACACCCGAAAATTCGATATTTTGGGGTCCCAGAAACGATTTGTACATGCCTACTCAGTGCTAGAATGTTTTCAAAATATAGGCTCATAACATGCTCAAAATCGATATTTTAGGTTCCCAAAAGTCGATATGTGCATGCATCTTCTGTACTCGTTTATATCTCAAACTCAGGCTCAAAACACCCGAAAATTCGATATTTTGGGGTCCCAGAAGCGATCGGTACATGCCTACTCAGTGCTATAATATTTTCAAAATATAGGCTCAAAACATGCTAAAAATCGATATTTTAGGTGCGTAAAGGCGAAATCTCAAATTCTGGCCCTAAACACCCGAAAATTCGACATTTTTGGGTCCCAGAAGCGATCTGTACATGCCTACTCAGTGTTAGAATGTTTTCAAAATATAGGCTCAAAACATGCTCAAAATCGATATTTTAGGTGCCCAAAAGTCGATATGTGCATGCATCTTCTGCACCCGTTTATATCTCAAATTCAGGCTCAAAACACCCGAAAATTCAATATTTTGGGGTCCGAGAAGCAATCTGTACATGCCTACTCAGTGCTAGAATATTTTCAAAATATAGGCTCAAAACATGCTAAAAATCGATATTTTAGGTGCGTAAAGGCGATATCTCAAATTAAGGCCCAAAACACCCGAAAATTCGATATTTAGTTGTCCCAGAAGCGATCTGTACATGCCTACTTCGTGTTAGAGTATTTTCAAAATGCAGGCCAAAAACATGCTGAAAATCGATATTTTAGGTGCCCAAAAGTCGATATGTTCATGCATCTTCTGTACCCGTTTATATCTCAAATTCTGGCCCTAAACACCCGAAAATTCGACATTTTTGGGTCCCAGAAGCGATCTGTACATGCCTACTCAGTGTTAGAATGTTTTCAAAATATAGGCTCAAAACATGCTCAAAATCGATATTTTAGGTGCCCAAAAGTCGATATGTGCATGCATCTTCTGCACCCGTTTATATCTCAAATTCAGGCTCAAAACACCCGAAAATTCAATATTTTGGGGTCCCAAAAGCAATCTGTACATGCCTACTCAGTGCTAGAATATTTTCAAAATATAGGCTCAGAACATGCTAAAAATCGATATTTTAGGTGCCAAAGGGTCGATATCCAAAAAATTAAATCCCAAAAAACCCGAAAATTCGATATTTAGGGGTCCCAGAAGCGATGTGTACATGCCTACTCCGTGTTAGAGTATTTTCAAAATACAGGCCAAAAACATACAGAAAATCGACCTTTTAGGTGACCAAAAGTCGATATGTGCATGCATCTTCTGTACCCGTTTATATCACAAATTCTGGCCCTAAACATCCGAAAATTCGATATTTTTGGGTCCCAAAAGCGATCTGTACATGCCTACTCAGTGCTAGAATGTTTTCAAAATATAGGCTCAAAACATGCTCAAAATCGATATTTTAGGTGCCCAAAAGTCGATATGTGCATGCATCTTCTGTATTCGTTTATATCTCAAATTCAAGCTTAAAACACCCGAAAATTCGATATTTTGGGGTCCCAGAAGCGATCTGTACATGCCTACTCAGTGCTAGAATATTTTCAAAATATAGGCTCAAAACATGCTAAAATTCGATATTTTAGGTGCGTAAAGGCGATATCTCAAATTCAGGCCCAAAACACCCTGAAATTCGATATTTTGGGGTCCCAGAAGCGATCTGTACCATTACTACGTGTTAGAGTATTTTTCAAAATTCAGGCCCAAAACATGCTGAAAATCGATATTTTTGGTGCCCAAAGTCAATATGTGTATGCATCTTCTATACTCGTTTATATCTCAAATTCAGGCTCAAAACACCCGAAAATTCGATATTTTCTGGTCCCTGAAACGATTTGTATATGCCTACTCAGTGCTAGAATGTTTTCAAAATATAGGCTCATAACATGCTCAAAATCGATATTTTAGGTTCCCAAAAGTCGATATGTGCATCCATCTTCTGTACTTGTTTATATCTCAAATTCAGGCTCAAAACACCCGAAAATTCGATATTTTGGGGTCCCAGAAGCGATCTGTACATGCCTACTCAGTGCTAGAATATTTTCAAAATATAGGCTCAAAACATGCTAAAAATCGATATTTTAGGTGCGTAAATGCGATATCTCAAATTAAGGCCCAAAACACCCGAAAATTCGATATTTAGGGGTCCCAGAAGCGATCTGTACATGCCTACTTCGTGTTAGAGTATTTTCAAAATACAGGCCAAAAACATACTGAAAATCGATCTTTTAGGTGCCCAAAAGTCGATATCTTCATGCATCTTCTGTACCCGTTAATATCTCAAATTCTGGCCCTAAACACCCGAAAATTCGATATTTTTGGGTCCCAGAAGCGATCTGTACATGCCTACTCAGTGTTAGAATGTTTTCAAAATATAGGCTCAAAACATGCTCAAAATCGATATTTTAGGTGCCCAAAAGTCGATATGTGCATGCATCTTCTGCACCCGTTTATATCTCAAATTCAGGCTCAAAACACCCGAAAATTCAATATTTTGGGGTCTTAGAAGCAATCTGTACATGCCTACTCAGTGCTAGAATATTTTCAAAATATAGGCTAAAAACATGCTAAAAATCGATATTTTAGGTGCCAAAGGGTCGATATCCAAAAAATTAAGTCCCAAAAAACCCGAAAATTCGATATTTAGGGGTCCCAGAAGCGATCTGTACATGCCTACTCCGTGTTAGAGTATTTTCAAAATACAGGCCAAAAACATACTGAAAATCGATCTTTTAGGTGCCCAAAAGTCGATATGTGCATGCATCTTCTGTACCCGTTTATATCACAAATTCTGGCCCTAAACACCCGAAAATTCGATATTTTTGGGTCCCAAAAGCGATCTGTACATGCCTACTCAGTGCTAGAATGTTTTCAAAATATAGGCTCAAAACATGCTCAAAATCGATATTTTAGGTGCCCAAAAGTCGATATGTGCATGCATCTTCTGTATTCGTTTATATCTCAAATTCAAGCTCAAAACACCCGAAAATTCGATATTTTGGGATCCCAGAAGCGATCTGTACATGCCTACTCAGTGCTAGAATATTTTTTCAAAATATAGGCTCAAAACATGCTAAAATTCGATATTTTAGGTGCGTAAAGGCGATATCTCAAATTCAGGCCCAAAACACCCGGAAATTCAATATTTTGGGGTCCCAGAAGCGATCTGTACCATTACTCCGTGTTAGAGTATTTTCAAAATTCAGGCCCAAAACATGCTGAAAATCATTATTTTTGGTGCCCAAAGTCAATATGTGTATGCATCTTCTATACTCGTTTATATCTCAAATTCAGGCTCAAAACACCAGAAAATTCGATATTTTGGGGTTCCAGAAGCGATCTGTACATGCCTACTCAGTGCTATAATGTTTTCAAAATATAGGCTCAAAACATGCTCAAAATCGATATTTTAGGTGCCCAAAAGTCGATAAGTGCATGCATCTTCTGTACTCGTTTATATCTCAAATTCAGGCTCAAAACACCCGAAAATTCGATATTTTGGGGTCCCAGAAGCGATCTGTACATGCCTACTCAGTGCTAGAATATTTTCAAAATATAGGCTAAAAACATGCTAAAAATCGATATTTTAGGTGCCAAAAAGTCGATATCTCAAATTAGGCCCAAAACACCCTAAAATTCGATATATAGGGGTCCCAGAAGCGATCTGTACATGCCTACTCCGTGCTAGAATGTTTTCAAAATATAGGCTTAAAACATGCTCAAAATCGATATTTTAGGTTCCCAATAGTCGATAGGTGCATGCATTTTCTGTACTCGTTTATATCTCAAATTCGAGCTCAAAATACCCGAAAATTCGATATTTTTGGGTCTCTGAAGCGATCTGTACATGCCTACTCAGTGCTAGAATATTTTCAAAATATAAGCTAAAAACATGCTAAAAATCGATATTTTAAGTGCGTAAAGGCGATATCTCAAATTCAGGCCAAAAACACCCGAAAATTCGATATTTTGGGGTCCCAGAAGCGATCTGTTCATGCCTACTCCGTGTTAGAGTATTTTCAAAATACAGGCCCAAAACATGCTGAAAATCGATGTTTTAGGTGCCCAAAAGTCGATATGTTCATGCATCTTCAGTACCCGTTTATATCTCAAATTCAGGCTCAAAACACCCAAAAATTCGATATTTTGGGGTCCCAGAAGCGATCTGTACATGCCTACTCCGAGTTAGAGTATTTTCAAAATACAGGCTCAAAACATGCTGAAAATCGATATTTTAGATGCCCAAAGTCAATATGTGCATGTATCTTCTGTACCCGTTTATATCTCAAATTCAGGCTCAAAACACCCGAAAATTCAATATTTTGGGGTCCCAGAAGCAATCTGTACATGCCTACTCAGTGCTAGAATATTTTCAAAATATAGGCTAAAAACATGCTAAAAATCGATATTTTAGGTGCCAAAAAGTCGATATCTCAAATTAAGTCCTAAAACACCCGAAAATTCGATATTTAGGGTTCCCAGAAGCGATCTGTACATGCCTACTCCGTGTTAGAGTATTTTCAAAATACAGGCCAAAAACATACTGAAAACCGATCTTTTAGGTGCCCAAAAGTCGATATGTGCATGCATCTTCTCTACCCGTTTATATCTCAAATTCTGGCCCTAAACACCCGAAAATTCGATATTTTGGGGTCCCAAAAGCGTTCTGTACATGCCTACTCAGTGCTAGAATGTTTTCAAAATATAGGCTCAAAACATGCTCAAAATCGATATTTTAGGTGCCCAAAAGTCGATATGTGCATGCATCCTTTGTTTTCGTTTATATCTCAATTTCAAGCTCAAAACACCCGAAAATTCAATATTTTGGGGTCCCAGAAGCGATCTGTACATGCCTACTCCGTGTTAGAGTATTTTCAAAATTCAGGCCAAAAACATACTGAAAATCGATCTTTTAGGAGCCCAAAAGTGGATATGTACATGCATCTTCTTTACCCGTTTATATCTCAAATTCTGGCCCTAAACACCCGAAAATTCGATATTTTTGGGTCCCAAAAGCGATCTGTACATGCCTACTCAGTGCTAGAATGTTTTCAAAATATAGGCTCAAAATATGCTCAAAATAGATATTTTTGGTGCCCAAAAGTCGATATGTGCATGCATCTTATGTATTCGTTTATATCTCAAATTCAAGCTCAAAACACCCGAAAATTCGATATTTTGGGGTCCCAGAAGCGATCTGTACATGCCTACTCAGTGCTAGAATGTTTTCAAAATATAGGCTCAAAACATGCTCAAAATCGATATTTTAGGTTCCCAATAGTCGATAGGTGCATGCATCTTCTGTACTCGTTTATATCTCAAATTCAAGCTCAATATACCCGAAAATTCGATATTTTGGGGTTCCAGAAGCGATCTGTACATGCCTACTCAGTGCTATAATGTTTTCAAAATATAGGCTCAAAACATGCACAAAATCGATATTTTAGGTGCCCTAAAGTCGATAAGTGCATGCATCTTCTGTACTCGTTTATATCTCAAATTCAAGCTCAAAACACCCGAAAATTCGATATTTTGGGGTCCCAGAAGCGATCTGTACATGCCTACTCCGTGTTAGAGTATTTTCAAAATACAGGCCAAAAACATACTGAAAATCGATCTTTTAAGAGCCCAAAAGTGGATATGTACATGCATCTTCTCTACCCGTTTATATCTCAAATTCTGGCCCTAAACACCCGAAAATTCGATATTTTTGGGTCCCAAAAGCGATCTGTACATGCTTACTCAGTGCTAGAATGTTTTCAAAATATAGGCTCAAAACATGCTCAAAATAGATATTTTTGGTGCCCAAAAGTCGATATGTGCATGCATCTTATGTATTCGTTTATATCTCAAATTCAAGCTCAAAACACCCGAAAATTCGATATTTTGGGGTCCCAGAAGCGATCTGTACATGCCTACTCAGTGCTAGAATGTTTTCAAAATATAGGCTCAAAACATGCTCAAAATCGATATTTTAGGTTACCAATAGTCGATAGGTGCATGCATCTTCTGTACTCGTTTATATCTCAAATTCAAGCTCAATATACCCGAAAATTCAATATTTTGGGGTCTCTGAAGCGATCTGTACATGCCTACTCAGTGCTAGAATATTTTCAAAATATAAGCTAAAAACATGCTAAAAATCGATATTTTAAGTGCGTAAAGGCGATATCTCAAATTCAGGCCCAAAACACCCGAAAATTCGATATTTTGGGGTCCCAGAAGCGATCTGTTCATGCCTACTCCGTGTTAGAGTATTTTCAAAATACAGGCCCAAAACATGCTCAAAATCGATGTTTTAGGTGCCCAAAAGTCGATATGTTCATGCATCTTCAGTACCCGTTTATATCTCAAATTCAGGCTCAAAACACCCGAAAATTCGATATTTTGGGGTCCCAGTAGCGATCTGTATATGCCTACTCCGAGTTAGAGTATCTTCAAAATACCGGCTCAAAACATGCTGAAAATCGATATTTTAGATGCCCAAAGTCAATATGTGCATGTATCTTCTGTACCCGTTTATATCTCAACATCAGGCTCAAAACACCCGAAAATTCAATATTTTGTTGTCCCAGAAGCGATCTGTACATGCCTATTTCGTGTTAGAGTAATTTCAAAATACAGGCTCAAAACATGCTGAAAATCGATATTTTATATGCCAAAAGTCAATATGTGCATGTTTCTTCAGTACCCGTTTATATCTCAAATTCTGGCCCTAAACACACGAAAATTCGATATTTTGGGGTCCCAGAAGCGATCTGTTCATGCCTTCTCCGAGTTAGAGTATTTTCAAAATACAGGCTCAAAACATGCTGAAAATCGATATTTTAGATGCCCAAAGTCAATATGTGCATGTATCTTCTGTACCCGTTTTTTTCTCAAATTCAGGCTCAAAACACCCGAAAATTCAATATTTTGGGGTCCCAGAAGCAATCTGTACATGCCTACTCAGTGCTAGAATATTTTCAAAATATAGGCTAAAAACATGCTAAAAATCGATATTTTAGGTGCCAAAAAGTCGATATCTCAAATTCAGTCCCAAAACAACCGAAAATTCGATATTTAGGGGTCCCAGAAGGGATCTGTACATGCCTACTCCGTGTTAGAGTATTTTCAAAATACAGGCCAAAAACATACTGAAAATCGATCTTTTAGGTGCCCAAAAGTCGTTATGTGCATGCATCTTCTGTACCCGTTTATATCTCAAATTCTGGCCCTAAACACCCGAAAATTCGATTTTTTTTTGGTTCCAGAAGCGATCTGTACATGCCTACTCAGTGCTAGAATATTTTCAAATTATAGGCTAAAAACATGCTAAAAATCGATATTTTAGGTGCCAAAAAGTCGATATCTCAAATTAAGTCCCAAAACACCTGAAAATTCGATATTTAGGGGTCCCAGAAGCGATCTGTACATGCCTACTCCGTGTTAGTGTATTTTCAAAATACACGCCAAAAACATACTGAAAACCGATCTTTTAGGTGCTTAAAAGTCGATATGTGCATGCATCTTCTCTACCCGTTTATATCTCAAATTCTGGCCCTAAACACCCGAAAATTCGATATTTTTGGGCCCCAAAAGCGTTTTGTACATGCCTACTCAGTGCTAGAATGTTTTCAAAATATAGGCTCAAAACATGCTCAAAATCGATATTTTAGGTGCCCAAAAGTCGATATGTGCATGCATCCTTTGTATTCGTTTATATCTCAATTTCAAGCTCAAAACACCCGAAAATTCGATATTTTGGGGTCCCAGAAGCGATCTGTACATGCCTAATCAGTGCTAGAATATTTTCAAAATATAGGGTCAAAACATGCTAAAATTCGATATTTTATTTGCATAATGGCGATATCTATAATTCAGGCCCAAAACACTGGAAAATTCGATATTTTGGGGTCCCAGAAGCGATCTGTACATGCCTACTCCGTGTTAGAGTATTTTCAAAATTCAGGCCCAAAAAATGCTGAAAATCAATATTTTTGGTGCCCAAAGTCAGTATGTGTATGCATCTTCTATACTCGTTTATATCTCAAATTCAGGCTCAAAACACCGGAAAATTCGATATTTTGAGGTCTCAGAAGCGATCTGTACATGCCTACTCAGTGCTATAATGTTTTCAAAATATAGGCTCAAAACATGCTCAAAATCGATATTTTAGGTGCCCAAAAGTCGATATGTGCATGCATCTTCTGTACCCGTTTATATCTCAAATTCTGGCCCTAAACACCCAAAAATTCGATATTTTGGGGTTCCAGAAGCGATCTGTACATGCCTACTCAGTGCTAGAATGTTTTCAAAATATAGGCTCAAAACATGCTCAAAATCGATATTTTAGGTGCCCAAAAGTCGATATGTGCATGCATTTTCTGTACTCGTTTATATCTCAAATTCTATCCCTAAACACCCGAAAATTCGATATTTTGGGGTTCCAGAAGCGATCTGTACATGCCTACTCAGTGATAGAATGTTTTCAAAATATAGGCTCAAAACATGCTAAAAATCGATATTTTAGGTGCGTAAAGTCGATATCTCAAATTAAGGCCCAAAACACCCGAAAATTCGATATTTAGGGTTCCCAGAAGCGATCTGTACATGCCTACTTCGTGTTAGAGTATTTTCAAAATACAGGCCAAAAACATACTGAAAATCGATCTTTTAGGTGCCCAAAAGTTGATATGTGCATGCATCTTCTGTACCCGTTTATATCTCAAATTCTGGCCCTAAACACCCGAAAATTTGATATTTTTGGGTCCCAGAAGCGATCTGTACATGCCTACTCAGTGCTAGAATGTTTTCAAAATATAGGCTTAAAACATGCTCAAAATCGATATTTTAGGTGCCCAAAAGTCGATATGTGCATGCATCTTCTGTACTCATTTATATTTCAAATTCAGGCTCAAAACACCCGAAAATTCGATATTTTGGGGTCCCAGAAGCGATCTGTAAATAGCATACTCAGTGCAAGAATATTTTCAAAATATAGGCTCAAAACATGCTAAAAATCTATATTTTAGGTTCGTACAGGCGATATCTCAAATTCTGGCCCTAAACACCCGAAAATTCGATATTTTTGGGTCCCAGAAGCGATCTGTACATGCCTACTCAGTGTTAGAATGTTTTCAAAATATAGGCCAAAACATGCTCAAAATCGATATTTTAGGTGCCCAAAAGTTGATATGTGCATGTATCTTCTGCACCCGTTTATATCTCAAATTCAGGCTCAAAACACCCGAAAATTCAATATTTTGGGGTCCCAGAAGCAATCTGTACATGCCTACTCAGTGCTAGAATATTTTCATAATAATGGACAAAAACATGCTAAAAATCGATATTTTAGGTGCCAAAGGGTCGATATCCAAAAAATTAAGTCCCAAAAAACCCGAAAATTTGATATTTAGGGGTCCCAGAAGCGATCTGTACATGCCTACTCCGTGTTAGAGTTTTTTCAAAATACAGGCCAAAAACATACTGAAAATCGATCTTTTAGGTGCCCAAAAGTCGATATGTGCATGCATCTTCTGTACCCGTTTATATCACAAATTCTGGCCCTAAACACCCGAAAATTCGATATTTATGGGTCCCAAAAGCGATCTGTACATGCCTACTCAGTGCTAGAATGTTTTCAAAATATAGGCTCAAAACATGCTCAAAATCGATATTTTAGGTGCCCAAAAGTCGATATGTGCATGCATCTTCTGTATTCGTTTATATCTCAAATTCAAGCTCAAAACACCCGAAAATTCGATATTTTGGGGTCCCAGAAGCGATCTGTACATGCCTACTCAGTGCTAGAATATTTTCAAAATATAGGCTCAAAACATGCTAAAATTCGATATTTTAGGTGCGAAAAGGCGATATCTCAAATTCAAGCCCAAAACACCCGGAAATTCGATATTTTGGGGTCCCAGAAGCGATCTGTACCATTACTCCGTGTTAGAGTATTTTCAATTTCAGGCCCAAAACATGCTGAAAATCAATATTTTTGGTGCCCAAAGTCAATATGTGTATGCATCTTCTATACTCGTTTACATCTCAAATTCAGGCTCAAAACACCCGAAAATTCGATATTTTGGGGTTCCAGAAGCGATCTGTACATGCCTACTCAGTGCTATAATGTTTTCAAAATATAGGCTCAAAACATGCTTAAAAATCGATATTTTAGGTGCCCAAAAGTCGATAAGTGCATGCATCTTCTGTACTCGTTTATATCGCAAATTCAGGCTCAAAACACCCGAAAATTCGATATTTTAGGGTCCCAGAAGCGATCTGTACATGCCTACTCAGTGCTAGAATATTTTCAAAATATAGGCTAAAAACATGCTAAAAATCGATATTTTAGGTGCCAAAAAGTCGATATCTCAAATTAAGGCCCAAAACACCCGAAAATTCGATATTTAGGGGTCCCAGAAGCAATCTGTACATGCCTACTCAGTGCTATAATGTTTTCAAAATATAGGATCAAAACATGCTAAAAATCGATATTTTAGGTGCCCAAAAGTCGATATGTGCATGCATCTTCTGTACCCGTTTATATCTCAAATTCTGGCCCTAAACACCCGAAAATTCGATATTTTGGGGTTCCAGAAGCGATCTGTACATGCCTACTCAGTGCTAGAATGTTTTCAAAATATAGGCTCAAAACATGCTCAAAATCGATATTTTAGGTGCCCAAAAGTCGATATGTGCATGCATTTTCTGTACTCGTTTATATCTCAAATTCAGGCTCAAAACACCCGAAAATTCGATATTTTGGGGTCCCAGAAGCGATCTGTACATGCCTAATCAGTGCTAGAATATTTTCAAAATATAGGCTCAAAACATGCTAAAAATCGATATTTTAGGTGCGTAAAGTCGATATCTCAAATTAAGGCCCAAAACACCCGAAAATTCGATATTTAGGGGTCCCAGAAGCGATCTGTACATGCCAACTTCGTGTTAGAGTATTTTCAAAATACAGGCCAAAAACATACTGAAAATCGATCTTTTAGGTGCCCAAAAGTCGATATGTGCATGCATCTTCTGTACCCGTTTATATCTCAAATTAAGGCTCAAAACACCCGAAAATTCAATATTTTGGGGTCCCAGAAGCAATCTGTACATGCCTACTCAGTGCTAGAATATTTTCAAAATATAGGCCAAAAACATGCTAAAAATCGATATTTCAGGTGCCAAAGGGTCGATATCCAAAAAATTAAGTCCCAAAAAACCCGAAAATTTGATATTTAGGGGTCCCAGAAGCGATCTGTACATGCCTACTCCGTGTTAGAGTTTTTTCAAAATACAGGCCAAAAACATACTGAAAATCGATCTTTTAGGTGCCCAAAAGTCGATATGTGCATGCATCTTCTGTACCCGTTTATATCACAAATTCTGGCCTTAAACACCCGAAAATTCGATATTTATGGGTCACAAAAGCGATCTGTACATGCCTACTCAGTGCTAGAATGTTTTCAAAATATAGGCTCAAAACATGCTTAAAATCGATATTTTAGGTGCCCAAAAGTCGATATGTGCATGCATCTTCTGTATTCGTTTATATCTCAAATTCAAGCTCAAAACACCCGAAAATTCGATATTTTGGGGTCCCAGAAGCGATCTGTACATGCCTACTCAGTGCTAGAATATTTTCAAAATATAGGCACAAAACATGCTAAAATTCGATATTTTAGGTGCGAAAAGGCGATATCTCAAATTCAAGCCCAAAACACCCGGAAATTCGATATTTTGGGGTCCCAGAAGCGATCTGTACCATTACTCCGTGTTAGAGTATTTTCAATTTCAGGCCCAAAACATGCTGAAAATCAATATTTTTAGTGCCCAAAGTCAATATGTGTATGCATCTTCTATATTCGTTTACATCTCAAATTCAGGCTCAAAACACCCGAAAATTCGATATTTTGGGGTTCCAGAAGCGATCTGTACATGCCTACTCAGTGCTATAATGTTTTCAAAATATAGGCTCAAAACATGCTTAAAAATCGATATTTTAGGTGCCCAAAAGTCGATAAGTGCATGCATCTTCTGTACTCGTTTATATCGCAAATTCAGGCTCAAAACACCCGAAAATTCGATATTTTAGGGTCCCAGAAGCGATCTGTACATGCCTACTCAGTGCTAGAATATTTTCAAAATATAGGCTAAAAACATGCTAAAAATCTATATTTTAGGTGCGTTCAGACGATATCTCAAATTAAGGCCCAAAACACCCGAAAATTCGATATTTAGGGGTCCCAGAAGCGATTTGTAAATGCTTACTCCGTGTTAGAGTATTTTCAAAATACAGGCCAAAAACATACTGAAAGTCGATCTTTTAGGTGCCCAAAAGTCGATAGGTGCATGCAACTTCTGTACCCGTTTATATCTCAAATTCTGGCCGTAAACACCCGAAAATTCGATATTTTGCGGTCCCAGAAGCGATCTGTACATGCCTACTCAGAGCTAGAATGTTTTCAAAATATTGGCTCAAAACATGCTCAAAATCGATATTTTAGGTGCCCAAAAGTCGATATGTGCATGCATCTTCTGTACTCGTTTATATCTCAAGTTCAGGCTCAAAACACCCGAAAATTCGATATTTTGGGGTCCCAGAAGCGATCTGTACATGCTTACTCAGTGCTAGAATATTTTCAAAATATAGGCTAAAAACATGCTAAAAATCGATATTTTAGGTGCCAAAAAGTCGATATCTCAAATTATGGCCCAAAACACCCGAAAATTCGATATTTAGGGGTCCCAGAAGCGATCTGTACATGCCTACTCAGTGCTAGAATGTTTTCAAAATATAGGCTCAAAACATGCTCAAAATCGATATTTTAGGTTCCCAATAGTCGATAGGTGCATGCATCTTCTGTACTCGTTTATATCTCAAATTCAAGCTCAAAATACCCGAAAATTCGATATTTTGGGGTCTCTGAAGCGATCTGTACATGCCTACTCAGTGCTAGAATATTTTCAAAATATAAGCTAAAAACATGCTAAAAATCGATATTTTAAGTGCGTAAAGGCGATATCTCAAATTCAGGCCCAAAACACCCGAAAATTCGATATTTTGGGGTCCCAGAAGCGATCTGTTCATGCCTACTCCGAGTTAGAGTATTTTCAAAATACAGGCTCAAAACATGCTCAAAATCGATATTTTAGATGCCCAAAGTCAATATGTGCATGTATCTTCTATACCCGTTTTTATCTCAAATTCAGGCTCAAAACACCCGAAAATTCGATATTTTGGGGTCCCAGAAGCGATCTGTACATGCCTACTCAGTGCTAGAATATTTTCAAAATATAGGCTCAAAACATGCTAAAATCGATATTTTAGGTGCGTAAAGGCGATATCTCAAAATCAGGCCCAAAACACCCGAAAATTCGATATTTTGGGGTTCCAGAAGCGATCTGTACATGCCTACTCCGTGTTAGAGTATTTACATAATACAGGCCCAAAACATGCTCAAAATCGATGTTTTAGGTGCCGAAAAGTCGAAATGTGAATGCATCTTCAGTACCCGTTTATATCTCAAATTCAGGCTCAAAACACCGGAAAATTCGATATTTTGGGGTCCCAGTAGCGATCTGGACATGTCTACTCAGAGCTAGAATGTTTTAAAAATATAGGCTCAAAACATGCTCAAAATCGATATTTTAGGTCCCCTAAAGACGATATGTGCATGCATCTTCTGTACTCGTTTATATATCAAATTCAAGCTCAAAACACCCGAAAATTCGATATTTTGGGGTCCCAGAAGCGATCTGTACATGCCTACTCAGTGCTAAAATATTTTCAAAATATAGGCTCAAAACATGCTAAAAATCGATATTTTAGGTGCGTAAAGGCGATATCTTAAATTAAGGCCCAAAACACCCGAAAATTCGATATTTAGGGGTCCCAGAAGCGATCTGTACATGCCTACTTCGTGTTAGAGTATTTTCAAAATACAGAACAAAAAAATACTGAAAATCGATCTTTTAGGTGCCCAAAAGTCGATATGTGCATGCATCTTCTGTACCCGTTTATATCCCAATTTCTGGCCCTAAACACCCGAAAATTCGATATTTTGGGGTCCCAGAAGCGATCTGTACATGCTTACTCCGTATTAGAGTATTTTCAAAATACATGACCAAAACATGCTGAAAATCGATATTTTAGATGCCCAAAGTCAATATGTGCATGTATCTTCTGTACCCGTTTATATCTCAAATTCAAGCTCAAAACACCCGAAAATTCGATATTTTGGGGTCCCAGAAGCGATCTGCACATGCCTACTCAGTGCTAGAATATTTTCAAAATATAGGCTCAAAACATGCTAAAATCGATATTTTAGGTGCGTAAAGGCGATATCTCAAATTCTGGCCCTAAACACTCGAAAATTCGATATTTTGGGGTTCCAGAAGCGATCTGTACATGCCTACTCAGTGCTAGAAAGTTTTCAAAATATAGGCTCAAAACATGCTCAAAATCGATATTTTAGGTGCCCAAAAGTCGATATGTGAATGCATTTTCTGTACTCGTTTATATCTCAAATTCAGGCTCAAAACACCCGAAAATTCGATATTTTGGGGTCCCAGAAGCGATCTGTACATGCCTACTCAGTGCTGGAATATTTTCAAAATATAGGCTCAAAACATGCTAAAAATCGATATTTTAGGTGCGTAAAGTCGATATCTCAAATTAAGGCCCAAAACACCCGAAAATTCGATATTTAGGGGTCCCAGAAGCGATCTGTACATGCCTACTTCGTGTTAGAGTATTTTCAAAATACAGGCCGAAAACATACTGAAAATCGATCTTTTAGGTGCCCAAAAGTCGATATGTGCATGCATCTTCTGTACCCGTTTATATCTCTAATTCTGGCCCTAAACACCCGAAAATTCGATATTTTTGGGTCCCAGAAGCGATCTGTACATGCCTACTCCGTGTTAGAGTATTTTCAAAATACAGGCCCAAAACATGATCATAATCGATGTTTTAGGTGCCAAAAAGTCGATATGTGCATGCATCTTCAGTATCCGTTTATATCTCAAATTCCGGCTCAAAACACCCGAAAATTCGATATTTTTGGGTCCCAGAAGCGATCTGTACATGCCTACTCAGTGTTAGAATGTTTTCAAAATATAGGCTCAAAACATGCTCAAAATCGATATTTTAGGTGCCCAAAAGTCGATATGTGCATGCATCTTCTACACCCGTTTATATCTCAAATTCAGGCTCAAAACACCCGAAAATTCAATATTTTGGGGTCCTAGAAGCAATCTGTACATGTCTACTCAGTGTTAGAATATTTTCAAAATATAGGCTAAAAAAATGCTAAAAATTGATATTTTAGGTGCCAAAGGGTCGATATCAAAAAAATTAAGTCCCAAAAAACCCGAAAATTCGATATTTAGGGGTCCCAGAAGCGATCTGTACATGCCTACTCCGTGTTAGAGTATTTTCAAAATACAGGCCAAAAACATACTGAAAATCGATCTTTTAGGTGCCCAAAAGTCGATATGTGCATGCATCTTCTGTACCCGTTTATATCACAAATTCTGGCCCTAAACACCCGAAAATTCGATATTTTTGGGTCCCAAAAGCGATCTGTACATGCCTACTCAGTGCTAGAATGTTTTCAAAATATAGGCTCAAAACATGCTCAAAATCGATATTTTAGGTGCCCAAAAGTCGATATGTGCATGCATCTTCTGTATTCGTTTATATCTCAAATTCAAGCTCAAAACACCCGAAAATTCGATATTTTGGGGTCCCAGAAGCGATCTGTACATGCCTACTCAGTGCTAGAATATTTTCAAAATATAGGCTCAAAACATGCTAAAATTCGATATTTTAGGTTCGTAAAGGCGATATCTCAAATTCAGGCCCAAAACACCCGGAAATTCAATATTTTGGGGTCCCAGAAGCGATCTGTACCATTACTCCGTGTTAGAGTATTTTCAAAATTCAGGCCCAAAACATGCTGAAAATCAATATTTTTGGTGCCCAAAGTCAATATGTGTATGCATTTTCTATACTCGTTTATATCTCAAATTCAGGCTCAAAACACCAGAAAATTCGATATTTTGGGGTCTCTGAAGCGATCTGTACATGCCTACTCAGTGCTAGAATATTTTCAAAATATAAGCTAAAAACATGCTAAAAATCGATATTTTAAGTGCGTAAAGGCGATATCTCAAATTCAGGCCAAAAACACCCGAAAATTCGATATTTTGGGGTCCCAGAAGCGATCTGTTCATGCCTACTCCGTGTTAGAGTATTTTCAAAATACAGGCCCAAAACATGCTCAAAATCGATGTTTTAGGTGCCCAAAAGTCGATATGTTCATGCATCTTCAGTACCCGTTTATATCTCAAATTCAGGCTCAAAACACCCAAAAATTCGATATTTTGGGGTCCCAGAAGCGATCTGTACATGCCTACTCCGAGTTAGAGTATTTTCAAAATACAGGCTCAAAACATGCTGAAAATCGATATTTTAGATGCCCAAAGTCAATATGTGCATGTATCTTCTGTACCCGTTTATATCTCAAATTCAGGCTCAAAACACCCGAAAATTCAATATTTTGGGGTCCCAGAAGCAATCTGTACATGCCTACTCAGTGCTAGAATATTTTCAAAATATAGGCTAAAAACATGCTAAAAATCGATATTTTAGGTGCCAAAAAGTCGATATCTCAAATTAAGTCCCAAAACACCCGAAAATTCGATATTTAGGGGTCCCAGAAGCGATCTGTACATGCCTACTCCGTGTTAGAGTATTTTCAAAATACAGGCCAAAAACATACTGAAAACCGATCTTTTAGGTGCCCAAAAGTCGATATGTGCATGCATCTTCTCTACCCGTTTATATCTCAAATTCTGGCCCTAAACACCCGAAAATTCGATATTTTGGGGTCCCAAAAGCGTTCTGTACATGCCTACTCAGTGCTAGAATGTTTTCAAAATATAGGCTCAAAACATGCTCAAAATCGATATTTTAGGTGCCCAAAAGTCGATATGTGCATGCATCCTTTGTATTCGTTTATATCTCAATTTCAAGCTCAAAACACCCGAAAATTCAATATTTTGGGGTCCCAGAAGCGATCTGTACATGCCTACTCCGTGTTAGAGTATTTTCAAAATTCAGGCCCAAAACATGCTGAAAATCAATATTTTTGGTGCCCAAAGTCAATATGTGTATGCATCTTCTATACTCGTTTATATCTCAAATTCAGGCTCAAAACACCCGAAAATTCGATATTTTGGGGTTCCAGAAGCGATCTGTACATGCCTACTCAGTGCTATAATGTTTTCAAAATATAGGCTCAAAACATGCACAAAATCGATATTTTAGATGCCCTAAAGTCGATAAGTGCATGCATCTTCTGTACTCGTTTATATCTCAAATTCAAGCTCAAAACACCCGAAAATTCGATATTTTGGGGTCCCAGAAGCGATCTGTACATGCCTACTCCGTGTTAGAGTATTTTCAAAATACAGGCCAAAAACATACTGAAAATCGATCTTTTAGGAGCCCAAAAGTGGATATGTACATGCATCTTCTCTACCCGTTTATATCTCAAAATCTGGCCCTAAACACCCGAAAATTCGATATTTTTGGGTCCCAAAAGCGATCTGTACATGCCTACTCAGTGCTAGAATGTTTTCAAAATATAGGCTCAAAACATGCTCAAAATAGATATTTTTGGTGCCCAAAAGTCGATATGTGCATGCATCTTATGTATTCGTTTATATCTCAAATTCAAGCTCAAAACACCCGAAAATTCGTTATTTTGGGGTCCCAGAAGCGATCTGTACATGCCTACTCAGTGCTAGAATGTTTTCAAAATATAGGCTCAAAACATGCTCAAAATCGATATTTTAGGTTCCCAATAGTCGATAGGTGCATGCATCTTCTGTACTCGTTTATATCTCAAATTCAAGCTCAATATACCCGAAAATTCGATATTTTGGGGTTCCAGAAGCGATCTGTACATGCCTACTCAGTGCTATAATGTTTTCAAAATATAGGCTCAAAACATGCACAAAATCGATATGTTAGGTGCCCTAAAGTCGATAAGTGCATGCATCTTCTGTACTCGTTTATATCTCAAATTCAGGCTCAAAACACCCGAAAATTCGATATTTTGGGGTCCCAGAAGCGATCTGTACATGCCTACTCCGTGTTAGAGTATTTTCAAAATACAGGCCAAAAACATACTGAAAATCGATCTTTTAGGAGCCCAAAAGTGGATATGTACATGCATCTTCTCTACCCGTTTATATCTCAAATTCTGGCCCTAAACACCCGAAAATTCGATATTTTTGGGTCCCAAAAGCGATCGGTACATGCCTACTCAGTGCTAGAATGTTTTCAAAATATAGGCTCAAAACATGCTCAAAATAGATATTTTTGGTGCCCAAAAGTCGATATGTGCATGCATCTTATGTATTCGTTTATATCTCAAATTCAAGCTCAAAACACCCGAAAATTCGATATTTTGGGGTCCCAGAAGCGATCTGTACATGCCTACTCAGTGCTAGAATGTTTTCAAAATATAGGCTCAAAACATGCACAAAATCGATATTTTAGGTGCCCTAAAGTCGATAAGTGCATGCATCTTCTGTACTCGTTTATATCTCAAATTCAAGCTCAAAACACCCGAAAATTCGATATTTTGGGGTCCCAGAAGCGATCTGTACATGCCTACTCCGTGTTAGAGTATTTTCAAAATAAAGGCCAAAAACATACTGAAAATCGATCTTTTAGGAGCCCAAAAGTGGATATGTACATGCATCTTCTCTACCCGTTTATATCTCAAATTCTGGCCCTAAACACCCGAAAATTCGATATTTTTGGGTCCCAAAAGCGATCTGTACATGCCTACTCAGTGCTAGAATGTTTTCAAAATATAGGCTCAAAACATGCTCAAAATAGATATTTTTGGTGCCCAAAAGTCGATATGTGCATGCATCTTATGTATTCGTTTATATCTCAAATTCAAGCTCAAAACACCCGAAAATTCGATATTTTGGGGTCCCAGAAGCGATCTGTACATGCCTACTCAGTGCTAGAATGTTTTCAAAATATAGGCTCAAAACATGCTCAAAATCGATATTTTAGGTTCCGAATAGTCGATAGGTGCATGCATCTTCTGTACTCGTTTATATCTCAAATTCAAGCTCAATATACCCGAAAATTCGATATTTTGGGGTTCCAGAAGCGATCTGTACATGCCTACTCAGTGCTATAATGTTTTCAAAATATAGGCTCAAAACATGCACAAAATCGATATTTTAGGTGCCCTAAAGTCGATAAGTGCATGCATCTTCTGTACTCGTTTATATCTCAAATTCAAGCTCAAAACACCCGAAAATTCGATATTTTGGGGTCCCAGAAGCGATCTGTACATGCCTACTCTGTGTTAGAGTATTTTCAAAATACAGGCCAAAAACATACTGAAAACCGATCTTTTAGGTGCCCAAAAGTCGATATGTGCATGCATCTTCTCTACCCGTTTATATCTCAAATTCTGGCCCTAAACACCCGAAAATTCGATATTTTGGGGTCCCAAAAGCGTTCTGTACATGCCTACTCAGTGCTAGAATGTTTTCAAAATATAGGCTCAAAACATGCTCAAAATCGATATTTTAGGTGCCCAAAAGTCGATATGTGCATGCATCCTTTGTATTCGTTTATATCTCAATTTCAAGCTCAAAACACCCGAAAATTCAATATTTTGGGGTCCCAGAAGCGATCTGTACATGCCTACTCCGTGTTAGAGTATTTTCAAAATTCAGGCCCAAAACATGCTGAAAATCAATATTTTTGGTGCCCAAAGTCAATATGTGTATGCATCTTCTATACTCGTTTATATCTCAAATTCAGGCTCAAAACACCCGAAAATTCGATATTTTGGGGTTCCAGAAGCGATCTGTACATGCCTACTCAGTGCTATAATGTTTTCAAAATATAGGCTCAAAACATGCACAAAATCGATATTTTAGGTGCCCTAAAGTCGATAAGTGCATGCATCTTCTGTACTCGTTTATATCTCAAATTCAAGCTCAAAACACCCGAAAATTCGATATTTTGGGGTCCCAGAAGCGATCTGTACATGCCTACTCCGTGTTAGAGTATTTTCAAAATACAGGCCAAAAACATACTGAAAATCGATCTTTTAGGAGCCCAAAAGTGGATATGTACATGCATCTTCTCTACCCGTTTATATCTCAAATTCTGGCCCTAAACACCCGAAAATTCGATATTTTTGGGTCCCAAAAGCGATCTGTACATGCCTACTCAGTGCTAGAATGTTTTCAAAATATAGGCTCAAAACATGCTCAAAATAGATATTTTTGGTGCCCAAAAGTCGATATGTGCATGCATCTTATGTATTCGTTTATATCTCAAATTCAAGCTCAAAACACCCGAAAATTCGATATTTTGGGGTCCCAGAAGCGATCTGTACATGCCTACTCAGTGCTAGAATGTTTTCAAAATATAGGCTCAAAACATGCTCAAAATCGATATTTTAGGTTCCCAATAGTCGATAGGTGCATGCATCTTTTGTACTCGTTTATATCTCAAATTTAAGCTCAATATACCCGAAAATTCGATATTTTGGGGTTCCAGAAGCGATCTGTACATGCCTACTCAGTGCTATAATGTTTTCAAAATATAGGCTCAAAACATGCACAAAATCGATATTTTAGGTGCCCTAAAGTCGATAAGTGCATGCATCTTCTGTACTCGTTTATATCTCAAATTCAAGCTCAAAACACCCGAAAATTCGATATTTTGGGGTCCCAGAAGCGATCTGTACATGCCTACTCCGTGTTAGAGTATTTTCAAAATACAGGCCAAAAACATACTGAAAATCGATCTTTTAGGAGCCCAAAAGTGGATATGTACATGCATCTTCTCTACCCGTTTATATCTCAAATTCTGGCCCTAAACACCCGAAAATTCGATATTTTTGGGTCCCAAAAGCGATCTGTACATGCCTACTCAGTGCTAGAATGTTTTCAAAATATAGGCTCAAAACATGCTCAAAATAGATATTTTTGGTGCCCAAAAGTCGATATGTGCATGCATCTTATGTATTCGTTTATATCTCAAATTCAAGCTCAAAACACCCGAAAATTCGATATTTTGGGGTCCCAGAAGCGATCTGTACATGCCTACTCAGTGCTAGAATGTTTTCAAAATATAGGCTTAAAACATGCTCAAAATCGATATTTTAGGTGCCCAAAAGTCGATATGTGCATGCATCTTCTGTACTCATTTATATTTCAAATTCAGGCTCAAAACACCCGAAAATTCGATATTTTGGGGTCCCAGAAGCGATGTGTAAATAGCCTACTCAGTGCAAAAATATTTTCAAAATATAGGCTCAAAACATGCTAAAAATCTATATTTTAGGTTCGTACAGGCGATATCTCAAATTCTGGCCCTAAACACCCGAAAATTCGATATTTTTGGGTCCCAGAAGCGATCTGTACATGCCTACTCAGTGTTAGAATGTTTTCAAAATATAGGCTCAAAACATGCTCAAAATCGATATTTTAGTTGCCCAAAAGTCGATATGTGCATGTATCTTCTGCACCCGTTTATATCTCAAATTCAGGCTCAAAACACCCGAAAATTCAATATTTTGGGGTCCCAGAAGCAATCTGTACATGCCTACTCAGTGCTAGAATATTTTCAAAATATAGGCCAAAAACATGCTAAAAATCGATATTTTAGGTGCCAAAGGGTCGATATCCAAAAAATTAAGTCCCAAAAAACCCGAAAATTTGATATTTAGGGGTCCCAGAAGCGATCTGTACATGCCTACTCCGTGTTAGAGTTTTTTCAAAATACAGGCCAAAAACATACTGAAAATCGATCTTTTAGGTGCCCAAAAGTCGATATGTGCATGCATCTTCTGTACCCGTTTATATCACAAATTCTGGCCCTAAACACCCGAAAATTCGATATTTATGGGTCCCAAAAGCGATCTGTACATGCCTACTCAGTGCTAGAATGTTTTCAAAATATAGGCTCAAAACATGCTCAAAATCGATATTTTAGGTGCCCAAAAGTCGACATGTGCATGCATCTTCTGTATTCGTTTATATCTCAAATTCAAGCTCAAAACACCAGAAAAATTCGATATTTTGGGGTCCCAGAAGCGATCTGTACATGCCTACTCAGTGCTAGAATATTTTCAAAATATAGGCTCAAAACATGCTAAAATTCGATATTTTAGGTGCGAAAAGGCGATATCTCAAATTCAAGCCCAAAACACCCGGAAATTCGATATTTTGGGGTCCCAGAAGCGATCTGTACCATTACTCCGTGTTAGAGTATTTTCAATTTCAGGCCCAAAACATGCTGAAAATCAATATTTTTGGTGCCCAAAGTCAATATGTGTATGCATCTTCTATACTCGTTTACATCTCAAATTCAGGCTCAAAACACCCGAAAATTCGATATTTTGGGGTTCCAGAAGCGATCTGTACATGCCTACTCAGTGCTATAATGTTTTCAAAATATAGGCTCAAAACATGCTTAAAAATCGATATTTTAGGTGCCCAAAAGTCGATAAGTGCATGCATCTTCTGTACTCGTTTATATCGCAAATTCAGGCTCAAAACACCCGAAAATTCGATATTTTAGGGTCCCAGAAGCGATCTGTACATGCCTACTCAGTGCTAGAATATTTTCAAAATATAGGCTAAAAACATGCTAAAAATCGATATTTTAGGTGCCAAAAAGTCGATATCTCAAATTAAGGCCCAAAACACCCGAAAATTCGATATTTAGGGGTCCCAGAAGCAATCTGTACATGCCTACTCAGTGCTATAATGTTTTCAAAATATAGGCTCAAAACATGCTAAAAATCGATATTTTAGGTGCCCAAAAGTCGATATGTGCATGCATCTTCTGCACCCGTTTATATCTCAAATTCTGGCCCTAAACACCCGAAAATTCGATATTTTGGGGTTCCAGAAGAGATCTGTACATGCCTACTCAGTGCTAGAATGTTTTCAAAATATAGGCTCAAAACATGCTCAAAATCGATATTTTAGGTGCCCAAAAGTCGATATGTGAATGCATTTTCTGTACTCGTTTATATCTCAAATTCAGGCTCAAAACACCCGAAAATTCGATATTTTGGGGTCCCAGAAGCGATCTGTACATGCCTAATCAGTGCTAGAATATTTTCAAAATATAGGCTCAAAACATGCTAAAAATCGATATTTTAGGTGCGTAAAGTCGATATCTCAAATTAAGGCCCAAAACACCCGAAAATTCGATATTTAGGGGTCCCAGAAGCGATCTGTACATGCCAACTTCGTGTTAGAGTATTTTCAAAATACAGGCCAAAAACATACTGAAAATCGATCTTTTAGGTGCCCAAAAGTCGATATGTGCATGCATCTTCTGCACCCGTTTATATCTCAAATTCTGGCCCTAAACACCCGAAAATTCGATATTTTGGGGTTCCAGAAGCGATCTGTACATGCCTACTCAGTGCTAGAATGTTTTCAAAATATAGGCTCAAAACATGCTCAAAATCGATATTTTAGGTGCCCAAAAGTCGATATGTGAATGCATTTTCTGTACTCGTTTATATCTCAAATTCAGGCTCAAAACACCCGAAAATTCGATATTTTGGGGTCCCAGAAGCGATCTGTACATGCCTAATCAGTGCTAGAATATTTTCAAAATATATGCTCAAAACATGCTAAAAATCGATATTTTAGGTGCGTAAAGTCGATATCTCAAATTAAGGCCCAAAACACCCGAAAATTCGATATTTAGGGGTCCCAGAAGCGATCTGTACATGCCAACTTCGTGTTAGAGTATTTTCAAAATACAGGCCAAAAACATACTGAAAATCGATCTTTTAGGTGCCCAAAAGTCGATATGTGCATGCATCTTCTGTACCCGTTTATATATCAAATTCTGGCCCTAAACACACGAAAATTCGATATATTTGGGTCCCAGAAGCGATCTGTACATGCCTACTCAGTGCTAGAATATTTTCAAAATATAGGCTCAAAACATGCTAAAATTCGATATTTTAGGTGCGTAAAGACGATATCTCAAATTCAGGCCCAAAACACCCCAAAATTCGATATTTTGGGGTCCCAGAAGCGATCTGTACATGCCTACTCCGTGTTAGAGTATTTTCAAAATTCAGGCCCAAAACATGCTGAAAATTAATATTTTTGGTGCCTAATGTCAATATGTGTATGCATCTTCTATACTCGTTTATATCTCAAATTCAGGCTCAAAACACCCGAAAATTCGATATTTTGGGGTCCCAAAAGCGATCTGTAAATAGCCTACTCAGTGCTAGAATATTTTCAAAATATAGGCTCAAAACATGCTAAAAATCTATATTTTAGGTGCGTACAGACGATATCTCAAATTAAGTCCCAAAACACCCGAAAATTCGATATTTAGGGGTCCCAGAAGAGATCTGTAAATGCTTACTCCGTGATAGAGTATTTTCAAAATACAGGCCAAAAACATACTGAAAGTCGATCTTTTAGGTGCCCAAAAGTCGATAGGTGCATGCAACTTCTGTACCCGTTTATATCTCAAATTCTGGCCGTAAACACCCGAAAATTCGATATTTTGCGGTCCCAGAAGCTATCTGTACATGCCTACTCAGAGCTAGAATGTTTTCAAAATATAGGCTCAAAACATGCTCAAAATCGATATTTTAGGTGCCCAAAAGTCGATATGTGCATGCATCTTCTGTACTCGTTTATATCTCAAATTCAGGCTCAAAACACCCGAAAATTCGATATTTTTGGGTCCCAAAAGTCGATATGTGCATGCATCTTCTGTATTCGTTTATATCTCAAATTCAGGCTCAAAACACCCGAAAATTCGATATTTTGGGGTCCCAGAAGCGATCTGTACATGCCTACTCAGTGCTAGAATGTTTTCAAAATATAGGCTCAAAACATGCTCAAAATCGATATTTTAGGTTCCCAATAGTCGATAGGTGCATGCATCTTCTGTACTCGTTTATATCTCAAATTCAAGCTCAAAATACCCGAAAATTCGATATTTTGGGGTCTCTGAAGCGATCTGTACATGCCTACTCAGTGCTAGAATATTTTCAAAATAAAAGCTAAAAACATGCTAAAAATCGATATTTTAAGTGCGTAAAGGCGATATCTCAAATTCAGGCCCAAAACACCCGAAAATTCGATATTTTGGGGTCCCAGAAGCGATCTGTTCATGCCTACTCCGAGTTAGAGTATTTTCAAAATACAGGCTCAAAACATGCTCAAAATCGATATTTTAGATGCCCAAAGTCAATATGTGCATGTATCTTCTGTACCCGTTTTTATCTCAAATTCAGGCTCAAAACACCCGAAAATTCGATATTTTGGGGTCCCAGAAGCGATCTGTACATGCCTACTCAGTGCTAGAATATTTTCAAAATATAGGCTCAAAACATGCTAAAATCGATATTTTTGGTGCGTAAAGGCGATATCTCAAATTCAGGTCCAAAACACCCGGAAATTCGATATTTTGGGGTCCCAGAAGCGATCTGTACATGCCTACTCCGTGTTAGAGTATTTACAAAATACAGGCCCAAAAACATGCTCAAAATCGATGTTTTAGGTGCCCAAAAGTCGATATGTGCATGCATCTTTTCTACCCGTTTATATCTCAAATTCTGGCCCTAAACACCCGAAAATTCGATATTTTGGGGTCCCAGAAGCGATCTGTACATGCTTACTCCGTGCTAGAATTTTTTCAAAATATAGGCGTAAAACATACTCAAAATCGATATTTTAGGTGCACAAAAGACGATATGTGCATGCATCTTCTGTACTCGTTTATATCTTAAATTCAGGCTCAAAACACTAGAAAATTCGATATTTTGGGGTCCCAGAAGCGATCTGTACATGTCTACTCATAGCTAGAATGTTTTAAAAATATAGGCTCAAAACATGCTCAAAATCGATATTTTAGGTCCCCTAAAGACGATATGTGCATGCATCTTCTGTACTCGTTTATATATCAAATTCAAGCTCAAAACACCCGAAAATTCGATATTTTGGGGTCCCAGAAGCGATCTGTACATGCCTACTCAGTGCTAAAATATTTTCAAAATATAGGCTCAAAACATGCTAAAAATCGATATTTTAGGTGCGTAAAGGCGATATCTTAAATTAAGGCCCAAAACACCCGAAAATTCGATATTTAGGGGTCCCAGAAGCGATCTGTACATGCCTACTTCGTGTTAGAGTATTTTCAAAATACAGAACAAAAAAATACTGAAAATCGATCTTTTAGGTGCCCAAAAGTCGATATGTGCATGCATCTTCTGTACCCGTTTATATCCCAATTTCTGGCCCTAAACACCCGAAAATTCGATATTTTGGGGTCCCAGAAGCGATCTGTACATGCTTACTCCGTATTAGAGTATTTTCAAAATACATGACCAAAACATGCTGAAAATCGATATTTTAGATGCCCAAAGTCAATATGTGCATGTATCTTCTGTACCCGTTTATATCTCAAATTCAAGCTCAAAACACCCGAAAATTCGATATTTTGGGTTCCCAGAAGCGATCTGCACATGCCTACTCAGTGCTAGAATATTTTCAAAATATAGGCTCAAAACATGCTAAAATCGATATTTTAGGTGCGTAAAGGCGATATCTCAAATTCTGGCCCTAAACACTCGAAAATTCGATATTTTGGGGTTCCAGAAGCGATCTGTACATGCCTACTCAGTGCTAGAAAGTTTTCAAAATATAGGCTCAAAACATGCTCAAAATCGATATTTTAGGTGCCCAAAAGTCGATATGTGAATGCATTTTCTGTACTCGTTTATATCTCAAATTCAGGCTCAAAACACCCGAAAATTCGATATTTTGGGGTCCCAGAAGCGATCTGTACATGCCTACTCAGTGCTAGAATATTTTCAAAATATAGGCTCAAAACATGCTAAAAATCGATATTTTAGGTGCGTAAAGTCGATATCTCAAATTAAGGCCCAAAACACCCGAAAATTCGATATTTAGGGGTCCCAGAAGCGATCTGTACATGCCTACTTCGTGTTAGAGTATTTTCAAAATACAGGCCGAAAACATACTGAAAATCGATCTTTTAGGTGCCCAAAAGTCGATATGTGCATGCATCTTCTGTACCCGTTTATATCTCTAATTCTGGCCCTAAACACCCGAAAATTCGATATTTTTGGGTCCCAGAAGCGATCTGTACATGCCTACTCCGTGTTAGAGTATTTTCAAAATACAGGCCCAAAACATGATCATAATCGATGTTTTAGGTGCCAAAAAGTCGATATGTGCATGCATCTTCAGTATCCGTTTATATCTCAAATTCCGGCTCAAAACACCCGAAAATTCGATATTTTGGGGTCCCAGAAGCGATCTGTACATGCCTACTCTGTGTTAGAGTATTTTCAAAATACAGGCCCAAAACATGCTGAAAATCGATAATTTAGATGCCCAAAGTCAATATGTGCATGTATCTTCTGTACCCGTTTATATCTCAAATTCAGGCTCAAAACACCCGAAAATTCAATATTTTTGGGTCCCAGAAGCAATCTGTACATGCCTACCCAGTGCTAGAATATTTTCAAAATATAGGCTAAAAACATGCTAAAAATCGATATTTTAGGTGCCAAAAAGTCGATATCTCAAATTCAGTCCCAAAACACCCAAAACTTCGATATTTAGGGGTCCCAGAAGCGATCTGTACATGCCTACTCAGTGCTAGAAGATTTTCAAAATACAGGCCAAAAACATAATGAAAATCGATCATTTAGGTGCCCAAAAGTCGATATGTGCATGCATCTTCTGTACCCGTTTATATCTCAAATTCTGGCCCTAAACACCCGAAAATTTGATATTTTTTGGGTCCCAGAAGCGATCTGTACATGCCTACTCCGTTTTAGAGTATTTTCAAAATTCAGGCCCAAAACATGCTGAAAATCGATATTTTTGGTGCCCAAAGTCAATATGTGTATGCTTCTTCTATACTCGTTTATATCTCAAATTCATGCTCAAAACACCCGAAAATTCGATATTTTGGGGTCCCAGAAGCGATTTGTACATGCCTACTCAGTGCTAGAATTTTTTTAAAATATAGGCTCATAACATGCTCAAAATCGATATTTTAGGTGCCCAAAAGTCGATATGTGCATGCATCTTCTGTACTCGTTTATATCTCAAATTCAGGCTCAAAGCACTCGAAAATTCGATAATTTGGGGTCCCAGAAGCGATCTGTACATGCCTACTCCGTGTTAGAAGATTTTCAAAATACAGGCCAAAAACATAATGAAAATCGATCATTTAGGTGCCCAAAAGTCGATATGTGCATGCATCTTCTGTACCCGTTTATATCTCAAATTCTGGCCCTAAACCCCCGAAAATTCGATATTTTGGGGTCCCAGAAGCGATTTGTACATACCTACTCAGTGCTAGAATTTTTTTAAAATATAGGCTCAAAACATGCTCAAAATCGATATTTTAGGTGCCCAAAAGTCGATATGTGCATGCATCTTCTGTACTCGTTTATATCTCAAATTCAGGCTCAAAGCACTCGAAAATTCGATAATTTGGGGTCCCAGAAGCGATCTGTACATGCCTACTCCGTGTTAGAGTATTTACAAAATACAGGCCCAAAACATGCTCAAAATCGATGTTTTAGGTGCCGAAAAGTCGATATGTGCATGCATCTTCAGTACCCGTTTATATATCAAATTCAGGCTCAAAACACCCGAAAATTCGATATTTTGGGGTCCCAGAAGCGATCTGTACATGCCTACTCAGTGCTAGAATATTTTCAAAATATACGCTCAAAACATGCTCAAAATCGATATTTTAGGTGCCCAAAAGTCGATATGTGCATGCATCTTCTGTACCCGTTTATATCTCAAATTCAGGCTTAAAACACCCGAAAATTCAATATTTTGGGGTCCCAGAAGCAATCTGTATATGCCTACTCAGTGCTAGAATATTTTCAAAATATATGCTAAAAACATGCTAAAAATTGATATTTTAGGTGCCAAAAAGTCGATATCTCAAATTAAGGCCCAAAACACCTGAAAATTCGATATTTTGGGGTCCCAGAAGCGATCTGTACATGCCTACTCAGTGTTAGAGTATTTACAAAATACTGGCCAAAAACATACTGAAAATCGATCTTTTAGGTGCCCAAAAGTCGATATGTGCATGCATCTTTTCTACCCGTTTATATCTCAAATTCTGGCCCTAAACACCCGAAAATTCGATATTTTGGGGTCCCAGAAGCGATCTGTACATGCTTACTCCGTGCTAGAATTTTTTCAAAATATAGGCGCAAAACATACTCAAAATCGATATTTTAGGTGCACAAAAGTCGATATGTGCATGCATCTTCTGTACTCGTTTATATCTTAAATTCAGGCTCAAAACACTAGAAAATTCGATATTTTGGGGTCCCAGAAGCGATCTGTACATGCCTACTCAGTGCTAGAATATTTTCAAAATATAGGCTCAAAACATGCTAAAATCGATATTTTAGGTGCGTAAAGGCGATATCTCAAATTCTGGCCCTAAACACCCGAAAATTCGATATTTTGGGGTCCCAGAAGCGATCTGTACATGCCTACTCCGTGTTAGAGTATTTACATAATACAGGCCCAAAACATGCTCAAAATCGATGTTTTAGGTGCCGAAAAGTCGAAATGTGCATGCATCTTCAGTACCCGTTTATATCTCAAATTCAGGCTCAAAACACCGGAAAATTCGATATTTTGGGGTCCCAGTAGCGATCTGGACATGTCTACTCAGAGATAGAATGTTTTAAAAATATAGGCTCAAAACGTGCTCAAAATCGAAATTTTAGGTGCCCAAAAGACGATATGTGCATGCATCTTCTGTACTCGTTTATATATCAAATTCAAGCTCAAAACACCCGAAAATTCGATATTTTGGGGTCCCAGAAGCGATCTGTACATGCCTACTCAGTGCTAAAATATTTTCAAAATATAGGCTCAAAACATGCTAAAAATCGATATTTTAGGTGCGTAAAGGCGATATCTTAAATTAAGGCCCAAAACACCCGAAAATTCGATATTTAGGGGTCCCAGAAGCGATCTGTACATGCCTACTTCGTGTTAGAGTATTTTCAAAATACAGAACAAAAAAATACTGAAAATCGATCTTTTAGGTGCCGAAAAGTCGATATGTGCATGCATCTTCAGTACCCGTTTATATATCAAATTCAGGCTCAAAATACCCGAAAATTCGATATTTTGGGGTCCCAGAAGCGATCTGTACATGCCTACTCAGTGCTAGAATATTTTCAAAATATACGCTCAAAACATGCTCAAAATCGATATTTTAGGTGCCCAAAAGTCGATATGTGCATGCATCTTCTGTACCCGTTTATATCTCAAATTCAGGCTCAAAACACCCGAAAATTCAATATTTTGGGGTCCCAGAAGCAATCTGTACATGCCTACTCAGTGCTGGAATATTTTCAAAATATAGGCTAAAAACATGCCAAAAATTGATATTTTAGGTGCCAAAAAGTCGATATCTCAAATTAAGGCCCAAAACACCCGAAAATTCGATATTTAAGGGTCCCAGAAGTGATCTGTACAGGCCTACTCCGTGTTAGAGTATTTTCAAAATACAGGCCCAAAACATGCTCAAAATCGATGTTTTAGGTGCCAAAAAGTCGATATGTGCATACACTTTCAGTACCCGTTTATATCTCTAATTCAGGCTCAAAACACCCGAAAATTCGATATTTTTGGGTCCCAGAAGCGATCTGTACATGCCTACTCCGTATTAGAGTATTTTCAAAATACATGCCCAAAAAATGCTGAAAATCGATATTTTAGATGCCTAAAGTCTATATGTGCATGTATCTTCTGTACCCGTTTATATCTCAAATTCAGGCTCAAAACACCCGAAAATTCAATATTTTTTGGTCACAAAAGCGATCGGTACATGCCTACTCAGTGCTAGAATGTTTTTAAAATATAGGCTCAAAACATGCTCAAAATCGATATTTTAGGTGCCTAAAAGTCGATATGTGCATGCATCTTCTGTATTCGTTTATATCTCAAATTCAAGCTCAAAACACCCGAAAATTCGATATTTTGGGGACCCAGAAGCGATCTGTAAATGCCTACTCCGGGTTAGAGTATTTTGAAAATTCAGGCCAAAAACATGCTGAAAATCGATATTTTTGGTGCACAAAGTCAATATGTATATGCATCTTCTATACTCGTTTATATCTCAAATTCAGGCTCAAAACACCCGAAAATTCAATATTTTTGGGTCCCAGAAGAGATCTGTACATGCCTACTCAGTGCTAGAATGTTTTCAAAATATAGGCTCAAAACATGCTCAAAATCGATATTTTAGGTGCCCAAAACACCCGAAAATTCGATATTTAGGGGTCCCAGAAGCGATTTGTACATGCATACTCAGTGCTAAAATATTTTCAAAATATAGGCTCAAAACATGCTAAAAATCGATATTTTAGGTGCGTAAATGCGATATCTTAAATTAAGGCCCAAAACACCCGAAAATTCGATATTTAGGGGTCTCAGAAGCGATCTGTACATGCCTACTTCGTGTTAGAGTATTTTCAAAATACAGAACAAAAAAATACTGAAAATCGATCTTTTAGGTGCCGAAAAGTCGATATGTGCATGCATCTTCAGTACCCGTTTATATATCAAATTCAGGCTCAAAACACCCGAAAATTCGATATTATGGGGTCCCAGAAGCGATCTGTACATGCCTACTCAGTGCTAGAATATTTTCAAAATATACGCTCAAAACATGCTCAAAATCGATATTTTAGGTGCCCAAAAGTCGATATGTGCATGCATCTTCTGTACCCGTTTATATCTCAAATTCAGGCTCAAAACACCCGAAAATTCAATATTTTGGGGTCCCTGAATCAATCTGTACATGCCTACTCAGTGCTAGAATATTTTCAAAATATAGGCTAAAAACATGATAAAAACCGATATTTTAGGTGCCAAAAAGTCGATATCTCAAATTAAGGCACAAAACACCCGAAAATTCGATATTTAGGGGTCCCAGAAGCGATCTGTACATGCCTACTTCGTGTTAGAGTATTTTCAAAATACAGGCCCAAAACATGCTCAAAATCGATGTTTTAGGTGCCAAAAAGTCGATATGTGCTTGCACTTTCAGTACCCGTTTATATCTCAAATTCAGGCTCAAAACACCCGAAAATTCGATATTTTTGGGTCCCAGAAGCGATCTGTACATGCCTAGTCCGTATTAGAGTATTTTCAAAATACATGCCCAAAACATGCTGAAAATCGATATATTAGATGCCCAAAGTTAATATGTGCATGTATCTTCTGTACCCGTATATATATCAAATTCAGGCTCAAAAAACCCGAAAATTAAATATTTTGGGGTCCCAGAAGCAATCTGTACATGCCTACTCAGTGCTAGAATATTTTCAAAATATAGGCTAAAAACATGCCAAAAATTGATATTTTAGGTGCCAAAAAGTCGATATCTCAAATTAAGGCCCAAAACACCCGAAAATTCGATATTTAGGGGTCCCAGAAGCGATCTGTACATGCCTACTCCGTGTTAGTGTATTTTTAATATACAGGCCCAAAACATGCTCAAAATCGATGTTTTAGGTGCCAAAAAGTCGATATGTGCATGCACTTTCAGTACCCGTTTATATCTCTAATTCAGGCTCAAAACACCCGAAAATTCGATATTTTTGGGTCCAAGAAGCGATCTGTACATGCCTACTCCGTATTAGAGTATTTTGAAAATACATGCCCAAAAAATGCTGAAAATCGATATTTTAGATGCCCAAAGTCAATATGTGCATGTATCTTCTGTACCCGTTTATATCTCAAATTCAGGCTCAAAACACCCGAAAATTCGATATTTTGGGGTCCCAAAAGCGATCCGTAGATGCCTACTCAGTGCTAGAATGTTTTCAAAATATAAGCTCAAAACATGCTCAAAATCGATATTTTAGGTGCCCAAAACACCCGAAAATTCGATATTTAGTGGTCCCAGAAGCGATCTGTACATGCCTACTCCGTGTTAGAGTATTTTCAAAATACAGGCCAAAAACATACTGAAAATCGATCTTTTAGGTGCCCAAAAGTCGATATGTGCATGCATCTTTTCTACCCGTTTATATCTCAAATTCTGGCCCTAAACACCCGAAAATTCGATATTTTGGGGTCCCAGAAGCGATCTGTACATGCTTACTCCGTGCTAGAATTTTTTCAAAATTTAGGCTCAAAACATACTCAAAATCGATATTTTAGGTGCCCAAAAGTCGATATGTGCATGCATTTTCTGTACTCGTTTATATCTCAAATTCAGGCTCAAAACACCCGAAAATTCGATATTTTGGGGTCCCAGAAGCGATCTGTACATGCCTAATCGGTGCTAGAATATTTTCAAAATATAGGCTCAAAACATGTTAAAAATCGATATTTTAGGTGCGTAAAGTCGATATCTCAAATTAAGGCCCAAAACACCCGAAAATTCGATATTTAGGGGTCCCAGAAGCGATCTGTACATGCCTACTTCGTGTTAGAGTATTTTCAAAATACAGGCCAAAAACATACTGAAAATCGATCTTTTAGGTGCCCAAAAGTCGATATGTGCATGCATCTTCTGTACCCGTTTATATCTCAAATTCTGGCCCTAAACACCCGAAAATTCGATATTTTTGGGTCCCAGAAGCGATCTGTACATGCCTACTCAGTGCTAGAATGTTTTCAAAATATAGGCTCAAAACATGCTCAAAATCGATATTTTAGGTGCCAAAAAGTCGATATGTGCATGCATCTTCTGTACCCGTTTATATCTCAAATTCAGGTTCAAAACACCCGAAAATTCGATATTTAGGGGTCCCAGAAGCGATCTGTACATGCCTACTCCGTGTTAGTGTATTTTTAATATACAGGCCCAAAACATGCTCAAAATCGATGTTTTAGGTGCCAAAAAGTCGATATGTGCATGCACTTTCAGTACCCGTTTATATCTCTAATTCAGGCTCAAAACACCCGAAAATTCGATATTTTTGGGTCCCAGAAGCGATCTGTACATGCCTACTCCGTATTAGAGTATTTTGAAAATACATGCCCAAAAAATGCTGAAAATCGATATTTTAGATGCCCAAAGTCAATATGTGCATGTATCTTCTGTACCCGTTTATATCTCAAATTCAGGCTCAAAACACCCGAAAATTAGATATTTTGGGGTCCCAAAAGCGATCCGTACATGCCTACTCAGTGCTAGAATGTTTTCAAAATATAGGCTCAAAACATGCTCAAAATCGATATTTTAGGTGCCCAAAACACCCGAAAATTCGATATTTAGGGGTCCCAGAAGCGATCTGTACATGCCTACTCAGTGCTTGAATATTTTCAAAATATAGGCTAAAAACATGCTAAAAATCTATATTTTTGGTGCCAAAAAGTCGATATCTCAAATTAAGGCCCAAAACACCCGAAAATTCGATATTTAGGGGTCCCAGAAGCGATCTGTACATGCCTACTCCGTGTTAAAGTATTTTCAAAATACAGGCCAAAAACATACTGTAAATCGATCTTTTAGGTGCCCAAAAGTGGATATGTACATGCATCTTCTCTACCCGTTTATATCTCAAATTCTGGCCCTAAACACCCGAAAATTCGATATTTTTGGGTCCCAAAAGCGATCTGTACATGCCTACTCAGGGCTAGAATGTTTTCAAAATATAGGCTCAAAATATGCTCAAAATCGATATTTTAGGTGCCCAAAACTCGATATGTGCATGCATCTTCTGTATTCGTTTATATCTCAAATTCAAGCTCAAAACACCCGAAAATTCGATATTTTGGGGTCCCAGAAGCGATCTGTACATGCCTACTCAGTGCTAGAATATTTTCAAAATATAGGCTCAAAACATGCTAAAAATTGATATTTTAGGTGCGTAAAGGCGATATCTCAAATTCAGGCCCAAAACACCCGGAAATTCGATATTTTGGGGTCCCAGAAGCGATCTGTACATGCCTACTCCGTGTTAGAGTATTTTCAAAATTCAGGCCCAAAACATGCTGAAAATCAATATTTTTGGTGCCCAAAGTCAATATGTGTATGCATCTTCTATACTCGTTTATATCTCAAATTCAGGCTCAAAACACCCGAAAATTCGATATTTTGGGGTCCCAGAAGCGATCTGTACATGCCTACTCAGTGCTAGAATGTTTTCAAAATATAGGCTCAAAACATGCTCAAAATCGATATTTTAGGTGCCCAAAAGTCGATATGTGCATGCATCTTCTGTACTCATTTATATTTCAAATTCAGGCTCAAAACACATGAAAATTCGATATTTTGGGGTCCCATAAGCAAACTGTAAATGCCTACTCAGTGCTAGAATATTTTCAAAATATAGGCTCAAACCATGCTAAAAATCTATATTTTAGGTGCGTACAGGCGATATCTCAAATTAAGGCCCAAAACACCCGAAAATTCGATATTTAGGGGTTCCTGAAGCGATCTGTAAATGCTTACTCCGTGTTAGAGTATTTTCAAAATACAGGCCAAAAACATACTGAAAATCGATCTTTTAGGTGCCCAAAAGTCGATTGGTGCATGCATCTTCTGTACCCGTTTATATCTCAAATTCTGGAAGTAATAACCCGAAAATTCGATATTTTGCGGTCCCAGAAGCGATCTGTACATGCCTATTCAGAGCTAGAATGTTTTCAAAATATAGGCTCAAAACATGCTCAAAATCGATATTTTAGGTGCCCAAAAGTCGATATGTGCATGCATCTTCTGTACTCGTTTATATCTCAAATTCAAGCTCAAAACACCCGAAAAAATTCGATATTTTGGGGTCCCAGAAGCGATCTGTACATGCCTACTCAGTGCTAGAATATTTTCAAAATATAGGCTCAAAACATGCTAAAAATCGATATTTTAGGTGCGTAAAGGCGATATCTCAAATTAAGGCCCAAAACACCCGAAAATTTGATATTTTGGGGTCCCAGAAGCGATCTGTACATGCCTACTCCGTGTTAGAGTTTATTTACAAAATACAGGCCCAAAACATGCTCATAATCGATGTTTTAGGTGCCAAAAAGTCGATATGTCCATGCATCTTCAGTATCCGTTTATATCTCAAATTCCGGCTCAAAACACCCGAAAATTCGATATTTTGGGGTCCCAGAAGCGATCTGTACATGCCTACTCTGTGTTAGACTATTTCAAAATACAGGCCCAAAACATGCTGAAAATCGATAATTTAGATGCCCAAAGTCAATATGTGCATGTATCTTCTGTACCGGTTTATATCTCAAATTCTGGCCCTAAACACCCGAAAATTTGATATTTTGGGGTCCCAGAAGCGATCTGTACATGCCTACTCCGTGTTAGAGTATTTTCAAAATTCAGGCCCAAAACATGCTGAAAATCAATATTTTTGGTGCCCAAAGTCAATATGTGTATGCATCTTCTATACTCGTTTATATCTCAAATTCAGGCTCAAAACACCCGAAAATTCGATATTTTGGGGTCCCAGAAGCGATCTGTACATGCCTACTCAGTGCTAGAATGTTTTCAAAATATAGGCTCAAAACATGCTCAAAATCGATATTTTAGGTGCCCAAAAGTCGATATGTGCATGCATCTTCTGTACTCATTTATATTTCAAATTCAGGCTCAAAACACATGAAAATTCGATATTTTGGGGTCCCATAAGCAAACTGTAAATGCCTACTCAGTGCTAGAATATTTTCAAAATATAGGCTCAAACCATGCTAAAAATCTATATTTTAGGTGCGTACAGGCGATATCTCAAATTAAGGCCCAAAACACCCGAAAATTCGATATTCAGGGGTCCCTGAAGCGATCTGTAAATGCTTACTCCGTGTTAGAGTATTTTCAAAATACAGGCCAAAAACATACTGAAAATCGATCTTTTAGGTGCCCATAAGTCGATTGGTGCATGCATCTTCTGTACCCGTTTATATCTCAAATTCTGGAAGTAATAACCCGAAAATTCGATATTTTGCTGTCCCAGAAGCGATCTGTACATGCCTATTCAGAGCTAGAATGTTTTCAAAATATAGGCTCAAAACATGCTCAAAATCGATATTTTAGGTGCCCAAAAGTCGATATGTACATGCATCTTCTGTACTCGTTTATATCTCAAATTCAAGCTCAAAACACCCGAAAATTCGATATTTTGGGGTCCCAGAAGCGATCTGTACATGCCTACTCAGTGCTAGAATATTTTCAAAATATAGGCTCAAAACATGCTAAAAATCGATATTTTAGGTGCGTAAAGGCGATATCTCAAATTAAGGCCCAAAACACCCGAAAATTTGATATTTTGGGGTCCCAGAAGCGATCTGTACATGCCTACTCCGTGTTAGAGTATTTTCAAAATACAGGCCCAAAACATGCTCATAATCGATGTTTTAGGTGCCAAAAAGTCGATATGTCCATGCATCTTCAGTATCCGTTTATATCTCAAATTCCGGCTCAAAACACCCGAAAATTCGATATTTTGGGGTCCCAGAAGCGATCTGTACATGCCTACTCTGTGTTAGACTATTTCAAAATACAGGCCCAAAACATGCTGAAAATCGATAATTTAGATGCCCAAAGTCAATATGTGCATGTATCTTCTGTACTGGTTTATATCTCAAATTCTGGCCCTAAACACCCGAAAATTTGATATTTTGGGGTCCCAGAAGCGATCTGTACATGCCTACTCCGTGTTAGAGTATTTTCAAAATTCAGGCCCAAAACATGCTGAAAATCGATATTTTTGGTGCACAAAGTCAATATGTGTATGCTTCTTCTATACTCGTTTATATCTCAAATTCAGGCTCAAAACACCCAAAAATTCGATATTTTGGGGTCCCAGAAGCGATTTGTACATACCTACTCAGTGCTAGAATTTTTTTTAAAATATAGGCACAAAACATGCTCAAAATCGATATTTTACGTGCCCAAAAGTCGATATGTGCATGCATCTTCTGTACTCGTTTATATCTCAAATTCAGGCTCAAAGCACTCGAAAATTCGATAATTTGGGGTCCCAGAAGCGATCTGTACATGCCTACTCCGTGTTAGAGTATTTACAAAATACAGGCTCAAAACATGCTCAAAATCGATATTTTACTTGACCAAAAGACGATATGTGCATGCATCTTCTGTACTCGTTTATATCACAAATTCAAGATCAAAACACCCGAAAATTCGATATTTTGGGGTCCCAGAAGCGATCTGTACATGCCTACTCAGTGCAAGAATATTTTCAAAATATAGGCTAAAAACATGCTAAAAATCGATATTTTAGGTGCGTAAAGGCGATATCTCAAATTAAGGCCCAAAACACCCAAAAATTCTATATTTAGGGGTCCCAGAAGCGATCTGTACATGCCTACTTCGTGTTAGAGTATTTTCAAAATACAGGCCAAAAACATACTGAAAATCGATCTTTTAGGTAATAAAAAGTCGATATGTGCATGAATCTTCTTTACCCGTTTATATCTCAAATTCTGGCCCTAAACACCCAAAAATTCGATATTTTTGGGTCCCAAAAGCAATCGGTACATGCCTACTCAGTGCTAGAATGTTTTCAAAATATAGGCTCAAAACATGCTCAAAATCGATATTTTAGGTGCCCAAAAGTCGATATGTGCATGCATCTTCTGTATTCGTTTATATCTCAAATTCAAGCTCAAAACACCCGAAAATTCGATATTTTGGGGTCCCAGAAGCGATCTTTACATGCCTACTCCGTGTTAGAGTATTTTGAAATTTCAGGCCAAAAACATGCTGAAAATCGATATTTTTTGTGCCCAAAGTCAATATGTGTATGCATCTTCTATACTCGTTTATATCTCAAATTCTGGCCCTAAACACCCGAAAATTCGATATTTTTGGGTCCCAGAAGCGATCTGTACATGCTTACTCAGTGCTAGAATGTTTTCAAAATATAGGCTCAAAACATGCTCAAAATCGATATTTTAGGTGCCCAAAAGTCGATATGTGCATGCATCTTTTGTACCCGTTTATATCTCAAATTCAGGCTCAAAACACCCGAAAATTCAATATTTTGGGGTCCCAGAAGCAATCTGTACATGCCTACTCAGTGCTAGAATATTTTCAAAATATAGGCTAAAAACATGATAAAAATCGATATTTTAGGTGCCAAAAAGTCGATATCTCATATTAAGGCCCAAAACACCCGAAAATTCGATATTTAGGGGTCCCAGAAGCGATCTGTACATGCCTACTCCGTGTTAGAGTATTTTCAAAATACAGGCCAAAAACATACTGAAAATCGATCTTTTAGGTGCCCAAAAGTCGATATGTGCATGCTTCTTCAGTACCCGTTTATATCTCAAATTCAGGCTCAAAACACCCGAAAATTCAATATTTTGGGGTCCCAGAAGCAATCTGTACATGCCTACTCAGTGTTAGAGTATTTTCAAAATACAGGCCCAAAACATGCTGAAAATCGATATTTTAGATGCCCATAGTCAATATGTGCATGTATCTTCTGTACCCGTTTATATCTCAAATTCAGGCTCAAAACACCCGAAAATTCAATATTTTGGGGTCCCAGAAGCAATCTGTACATGCCTACACAGTGCTAGAATATTTTCAAAATATAGGCTAAAAACATGCTAAAAATCGATCTTTTAGGTGCCAAAAAGTCGATATCTAAAATTCAGTCCCAAAACACCCGAAAATTCAATATTTAGGGGTCCCAGAAGCGATCTGTACATGCCTACTCCGTGTTAGAGTATTTACAAAATACATGCTCAAAGCATACTGAAAATCGATCTTTTAGGTGCCCAAAAGTCAATATGTGCATGAATCTTCTGTACCCGTTTATATCTCAAATTTTAGCCCTAAACACCCGAAAATTCGATATTTTGGGGTCCCAGAAGCGATCTGTACATGCCTACTCAGTGCTAGAATATTTTCAAAATATAGGCTTAAAACATGCTAAAAATCGATCTTTTAGGTGCCAAAAAGTCGATATCTCAAATTCAGTCCCAAAACACCCGCAAATTCGATATTTAGGGGCCCCAGATGCGATCTGTACATGCCTACTCCGTGTTAGAGTATTTTCAAAATACATGCTCAAAACATACTGAAAATCGACCTTTTAGGTGCACAAAAGTCGATATGTGCATGCATCTTCAGTACCCGTTTATATCTCAAATTCAGGTTCAAAACACCCGAAAATTCAATATTTTGGGGTCCCAGAAGCAATCTGTACATGCCTAGTCAGTGTTAGAGTATTTTCAAAATACAGGCCCAAAACATGCTGAAAATCGATATTTTAGATGCCCAAAGTCAATATGTGCATGTATCTTCTGTACCCGTTTATATCTCAAATTCAGGCTCGAAACACCCGAAAATTCAATATTTTGGGGTCCCAGAAGCAATCTGTACATGCCTACTCAGTGTTAGAGTATTTTCAAAATACAGGCCCAAAACATGCTGAAAATCGATATTTTAGATGCCCAAAGCCAATATCTGCATGTATCTTCTGTACCCGTTTATATCTCAAATTCTGACCCTAAACACCCGAAAATTCGATATTTTGGGGTCCCAGAAGCAATCTGTACATGCCTACTCAGTGCTAGAATATTTTCAAAATATAGGCTAAAAACATGCTAAAAATCGATCTTTTAGGTGCCAAAAAGTCGATATCTCAAATTCAGTCCCAAAACACCCGACAATTCGATATTTTGGGGTCCCATAAGCGATCTGTACATGCCTACTCCGTGTTAGAGTATTTTCAAAATTCAGGCCCAAAACATGCTGAAAATCGATATTTTTGGTGCCCAAAGTCAATATGTGCATGTATCTTCTGTACCCGTTTATATCTCAAATTCAGGCTCAAAACACCCGAAAATTCAATATTTTGGGGTCCCAGAAGCAATCTGTACATGCCTACTCAGTGCTAGAATATTTTCAAAATATAGGCTAAAAACATGCTAAAAATCGATATTTTAGGTGCCAAAAAGTCGATATCTCAAATTCAGTCCCAAAACATCCGAAAATTCGATATTTAGGGGTCCCAGAAGCGATCTGTACATGCCTACTCCGTGTTAGAGTATTTTCAAAATACATGCTCAAAACATACTGAAAATCGATCTTTTAGGTGCACAAAAGTCGATATGTGCATGCTTCTTCAGTACCCGTTTATATCTCAAATTCAGGCTCAAAACACCCGAAAATTCAATATTTTGGGGTCCCAGAAGCAATCTGTACATGCCTACTCAGTGTTAGAGTATTTTCAAAATACAGGCCCAAAACATGCTGAAAATCGATATTTTAGATGCCCAAAGTCAATATGTGCATGTATCTTCTGTACCCGTTTATATCTCAAATTCAGGCTCAAAACACCCGAAAATTCAATATTTTGGGGTCCCAGAAGCGATCTGTACATGCCTACTCAGTGCTAGAATATTTTCAAAATATAGGCTTAAAACATGCTAAAAATCGATCTTTTAGGTGCCAAAAATCGATATCTCAAATTCAGTCCCAAAACACCCGAAAATTCGATATTTAGGGGCCCCAGAAGCGATCTGTACATGCCTACTCCGTGTTAGAGTATTTTCAAAATTCAGGCCAAAAACATACTGTAAATCGATCTTTTAGGTGCCCAAAAGTGGATATGTACATGCATCTTCTATACTCGTTTATATCTCAAATTCAGGCTCAAAACACCCGAAAATTCGATATTTTGGGGTCCCAGAAGCGATCTGTACATGCCTACTCAGTGCTAGAATGTTTTCAAAATATAGGCTCAAAATATGCTCAAAATCGATATTTTAGGTGCCCAAAAGTCGATATGTGCATGCATCTTCTGTACTCATTTATATTTCAAATTCAGGCTCAAAACACATGAAAATTCGATATTTTGGGGTCCCATAAGCAAACTGTAAATGCCTACTCAGTGCTAGAATATTTTCAAAATATAGGCTCAAACCATGCTAAAAATCTATATTTTAGGTGCGTACAGGCGATATCTCAAATTAAGGCCCAAAACACCCGAAAATTCGATATTTAGGGGTCCCTGAAGCGATCTGTAAATGCTTACTCCGTGTTAGAGTATTTTCAAAATACAGGCCAAAAACATACTGAAAATCGATCTTTTAGGTGCCCAAAAGTCGATTGGTGCATGCATCTTCTGTACCCGTTTATATCTCAAATTCTGGAAGTAATAACCCGAAAATTCGATATTTTGCGGTCCCAGAAGCGATCTGTACATGCCTATTCAGAGCTAGAATGTTTTCAAAATATAGGCTCAAAACATGCTCAAAATCGATATTTTAGGTGCCCAAAAGTCGATATGTGCATGCATCTTCTGTACTCGTTTATATCTCAAATTCAAGCTCAAAACACCCGAAAAAATTCGATATTTTGGGGTCCCAGAAGCGATCTGTACATGCCTACTCAGTGCTAGAATATTTTCAAAATATAGGCTCAAAACATGCTAAAAATCGATATTTTAGGTGCGTAAAGGCGATATCTCAAATTAAGGCCCAAAACACCCGAAAATTTGATATTTTGGGGTCCCAGAAGCGATCTGTACATGCCTACTCCGTGTTAGAGTTTATTTACAAAATACAGGCCCAAAACATGCTCATAATCGATGTTTTAGGTGCCAAAAAGTCGATATGTCCATGCATCTTCAGTATCCGTTTATATCTCAAATTCCGGCTCAAAACACCCGAAAATTCGATATTTTGGGGTCCCAGAAGCGATCTGTACATGCCTACTCTGTGTTAGACTATTTCAAAATACAGGCCCAAAACATGCTGAAAATCGATAATTTAGATGCCCAAAGTCAATATGTGCATGTATCTTCTGTACCGGTTTATATCTCAAATTCTGGCCCTAAACACCCGAAAATTTGATATTTTGGGGTCCCAGAAGCGATCTGTACATGCCTACTCCGTGTTAGAGTATTTTCAAAATTCAGGCCCAAAACATGCTGAAAATCAATATTTTTGGTGCCCAAAGTCAATATGTGTATGCATCTTCTATACTCGTTTATATCTCAAATTCAGGCTCAAAACACCCGAAAATTCGATATTTTGGGGTCCCAGAAGCGATCTGTACATGCCTACTCAGTGCTAGAATGTTTTCAAAATATAGGCTCAAAACATGCTCAAAATCGATATTTTAGGTGCCCAAAAGTCGATATGTGCATGCATCTTCTGTACTCATTTATATTTCAAATTCAGGCTCAAAACACATGAAAATTCGATATTTTGGGGTCCCATAAGCAAACTGTAAATGCCTACTCAGTGCTAGAATATTTTCAAAATATAGGCTCAAACCATGCTAAAAATCTATATTTTAGGTGCGTACAGGCGATATCTCAAATTAAGGCCCAAAACACCCGAAAATTCGATATTCAGGGGTCCCTGAAGCGATCTGTAAATGCTTACTCCGTGTTAGAGTATTTTCAAAATACAGGCCAAAAACATACTGAAAATCGATCTTTTAGGTGCCCATAAGTCGATTGGTGCATGCATCTTCTGTACCCGTTTATATCTCAAATTCTGGAAGTAATAACCCGAAAATTCGATATTTTGCGGTCCCAGAAGCGATCTGTACATGCCTATTCAGAGCTAGAATGTTTTCAAAATATAGGCTCAAAACATACTCAAAATCGATATTTTAGGTGCCCAAAAGTCGATATGTACATGCATCTTCTGTACTCGTTTATATCTCAAATTCAAGCTCAAAACACCCGAAAATTCGATATTTTGGGGTCCCAGAAGCGATCTGTACATGCCTACTCAGTGCTAGAATATTTTCAAAATATAGGCTCAAAACATGCTAAAAATCGATATTTTAGGTGCGTAAAAGCGATATCTCAAATTAAGGCCCAAAACACCCGAAAATTTGATATTTTGGGGTCCCAGAAGCGATCTGTACATGCCTACTCCGTGTTAGAGTATTTTCAAAATACAGGCCCAAAACATGCTCATAATCGATGTTTTAGGTGCCAAAAAGTCGATATGTCCATGCATCTTCAGTATCCGTTTATATCTCAAATTCCGGCTCAAAACACCCGAAAATTCGATATTTTGGGGTCCCAGAAGCGATCTGTACATGCCTACTCTGTGTTAGACTATTTCAAAATACAGGCCCAAAACATGCTGAAAATCGATAATTTAGATGCCCAAAGTCAATATGTGCATGTATCTTCTGTACCGGTTTATATCTCAAATTCTGGCCCTAAACACCCGAAAATTTGATATTTTGGGGTCCCAGAAGCGATCTGTACATGCCTACTCCGTGTTAGAGTATTTTCAAAATTCAGGCCCAAAACATGCTGAAAATCGATATTTTTGGTGCACAAAGTCAATATGTGTATGCTTCTTCTATACTCGTTTATATCTCAAATTCAGGCTCAAAACACCCAAAAATTCGATATTTTGGGGTCCCAGAAGCGATTTGTACATACCTACTCAGTGCTAGAATTTTTTTTAAAATATAGGCACAAAACATGCTCAAAATCGATATTTTACGTGCCCAAAAGTCGATATGTGCATGCATCTTCTGTACTCGTTTATATCTCAAATTCAGGCTCAAAGCACTCGAAAATTCGATAATTTGGGGTCCCAGAAGCGATCTGTACATGCCTACTCCGTGTTAGAGTATTTACAAAATACAGGCTCAAAACATGCTCAAAATCGATATTTTAGGTGACCAAAAGACGATATGTGCATGCATCTTCTGTACTCGTTTATATCACAAATTCAAGATCAAAACACCCGAAAATTCGATATTTTGGGGTCCCAGAAGCGATCTGTACATGCCTACTCAGTGCAAGAATATTTTCAAAATATAGGCTAAAAACATGCTAAAAATCGATATTTTAGGTGCGTAAAGGCGATATCTCAAATTAAGGCCCAAAACACCCAAAAATTCTATATTTAGGGGTCCCAGAAGCGATCTGTACATGCCTACTTCGTGTTAGAGTATTTTCAAAATACAGGCCAAAAACATACTGAAAATCGATCTTTTAGGTAATAAAAAGTCGATATGTGCATGAATCTTCTTTACCCGTTTATATCTCAAATTCTGGCCCTAAACACCCAAAAATTCGATATTTTTGGGTCCCAAAAGCAATCGGTACATGCCTACTCAGTGCTAGAATGTTTTCAAAATATAGGCTCAAAACATGCTCAAAATCGATATTTTAGGTGCCCAAAAGTCGATATGTGCATGCATCTTCTGTATTCGTTTATATCTCAAATTCAAGCTCAAAACACCCGAAAATTCGATATTTTGGGGTCCCAGAAGCGATCTTTACATGCCTACTCCGTGTTAGAGTATTTTGAAATTTCAGGCCAAAAACATGCTGAAAATCGATATTTTTTGTGCCCAAAGTCAATATGTGTATGCATCTTCTATACTCGTTTATATCTCAAATTCTGGCCCTAAACACCCGAAAATTCGATATTTTTGGGTCCCAGAAGCGATCTGTACATGCTTACTCAGTGCTAGAATGTTTTCAAAATATAGGCTCAAAACATGCTCAAAATCGATATTTTAGGTGCCCAAAAGTCGATATGTGCATGCATCTTTTGTACCCGTTTATATCTCAAATTCAGGCTCAAAACACCCGAAAATTCAATATTTTGGGGTCCCAGAAGCAATCTGTACATGCCTACTCAGTGCTAGAATATTTTCAAAATATAGGCTAAAAACATGATAAAAATCGATATTTTAGGTGCCAAAAAGTCGATATCTCATATTAAGGCCCAAAACACCCGAAAATTCGATATTTAGGGGTCCCAGAAGCGATCTGTACATGCCTACTCCGTGTTAGAGTATTTTCAAAATACAGGCCAAAAACATACTGAAAATCGATCTTTTAGGTGCCCAAAAGTCGATATGTGCATGCTTCTTCAGTACCCGTTTATATCTCAAATTCAGGCTCAAAACACCCGAAAATTCAATATTTTGGGGTCCCAGAAGCAATCTGTACATGCCTACTCAGTGTTAGAGTATTTTCAAAATACAGGCCCAAAACATGCTGAAAATCGATATTTTAGATGCCCATAGTCAATATGTGCATGTATCTTCTGTACCCGTTTATATCTCAAATTCAGGCTCAAAACACCCGAAAATTCAATATTTTGGGGTCCCAGAAGCAATCTGTACATGCCTACACAGTGCTAGAATATTTTCAAAATATAGGCTAAAAACATGCTAAAAATCGATCTTTTAGGTGCCAAAAAGTCGATATCTCAAATTCAGTCCCAAAACACCCGAAAATTCAATATTTAGGGGTCCCAGAAGCGATCTGTACATGCCTACTCCGTGTTAGAGTATTTACAAAATACATGCTCAAAGCATACTGAAAATCGATCTTTTAGGTGCCCAAAAGTCAATATGTGCATGAATCTTCTGTACCCGTTTATATCTCAAATTTTAGCCCTAAACACCCGAAAATTCGATATTTTGGGGTCCCAGAAGCGATCTGTACATGCCTACTCAGTGCTAGAATATTTTCAAAATATAGGCTTAAAACATGCTAAAAATCGATCTTTTAGGTGCCAAAAAGTCGATATCTCAAATTCAGTCCCAAAACACCCGCAAATTCGATATTTATGGGCCCCAGATGCGATCTGTACATGCCTACTCCGTGTTAGAGTATTTTCAAAATACATGCTCAAAACATACTGAAAATCGACCTTTTAGGTGCACAAAAGTCGATATGTGCATGCATCTTCAGTACCCGTTTATATCTCAAATTCAGGTTCAAAACACCCGAAAATTCAATATTTTGGGGTCCCAGAAGCAATCTGTACATGCCTAGTCAGTGTTAGAGTATTTTCAAAATACAGGCCCAAAACATGCTGAAAATCGATATTTTAGATGCCCAAAGTCAATATGTGCATGTATCTTCTGTACCCGTTTATATCTCAAATTCAGGCTCGAAACACCCGAAAATTCAATATTTTGGGGTCCCAGAAGCAATCTGTACATGCCTACTCAGTGTTAGAGTATTTTCAAAATACAGGCCCAAAACATGCTGAAAATCGATATTTTAGATGCCCAAAGCCAATATCTGCATGTATCTTCTGTACCCGTTTATATCTCAAATTCTGACCCTAAACACCCGAAAATTCGATATTTCGGGGTCCCAGAAGCAATCTGTACATGCCTACTCAGTGCTAGAATATTTTCAAAATATAGGCTAAAAACATGCTAAAAATCGATCTTTTAGGTGCCAAAAAGTCGATATCTCAAATTCAGTCCCAAAACACCCGACAATTCGATATTTTGGGGTCCCATAAGCGATCTGTACATGCCTACTCCGTGTTAGAGTATTTTCAAAATTCAGGCCCAAAACATGCTGAAAATCGATATTTTTGGTGCCCAAAGTCAATATGTGCATGTATCTTCTGTACCCGTTTATATCTCAAATTCAGGCTCAAAACACCCGAAAATTCAATATTTTGGGGTCCCAGAAGCAATCTGTACATGCCTACTCAGTGCTAGAATATTTTCAAAATATAGGCTAAAAACATGCTAAAAATCGATATTTTAGGTGCCAAAAAGTCGATATCTCAAATTCAGTCCCAAAACATCCGAAAATTCGATATTTAGGGGTCCCAGAAGCGATCTGTACATGCCTACTCCGTGTTAGAGTATTTTCAAAATACATGCTCAAAACATACTGAAAATCGATCTTTTAGGTGCACAAAAGTCGATATGTGCATGCTTCTTCAGTACCCGTTTATATCTCAAATTCAGGCTCAAAACACCCGAAAATTCAATATTTTGGGGTCCCAGAAGCAATCTGTACATGCCTACTCAGTGTTAGAGTATTTTCAAAATACAGGCCCAAAACATGCTGAAAATCGATATTTTAGATGCCCAAAGTCAATATGTGCATGTATCTTCTGTACCCGTTTATATCTCAAATTCAGGCTCAAAACACCCGAAAATTCAATATTTTGGGGTCCCAGAAGCGATCTGTACATGCCTACTCAGTGCTAGAATATTTTCAAAATATAGGCTTAAAACATGCTAAAAATCGATCTTTTAGGTGCCAAAAATCGATATCTCAAATTCAGTCCCAAAACACCCGAAAATTCGATATTTAGGGGCCCCAGAAGCGATCTGTACATGCCTACTCCGTGTTAGAGTATTTTCAAAATACATGCTCAAAACATACTGAAAATCGATTCTTTTAGGTGCACAAAAGTCGATATGTGCATGCTTCTTCAGTACCCGTTTATATCTCAAATTCAGGCTCAAAACACCCGAAAATTCAATATTTTGGGGTCCCAGAAGCAATCTGTACATGCCTACTCAGTGTTAGAGTATTTTCAAAATACAGGCAAAAAACATGCTGAAAATCGATATTTTAGATGCCCAAAGTCAATATGTGCATGTATCTTCTGTACCCGTTTATATCTCAAATTCAGGCTCAAAACACCCGAAAATTCAATATTTTGGGGTCCCAGAAGCGATCTGTACATGCCTACTCAGTGCTAGAATATTTTCAAAATATAGGCTTAAAACATGCTAAAAATCGATCTTTTAGGTGCCAAAAAGTCGATATCTCAAATTCAGTCCCAAAACACCCGAAAATTCGATATTTAGGGGCCCCAGAAGCGATCTGTACATGCCTACTCCGTGTTAGAGTATTTTCAAAATACATGCTCAAAACATACTGAAAATCGATTCTTTAGGTGCACAAATGTCGATATGTGCATTCATCTTCAGTACCCGTTTATATCTCAAATTCAGGCTCAAAACACCCGAAAATTCAATATTTTGGGGTCCCATAAGCGATCTGTACATGCCTACTCAGTGCTAGAATATTTTCAAAATATAGGCTTAAAACATGCTAAAAATCGATCTTTTAGGTGCCAAAAAGTCGATATCTCAAATTCAGTCCCAAAACACCCGAAAATTCGATATTTAGGGGCCCCAGAAGCGATCTGTACATGCCTACTCCGTGTTAGAGTATTTTCAAAATACATGCTCAAAACATACTGAAAATCGATTCTTTAGGTGCACAAAAGTCGATATGTGCATTCATCTTCAGTACCCGTTTATATCTCAAATTCAGGCTCAAAACACCCGAAAATTCAATATTTTGGGGTCCCAGAAGCAATCTGTACATGCCTACTCAGTGTTAGAGTATTTTCAAAATACAGGCCCAAAACATGCTGAAAATCGATATTTTAGATGCCCAAAGTCAATATGTGCATGTATCTTCTGTACCCGTTTATATCTCAAATTCAGGCTCAAAACACCCGAAAATTCAATATTTTGGGGTCCCAGAAGCAATCTGTACATGCCTACTCAGTGTTAGAGTATTTTCAAAATACAGGCCCAAAACATGCTGAAAATCGATATTTTAGATGCCCAAAGTCAATATGTGCATGTATCTTCTGTACCCGTTTATATCTCAAATTCAGCCTCAAAACACCCGAAAATTCAATATTTTGGGGTCCCAGAAGCAATCTGTACATGCCTACTCAGTGCTAGAATATTTTCAAAATATAGGCTTAAAACATGCTAAAAATCGATCTTTTAGGTGCCAAAAATCGATATCTCAAATTCAGTCCCAAAACACCCGAAAATTCGATATTTAGGGGCCCCAGAAGCGATCTGTACATGCCTACTCCGTGTTAGAGTATTTTCAAAATACATGCTCAAAACATACTGAAAATCGATTCTTTTAGGTGCACAAAAGTCGATATGTGCATGCTTCTTCAGTACCCGTTTATATCTCAAATTCAGGCTCAAAACACCCGAAAATTCAATATTTTGGGGTCCCAGAAGCAATCTGTACATGCCTACTCAGTGTTAGAGTATTTTCAAAATACAGGCCCAAAACATGCTGAAAATCGATATTTTAGATGCCCAAAGTCAATATGTGCATGTATCTTCTGTACCCGTTTATATCTCAAATTCAGGCTCAAAACACCCGAAAATTCAATATTTTGGGGTCCCAGAAGCGATCTGTACATGCCTACTCAGTGCTAGAATATTTTCAAAATATAGGCTTAAAACATGCTAAAAATCGATCTTTTAGGTGCCAAAAAGTCGATATCTCAAATTCAGTCCCAAAACACCCGAAAATTCGATATTTAGGGGCCCCAGAAGCGATCTGTACATGCCTACTCCGTGTTAGAGTATTTTCAAAATACATGCTCAAAACATACTGAAAATCGATTCTTTAGGTGCACAAAAGTCGATATGTGCATTCATCTTCAGTACCCGTTTATATCTCAAATTCAGGCTCAAAACACCCGAAAATTCAATATTTTGGGGTCCCAGAAGCAATCTGTACATGCCTACTCAGTGCTAGAATATTTTCAAAATATAGGCTAAAAACATGCTAAAAATCGATATTTTAGGTGCCAAAAAGTCGATATCTCAAATTCAGTCCCAAAACATCCGAAAATTCGATATTTAGGGGTCCCAGAAGCGATCTGTACATGCCTACTCCGTGTTAGAGTATTTTCAAAATACATGCTCAAAACATACTGAAAATCGATCTTTTAGGTGCACAAAAGTCGATATGTGCATGCTTCTTCAGTACCCGTTTATATCTCAAATTCAGGCTCAAAACACCCGAAAATTCAATATTTTGGGGTCCCAGAAGCAATCTGTACATGCCTACTCAGTGTTAGAGTATTTTCAAAATACAGGCCCAAAACATGCTGAAAATCGATATTTTAGATGCCCAAAGTCAATATGTGCATGTATCTTCTGTACCCGTTTATATCTCAAATTCAGGCTCAAAACACCCGAAAATTCAATATTTTGGGGTCCCAGAAGCAATCTGTACATGCCTACTCAGTGCTAGAATATTTTCAAAATATAGGCTAAAAACATGCTAAAAATCGATCTTTTAGGTGCCAAAAAGTCGATATCTCAAATTCAGTCCCAAAACACCCGAAAATTCAATATTTAGGGGTCCCAGAAGCGATCTGTACATGCCTACTCCGTGTTAGAGTATTTTCAAAATACATGCTCAAAGCATACTGAAAATCGATCTTTTAGGTGCCCAAAAGTCGATATGTGCATGCATCTTCAGTACCCGTTTATATCTCAAATTCAGGCTCAAAACACCCGAAAATTCAATATTTTGGGATCCCAGAAGCAATCTGTACATGCCTACACTGTGCTAGAATATTTTCAAAATATAGGCTAAAAACATGCTAAAAATCAACAGTTTAGGTGCCAAAAAATCGATATCTCAAATTCAGTCCCAAAACACACGAAAATTCGATATTTAGAGGTCCCAGTAGGTATCTGTATATGCCTACTCCGTGTTAGAGTATTTTCAAAATACAGGCCAAAAGCATAATGAAAATCGATCTTTTAGGTGCCCAAAAGTCGATATGTGCATGCATCTTCTGTACCCGTTTATATCTCAAATTCAGGCTCAAAACACCCGAAAATTCAATATTTTGGGGTCCCAGAAGCAATCTGTACATGCCTACTCAGTGTTAGAGTATTTTCAAAATACAGGCCCAAAACATGCTGAAAATCGATATTTTAGATGCCCAAAGTCAATATGTGCATGTATCTTCTGTACCCGTTTATATCTCAAATTCAGGCTCAAAACACCCGAAAATTCAATATTTTGGGGTCCCAGAAGCGATCTGTACATGCCTACTCAGTGCTAGAATATTTTCAAAATATAGGCTTAAAACATGCTAAAAATCGATCTTTTAGGTGCCAAAAAGTCGATATCTCAAATTCAGTCCCAAAACACCCGAAAATTCGATATTTAGGGGCCCCAGAAGCGATCTGTACATGCCTACTCCGTGTTAGAGTATTTTCAAAATACATGCTCAAAACATACTGAAAATCGATTCTTTAGGTGCACAAAAGTCGATATGTGCATTCATCTTCAGTACCCGTTTATATCTCAAATTCAGGCTCAAAACACCCGAAAATTCAATATTTTGGGGTCCCAGAAGCAATCTGTACATGCCTACTCAGTGTTAGAGTATTTTCAAAATACAGGCCCAAAACATGCTGAAAATCGATATTTTAGATGCCCAAAGTCAATATGTGCATGTATCTTCTGTACCCGTTTATATCTCAAATTCAGGCTCAAAACACCCGAAAATTCAATATTTTGGGGTCCCAGAAGCAATCTGTACATGCCTACTCAGTGTTAGAGTATTTTCAAAATACAGGCCCAAAACATGCTGAAAATCGATATTTTAGATGCCCAAAGTCAATATGTGCATGTATCTTCTGTACCCGTTTATATCTCAAATTCAGGCTCAAAACACCCGAAAATTCAATATTTTGGGGTCCCAGAAGCAATCTGTACATGCCTACTCAGTGCTAGAATATTTTCAAAATATAGGCTAAAAACATGCTAAAAATCGATATTTTAGGTGCCAAAAAGTCGATATCTCAAATTCAGTCCCAAAACATCCGAAAATTCGATATTTAGGGGTCCCAGAAGCGATCTGTACATGCCTACTCCGTGTTAGAGTATTTTCAAAATACATGCTCAAAACATACTGAAAATCGATCTTTTAGGTGCACAAAAGTCGATATGTGCATGCTTCTTCAGTACCCGTTTATATCTCAAATTCAGGCTCAAAACACCCGAAAATTCAATATTTTGGGGTCCCAGAAGCAATCTGTACATGCCTACTCAGTGTTAGAGTATTTTCAAAATACAGGCCCAAAACATGCTGAAAATCGATATTTTAGATGCCCAAAGTCAATATGTGCATGTATCTTCTGTACCCGTTTATATCTCAAATTCAGGCTCAAAACACCCGAAAATTCAATATTTTGGGGTCCCAGAAGCAATCTGTACATGCCTACTCAGTGCTAGAATATTTTCAAAATATAGGCTAAAAACATGCTAAAAATCGATCTTTTAGGTGCCAAAAAGTCGATATCTCAAATTCAGTCCCAAAACACCCGAAAATTCAATATTTAGGGGTCCCAGAAGCGATCTGTACATGCCTACTCCGTGTTAGAGTATTTTCAAAATACATGCTCAAAGCATACTGAAAATCGATCTTTTAGGTGCCCAAAAGTCGATATGTGCATGTATCTTCTGTACCCGTTTATATCTCAAATTCAGGCTCAAAACACCCGAAAATTCAATATTTTGGGGTCCCAGAAGCAATCTGTACATGCCTACACAGTGCTAGAATATTTTCAAAATATAGGCTAAAAACATGCTAAAAATCGACATTTTAGGTGCCAAAAATCGATATCTCAAATTCAGTCCCAAAACACCCGAAAATTCGATATTTAGAGGTCCCAGAAGGTATCTGTACATGCCTACTCCGTGTTAGAGTATTTTCAAAATACAGGCCAAAAACATACTGAAAATCGATCTTTTAGGTGCCCAAAAGTCGATATGTGCATTCATCTTCAGTACCCGTTTATATCTCAAATTCAGGCTCAAAACACCCGAAAATTCAATATTTTGGGGTCCCAGAAGCAATCTGTACATGCCTACTCAGTGCTAGAATATTTTCAAAATATAGGCTAAAAACATGCTAAAAATCGATATTTTAGGTGCCAAAAAGTCGATATCTCAAATTCAGTCCCAAAACATCCGAAAATTCGATATTTAGGGGTCCCAGAAGCGATCTGTACATGCCTACTCCGTGTTAGAGTATTTTCAAAATACATGCTCAAAACATACTGAAAATCGATCTTTTAGGTGCACAAAAGTCGATATGTGCATGCTTCTTCAGTACCCGTTTATATCTCAAATTCAGGCTCAAAACACCCGAAAATTCAATATTTTGGGGTCCCAGAAGCAATCTGTACATGCCTACTCAGTGTTAGAGTATTTTCAAAATACAGGCCCAAAACATGCTGAAAATCGATATTTTAGATGCCCAAAGTCAATATGTGCATGTATCTTCTGTACCCGTTTATATCTCAAATTCAGGCTCAAAACACCCGAAAATTCAATATTTTGGGGTCCCAGAAGCAATCTGTACATGCCTACTCAGTGCTAGAATATTTTCAAAATATAGGCTAAAAACATGCTAAAAATCGATCTTTTAGGTGCCAAAAAGTCGATATATCAAATTCAGTCCCAAAACACCCGAAAATTCAATATTTAGGGGTCCCAGAAGCGATCTGTACATGCCTACTCCGTGTTAGAGTATTTTCAAAATACATGCTCAAAGCATACTGAAAATCGATCTTTTAGGTGCCCAAAAGTCGATATGTGCATGCATCTTCAGTACCCGTTTATATCTCAAATTCAGGCTCAAAACACCCGAAAATTCAATATTTTGGGATCCCAGAAGCAATCTGTACATGCCTACACTGTGCTAGAATATTTTCAAAATATAGGCTAAAAACATGCTAAAAATCAACAGTTTAGGTGCCAAAAAATCGATATCTCAAATTCAGTCCCAAAACACACGAAAATTCGATATTTAGAGGTCCCAGTAGGTATCTGTATATGCCTACTCCGTGTTAGAGTATTTTCAAAATACAGGCCAAAAGCATAATGAAAATCGATCTTTTAGGTGCCCAAAAGTCGATATGTGCATGCATCTTCTGTACCCGTTTATATCTCAAATTCTGGCCCTAAACACCCGAAAATTCAATATTTTGGGGTCCCAGAAGCAATCTGTACATGCCTACTCAGTGTTAGAGTATTTTCAAAATACAGGCCCAAAACATGCTGAAAATCGATATTTTAGATGCCCAAAGTCAATATGTGCATGTATCTTCTGTACCCGTTTATATCTCAAATTCAGGCTCAAAACACCCGAAAATTCAATATTTTGGGGTCCCAGAAGCGATCTGTACATGCCTACTCAGTGCTAGAATATTTTCAAAATATAGGCTTAAAACATGCTAAAAATCGATCTTTTAGGTGCCAAAAAGTCGATATCTCAAATTCAGTCCCAAAACACCCGAAAATTCGATATTTAGGGGCCCCAGAAGCGATCTGTACATGCCTACTCCGTGTTAGAGTATTTTCAAAATACATGCTCAAAACATACTGAAAATCGATTCTTTAGGTGCACAAAAGTCGATATGTGCATTCATCTTCAGTACCCGTTTATATCTCAAATTCAGGCTCAAAACACCCGAAAATTCAATATTTTGGGGTCCCAGAAGCAATCTGTACATGCCTACTCAGTGTTAGAGTATTTTCAAAATACAGGCCCAAAACATGCTGAAAATCGATATTTTAGATGCCCAAAGTCAATATGTGCATGTATCTTCTGTACCAGTTTATATCTCAAATTCAGGCTCAAAACACCCGAAAATTCAATATTTTGGGGTCCCAGAAGCAATCTGTACATGCCTACTCAGTGCTAGAATATTTTCAAAATATAGGCTAAAAACATGCTAAAAATCGATCTTTTAGGTGCCAAAAAGTCGATATCTGAAATTCAGTCCCAAAACACCCGAAAATTCAATATTTAGGGGTCCCAGAAGCGATCTGTACATGCCTACTCCGTGTTAGAGTATTTTCAAAATACATGCTCAAAGCATACTGAAAATCGATCTTTTAGGTGCCCAAAAGTCGATATGTGCATGTATCTTCTGTACCCGTTTATATCTCAAATTCAGGCTCAAAACACCCGAAAATTCAATATTTTGGGGTCCCAGAAGCAATCTGTACATACCTACACAGTGCTAGAATATTTTCAAAATATAGGCTAAAAACATGCTAAAAATCGACATTTTAGGTGCCAAAAATCGATATCTCAAATTCAGTCCCAAAACACCCGAAAATTCGATATTTAGAGGTCCCAGAAGGTATCTGTACATGCCTACTCCGTGTTAGAGTATTTTCAAAATACAGGCCAAAAACATACTGAAAATCGATCTTTTAGGTGCCCAAAAGTCGATATGTGCATGCATCTTCTGTACCCGTTTATATCTCAAATTCTGGCCCTAAACACCCGAAAATTCGATATTTTGGGGTCCCAGAAGCGATCTGTACATGCCTACTCAGTGCTAGAATATTTTCAAAATATAGGCTTAAAACATGCTAAAAATCGATCTTTTAGGTGCCAAAAAGTCGATATCTCAAATTCAGTCCCAAAACACCCGAAAATTCGATATTTAGGGGCCCCAGAAGCGATCTGTACATGCCTACTCCGTGTTAGAGTATTTTCAAAATACATGCTCAAAACATACTGAAAATCGATCTTTTAGGTGCACAAAAGTCGATATGTGCATGCATCTTCAGTACCCGTTTATATCTCAAATTCAGGCTCAAAACACCCGAAAATTCAATATTTTGGGGTCCCAGAAGCAATCTGTACATGCCTACTCAGTGTTAGAGTATTTTCAAAATACAGGCCCAAAACATGCTGAAAATCGATATTTTAGATGCCCAAAGTCAATATGTGCATGTATCTTCTGTACCCGTTTATATCTCAAATTCAGGCTCAAAACACCCGAAAATTCAATATTTTGGGGTCCCAGAAGCAATCTGTACATGCCTACTCAGTGCTAGAATATTTTCAAAATATAGGCTAAAAACATGCTAAAAATCGATCTTTTAGGTGCCAAAAAGTCGATATCTCAAATTCAGTCCCAAAACACCCGAAATTTCGATATTTTGGGGTCCCAGAAGCGATCTGTACATGCCTACTCCGTGTTAGAGTATTTTCAAAATTCAGGCCCAAAACATGCTGAAAATCGATATTTTTGGTGCCGAAAGTCAATATGTGCATGTATCTTATGTACCCGTTTATATCTCAAATTCAGGCTCAAAACACCCGAAAATTCAATATTTTGGGGTCCAAGAAGCAATCTGCACATGCCTACTCAGTGCTAGAATATTTACAAAATATAGGCTAAAAACATGCTAAAAATCGATATTATAGGTGCCAAAAAATCGATATCTCAAATTCAGACCCTTAACACCCGAAAATTCGATATTTAGTGGTCCCAGAAGGTATCTGTACATGACTACTCCGTGTTAGAGTATTTTCAAAATACAGGCCAAAAACATACTGAAAATCGATCTTTTAGGTGCCCAAAAGTCGATATGTGCATGCATCTTCTGTACTCGTTTATATCTCAAATTCTGGCCCTAAACACCCGAAAATTCGATATTTTGGGGTCCCAGAAGCGATTTGTACATGACTACTCCGTGTTAGAGTATTTTCAAAATTCAGGCCCAAAACATGCTTAAAATCGATATTTTTGGTGCCCAAAGTCAATATGTGCATGTATCTTCTGTACCCGTTTATATCTCAAATTCAGGCTCAAAACACCCGAAAATTCAATATTTTGGGGTCCCAGAAGCAATCTGTACATGCCTACTCAGTGCTAGAATATTTTCAAAATATAGGCTAAAAACATGCTAAAAATCGATCTGGTAGGTGCCAAAAAGTCGATATCTCAAATTCAGTCCCAAAACACCCGAAAATTCAATATTTAGGGGTCCCAGAAGCGATCTGTACATGCCTACTCCGTGTTAGAGTATTTTCAAAATACATGCTCAAAGCATACTGAAAATCGATCTTTTAGGTGCCCAAAAGTCGATATGTGCATGCATCTTCAGTACCCGTTTATATCTCAAATTCAGGCTCAAAACACCCGAAAATTCAATATTTTGGGATCCCAGAAGCAATCTGTACATGCCTACACTGTGCTAGAATATTTTCAAAATATAGGCTAAAAACATGATAAAAATCGACAGTTTAGGTGCCAAAAAATCGATATCTCAAATTCAGTCCCAAAACACACGAAAATTCGATATTTAGAGGTCCCAGTAGGTATCTGTATATGCCTACTCCGTGTTAGAGTATTTTCAAAATACAGGCCAAAAGCATAATGAAAATCGATCTTTTAGGTGCCCAAAAGTCGATATGTGCATGCATCTTCTGTACCCGTTTATATCTCAAATTCTGGCCCTAAACACCCGAAAATTCGATATTTTGGGGTCCCAGAAGCAATCTGTACATGCCTACTCAGTGCTAGAATATTTTCAAAATATAGGTTAAAAACATGCTAAAAATCGATATTTTAGGTGCCAAAAAGTCGATATCTCAAATTCAGTCCGAAAACACCCGAAAATTCGATATTTAGGGGTCCCAGAAGCGATCTGTACATGCCTACTCCGTGTTAGAGTATTTTCAAAATACATGCTCAAAACATACTGAAAATCGATCTTTTAGGTGCACAAAAGTCGATATGTGCATGCTTCTTCAGTACCCGTTTATATCTCAAATTCAGGCTCAAAACACCCGAAAATTCAATATTTTGGGGTCCCAGAAGCAATCTGTACATGCCTACTCAGTGTTAGAGTATTTTCAAAATACAGGCCCAAAACATGCTGAAAATCGATATTTTAGATGCCCAAAGTCAATATGTGCATGTATCTTCTGTACCCGTTTATATCTCAAATTCAGGCTCAAAACACCCGAAAATTCAATATTTTGGGGTCCCAGAAGCGATCTGTACATGCCTACTCAGTGCTAGAATATTTTCAAAATATAGGCTTAAAACATGCTAAAAATCGATCTTTTAGGTGCCAAAAAGTCGATATCTCAAATTCAGTCCCAAAACACCCGAAAATTCGATATTTAGGGGCCCCAGAAGCGATCTGTACATGCCTACTCCGTGTTAGAGTATTTTCAAAATACATGCTCAAAACATACTGAAAATCGATTCTTTAGGTGCACAAAAGTCGATATGTGCATTCATCTTCAGTACCCGTTTATATCTCAAATTCAGGCTCAAAACACCCGAAAATTCAATATTTTGGGGTCCCAGAAGCAATCTGTACATGCCTACTCAGTGTTAGAGTATTTTCAAAATACAGGCCCAAAACATGCTGAAAATCGATATTTTAGATGCCCAAAGTCAATATGTGCATGTATCTTCTGTACCCGTTTATATCTCAAATTCAGGCTCAAAACACCCGAAAATTCAATATTTTGGGGTCCCAGAAGCAATCTGTACATGCCTACTCAGTGTTAGAGTATTTTCAAAATACAGGCCCAAAACATGCTGAAAATCGATATTTTAGATGCCCAAAGTCAATATGTGCATGTATCTTCTGTACCCGTTTATATCTCAAATTCAGGCTCAAAACACCCGAAAATTCAATATTTTGGGGTCCCAGAAGCAATCTGTACATGCCTACTCAGTGCTAGAATATTTTCAAAATATAGGCTAAAAACATGCTAAAAATCGATATTTTAGGTGCCAAAAAGTCGATATCTCAAATTCAGTCCCAAAACATCCGAAAATTCGATATTTAGGGGTCCCAGAAGCGATCTGTACATGCCTACTCCGTGTTAGAGTATTTTCAAAATACATGCTCAAAACATACTGAAAATCGATCTTTTAGGTGCACAAAAGTCGATATGTGCATGCTTCTTCAGTACCCGTTTATATCTCAAATTCAGGCTCAAAACACCCGAAAATTCAATATTTTGGGGTCCCAGAAGCAATCTGTACATGCCTACTCAGTGTTAGAGTATTTTCAAAATACAGGCCCAAAACATGCTGAAAATCGATATTTTAGATGCCCAAAGTCAATATGTGCATGTATCTTCTGTACCCGTTTATATCTCAAATTCAGGCTCAAAACACCCGAAAATTCAATATTTTGGGGTCCCAGAAGCAATCTGTACATGCCTACTCAGTGCTAGAATATTTTCAAAATATAGGCTAAAAACATGCTAAAAATCGATCTTTTAGGTGCCAAAAAGTCGATATCTCAAATTCAGTCCCAAAACACCCGAAAATTCAATATTTAGGGGTCCCAGAAGCGATCTGTACATGCCTACTCGGTGTTAGAGTATTTTCAAAATACATGCTCAAAGCATACTGAAAATCGATCTTTTAGGTGCCCAAAAGTCGATATGTGCATGTATCTTCTGTACCCGTTTATATCTCAAATTCAGGCTCAAAACACCCGAAAATTCAATATTTTGGGGTCCCAGAAGCAATCTGTACATGCCTACACAGTGCTAGAATATTTTCAAAATATAGGCTAAAAACATGCTAAAAATCGACATTTTAGGTGCCAAAAATCGATATCTCAAATTCAGTCCCAAAACACCCGAAAATTCGATATTTAGAGGTCCCAGAAGGTATCTGTACATGCCTACTCCGTGTTAGAGTATTTTCAAAATACAGGCCAAAAACATACTGAAAATCGATCTTTTAGGTGCCCAAAAGTCGATATGTGCATGCATCTTCTGTACCCGTTTATATCTCAAATTCTGGCCCTAAACACCCGAAAATTCGATATTTTGGGGTCCCAGAAGCGATCTGTACATGCCTACTCAGTGCTAGAATATTTTCAAAATATAGGCTTAAAACATGCTAAAAATCGATCTTTTAGGTGCCAAAAAGTCGATATCTCAAATTCAGTCCCAAAACACCCGAAAATTCGATATTTAGGGGCCCCAGAAGCGATCTGTACATGCCTACTCCGTGTTAGAGTATTTTCAAAATACATGCTCAAAACATACTGAAAATCGATCTTTTAGGTGCACAAAAGTCGATATGTGCATGCATCTTCAGTACCCGTTTATATCTCAAATTCAGGCTCAAAACACCCGAAAATTCAATATTTTGGGGTCCCAGAAGCAATCTGTACATGCCTACTCAGTGTTAGAGTATTTTCAAAATACAGGCCCAAAACATGCTGAAAATCGATATTTTAGATGCCCAAAGTCAATATGTGCATGTATCTTCTGTACCCGTTTATATCTCAAATTCAGGCTCAAAACACCCGAAAATTCAATATTTTGGGGTCCCAGAAGCAATCTGTACATGCCTACTCAGTGCTAGAATATTTTCAAAATATAGGCTAAAAACATGCTAAAAATCGATCTTTTAGGTGCCAAAAAGTCGATATCTCAAATTCAGTCCCAAAACACCCGAAAATTCAATATTTAGGGGTCCCAGAAGCGATCTGTACATGCCTACTCCGTGTTAGAGTATTTTCAAAATACATGCTCAAAGCATACTGAAAATCGATCTTTTAGGTGCCCAAAAGTAGATATGTGCATGCATCTTCAGTACCCGTTTATATCTCAAATTCAGGCTCAAAACACCCGAAAATTCAATATTTTGGGATCCCAGAAGCAATCTGTACATGCCTACACTGTGCTAGAATATTTTCAAAATATAGGCTAAAAACATGCTAAAAATCGACAGTTTAGGTGCCAAAAAATCGATATCTCAAATTCAGTCCCAAAACACCCGAAAATTCGATATTTAGAGATCCCAGAAGGTATCTGTATATGCCTACTCCGTGTTAGAGTATTTTCAAAATACAGGCCAAAAGCATACTGAAAATCGATCTTTTAGGTGCCCAAAAGTCGATATGTGCATGCATCTTCTGTACCCGTTTATATCTCAAATTCTGGCCCTAAACACCCGAAATTTCGATATTTTGGGGTCCCAGAAGCGATCTGTACATGCCTACTCCGTGTTAGAGTATTTTCAAAATTCAGGCCCAAAACATGCTGAAAATCGATATTTTTGGTGCCGAAAGTCAATATGTGCATGTATCTTATGTACCCGTTTATATCTCAAATTCAGGCTCAAAACACCCGAAAATTCAATATTTTGGGGTCCAAGAAGCAATCTGCACATGCCTACTCAGTGCTAGAATATTTACAAAATATAGGCTAAAAACATGCTAAAAATCGATATTATAGGTGCCAAAAAATCGATATCTCAAATTCAGACCCTTAACACCCGAAAATTCGATATTTAGTGGTCCCAGAAGGTATCTGTACATGACTACTCCGTGTTAGAGTATTTTCAAAATACAGGCCAAAAACATACTGAAAATCGATCTTTTAGGTGCCCAAAAGTCGATATGTGCATGCATCTTCTGTACTCGTTTATATCTCAAATTCTGGCCCTAAACACCCGAAAATTCGATATTTTGGGGTCCCAGAAGCGATTTGTACATGACTACTCCGTGTTAGAGTATTTTCAAAATTCAGGCCCAAAACATGCTTAAAATCGATATTTTTGGTGCCCAAAGTCAATATGTGCATGTATCTTCTGTACCCGTTTATATCTCAAATTCAGGCTCAAAACACCCGAAAATTCAATATTTTGGGGTCCCAGAAGCAATCTGTACATGCCTACTCAGTGCTAGAATATTTTCAAAATATAGGCTAAAAACATGCTAAAAATCGATCTTTTAGGTGCCAAAAAGTCGATATCTCAAATTCAGTCCCAAAACACCCGAAAATTCGATATTTAAAGGTCCCAGAAGGTATCTGTCCATTCCTACTCCGTGTTAGAGTATTTTCAAAATACATGCTCAAAACATACTGAAAATCGATCTTTTAGGTGCACAAAAGTCGATATGTGCATGCATCTTCAACACCCGTTTATATCTCAAATTCAGGCTCAAAACACCCGAAAATTCAATATTTTGGGGTCCCAGAAGCAATCTGTACATGCCTACTCAGTGTTAGAGTATTTTCAAAATACAGGCCCAAAACATGCTGAAAATCGATAATTTAGATGACCAAAGTCAATATGTGCATGTATCTTCTGTACCCGTTTATATCTCAAATTCAGGCTCAAAACACCCGAAAATTCAATATTTTGGGGTCCCAGATGCAATCTGTACATGCCTACACAGTGCTAGAATATTTTCAAAATATAGGCTAAAAACATGCTAAAAATCGACATTTTAGGTGCCAAAAAATCGATATCTCAAATTCAGTCCCAAAACACCCGAAAATTCGATATTTAGAGGTCCCAGAAGGTGTCTGTACATGCCTACTCCGTGTTAGAGTATTTTCAAATGCAGGCCAAAAACATACTGAAAATCGATCTTTTAGGTGCCTAAAAGTCGATATGTGCATGCATCTTCTGTACCCGTTTACATCTCAAATTCAGGCTCAAAACACCCGAAAATTCAATATTTTGGGGTCCCAGAAGCAATCTGTACATGCCTACTCAGTGCTAGAATATTTTCAAAATATAGGCTAAAAACATGCTAAAAATCGATATTTTAGGTGCCAAAAAGTCGATATCTCAAATTCAGTCCCAAAACATCCGAAAATTCGATATTTAGGGGTCCCAGAAGCGATCTGTACATGCCTACTCCGTGTTAGAGTATTTTCAAAATACATGCTCAAAACATACTGAAAATCGATCTTTTAGGTGCACAAAAGTCGATATGTGCATGCATCTTCAGTACCCGTTTATATCTCAAATTCAGGCTCAAAACACCCGAAAATTCAATATTTTGGGATCCCAGAAGCAATCTGTACATGCCTACACTGTGCTAGAATATTTTCAAAATATAGGCTAAAAACATGCTAAAAATCGACAGTTTAGGTGCCAAAAAATCGATATCTCAAATTCAGCCCCAAAACACACGAAAATTCGATATTTAGAGGTCCCAGTAGGTATCTGTATATGCCTACTCCGTGTTAGAGTATTTTCAAAATACAGGCCAAAAGCATAATGAAAATCGATCTTTTAGGTGCCCAAAAGTCGATATGTGCATGCATCTTCTGTACCCGTTTATATCTCAAATTCTGGCCCTAAACACCCGAAAATTCGATATTTTGGGGTCCCAGAAGCAATCTGTACATGCCTAATCAGTGCTAGAATATTTTCAAAATATAGGTTAAAAACATGCTAAAAATCGATATTTTAGGTGCCAAAAAGTCGATATCTCAAATTCAGTCCCAAAACATCCGAAAATTCGATATTTAGGGGTCCCAGAAGCGATCTGTACATGCCTACTCCGTGTTAGAGTATTTTCAAAATACATGCTCAAAACATACTGAAAATCGATCTTTTAGGTGCACAAAAGTCGATATGTGCATGCTTCTTCAGTACCCGTTTATATCTCAAATTCAAGCTCAAAACACCCGAAAATTCAATATTTTGGGGTCCCAGAAGCAATCTGTACATGCCTACTCAGTGTTAGAGTATTTTCAAAATACAGGCCCAAAACATGCTGAAAATCGATATTTTAGATGCCCAAAGTCAATATGTGCATGTATCTTCTGTACCCGTTTATATCTCAAATTCAGGCTCAAAACACCCGAAAATTCAATATTTTGGGGTCCCAGAAGCGATCTGTACATGCCTACTCAGTGCTAGAATATTTTCAAAATATAGGCTTAAAACATGCTAAAAATCGATCTTTTAGGTGCCAAAAAGTCGATATCTCAAATTCAGTCCCAAAACACCCGAAAATTCGATATTTAGGGGCCCCAGAAGCGATCTGTACATGCCTACTCCGTGTTAGAGTATTTTCAAAATACATGCTCAAAACATACTGAAAATCGATTCTTTAGGTGCACAAAAGTCGATATGTGCATTCATCTTCAGTACCCGTTTATATCTCAAATTCAGGCTCAAAACACCCGAAAATTCAATATTTTGGGGTCCCAGAAGCAATCTGTACATGCCTACTCAGTGTTAGAGTATTTTCAAAATACAGGCCCAAAACATGCTGAAAATCGATATTTTAGATGCCCAAAGTCAATATGTGCATGTATCTTCTGTACCCGTTTATATCTCAAATTCAGGCTCAAAACACCCGAAAATTCAATATTTTGGGGTCCCAGAAGCAATCTGTACATGCCTACTCAGTGTTAGAGTATTTTCAAAATACAGGCCCAAAACATGCTGAAAATCGATATTTTAGATGCCCAAAGTCAATATGTGCATGTATCTTCTGTACCCGTTTATATCTCAAATTCAGGCTCAAAACACCCGAAAATTCAATATTTTGGGGTCCCAGAAGCAATCTGTACATGCCTACTCAGTGCTAGAATATTTTCAAAATATAGGCTAAAAACATGCTAAAAATCGATATTTTAGGTGCCAAAAAGTCGATATCTCAAATTCAGTCCCAAAACATCCGAAAATTCGATATTTAGGGGTCCCAGAAGCGATCTGTACATGCCTACTCCGTGTTAGAGTATTTTCAAAATACATGCTCAAAACATACTGAAAATCGATCTTTTAGGTGCACAAAAGTCGATATGTGCATGCTTCTTCAGTACCCGTTTATATCAAATTCAGGCTCAAAACACCCGAAAATTCAATATTTTGGGGTCCCAGAAGCAATCTGTACATGCCTACTCAGTGTTAGAGTATTTTCAAAATACAGGCCCAAAACATGCTGAAAATCGATATTTTAGATGCCCAAAGTCAATATGTGCATGTATCTTCTGTACCCGTTTATATCTCAAATTCAGGCTCAAAACACCCGAAAATTCAATATTTTGGGGTCCCAGAAGCAATCTGTACATGCCTACTCAGTGCTAGAATATTTTCAAAATATAGGCTAAAAACATGCTAAAAATCGATCTTTTAGGTGCCAAAAAGTCGATATCTCAAATTCAGTCCCAAAACACCCGAAAATTCAATATTTAGGGGTCCCAGAAGCGATCTGTACATGCCTACTCCGTGTTAGAGTATTTTCAAAATACATGCTCAAAGCATACTGAAAATCGATCTTTTAGGTGCCCAAAAGTCGATATGTGCATGTATCTTCTGTACCCGTTTATATCTCAAATTCAGGCTCAAAACACCCGAAAATTCAATATTTTGGGGTCCCAGAAGCAATCTGTACATGCCTACACAGTGCTAGAATATTTTCAAAATATAGGCTAAAAACATGCTAAAAATCGACATTTTAGGTGCCAAAAATCGATATCTCAAATTCAGTCCCAAAACACCCGAAAATTCGATATTTAGAGGTCCCAGAAGGTATCTGTACATGCCTACTCCGTGTTAGAGTATTTTCAAAATACAGGCCAAAAACATACTGAAAATCGATCTTTTAGGTGCCCAAAAGTCGATATGTGCATGTATCTTCTGTACCCGTTTATATCTCAAATTCAGGCTCAAAACACCCGAAAATTCAATATTTTGGGGTCCCAGAAGCAATCTGTACATGCCTACTCAGTGCTAGAATATTTTCAAAATATAGGCTAAAAACATGCTAAAAATCGATCTTTTAGGTGCCAAAAAGTCGATATCTCAAATTCAGTCCCAAAACACCCGAAAATTCAATATTTAGGGGTCCCAGAAGCGATCTGTACATGCCTACTCCGTGTTAGAGTATTTTCAAAATACATGCTCAAAGCATACTGAAAATCGATCTTTTAGGTGCCCAAAAGTCGATATGTGCATGCATCTTCAGTACCCGTTTATATCTCAAATTCAGGCTCAAAACACCCGAAAATTCAATATTTTGGGATCCCAGAAGCAATCTGTACATGCCTACACTGTGCTAGAATATTTTCAAAATATAGGCTAAAAACATGCTAAAAATCGACAGTTTAGGTGCCAAAAAATCGATATCTCAAATTCAGTCCCAAAACACCCGAAAATTCGATATTTAGAGATCCCAGAAGGTATCTGTATATGCCTACTCCGTGTTAGAGTATTTTCAAAATACAGGCCAAAAGCATACTGAAAATCGATCTTTTAGGTGCCCAAAAGTCGATATGTGCATGCATCTTCTGTACCCGTTTATATCTCAAATTCTGGCCCTAAACACCCGAAATTTCGATATTTTGGGGTCCCAGAAGCGATCTGTACATGCCTACTCCGTGTTAGAGTATTTTCAAAATTCAGGCCCAAAACATGCTGAAAATCGATATTTTTGGTGCCGAAAGTCAATATGTGCATGTATCTTATGTACCCGTTTATATCTCAAATTCAGGCTCAAAACACCCGAAAATTCAATATTTTGGGGTCCAAGAAGCAATCTGCACATGCCTACTCAGTGCTAGAATATTTACAAAATATAGGCTAAAAACATGCTAAAAATCGATATTATAGGTGCCAAAAAATCGATATCTCAAATTCAGACCCTTAACACCCGAAAATTCGATATTTAGTGGTCCCAGAAGGTATCTGTACATGACTACTCCGTGTTAGAGTATTTTCAAAATACAGGCCAAAAACATACTGAAAATCGATCTTTTAGGTGCCCAAAAGTCGATATGTGCATGCATCTTCTGTACTCGTTTATATCTCAAATTCTGGCCCTAAACACCCGAAAATTCGATATTTTGGGGTCCCAGAAGCGATTTGTACATGACTACTCCGTGTTAGAGTATTTTCAAAATTCAGGCCCAAAACATGCTTAAAATCGATATTTTTGGTGCCCAAAGTCAATATGTGCATGTATCTTCTGTACCCGTTTATATCTCAAATTCAGGCTCAAAACACCCGAAAATTCAATATTTTGGGGTCCCAGAAGCAATCTGTACATGCCTACTCAGTGCTAGAATATTTTCAAAATATAGGCTAAAAACATGCTAAAAATCGATCTGGTAGGTGCCAAAAAGTCGATATCTCAAATTCAGTCCCAAAACACCCGAAAATTCGATATTTAAAGGTCCCAGAAGGTATCTGTCCATGCCTACTCCGTGTTAGAGTATTTTCAAAATACATGCTCAAAACATACTGAAAATCGATCTTTTAGGTGCACAAAAGTCGATATGTGCATGCATCTTCAACACCCGTTTATATCTCAAATTCAGGCTCAAAACACCCGAAAATTCAATATTTTGGGGTCCCAGAAGCAATCTGTACATGCCTACACAGTGCTAGAATATTTTCAAAATATAGGCTAAAAACATGCTAAAAATCGACATTTTAGGTGCCAAAAAATCGATATCTCAAATTCAGTCCCAAAACACCCGAAAATTCGATATTTAGAGGTCCCAGAAGGTATCTGTACATGCCTACTCCGTGTTAGAGTATTTTCAAATGCAGGCCAAAAACATACTGAAAATCGATCTTTTAGGTGCCTAAAAGTCGATATGTGCATGCATCTTCTGTACCCGTTTACATCTCAAATTCAGGCTCAAAACACCCGAAAATTCAATATTTTGGGGTCCCAGAAGCAATCTGTACATGCCTACTCAGTGCTAGAATATTTTCAAAATATAGGCTAAAAACATGCTAAAAATCGATATTTTAGGTGCCAAAAAGTCGATATCTCAAATTCAGTCCCAAAACATCCGAAAATTCGATATTTAGGGGTCCCAGAAGCGATCTGTACATGCCTACTCCGTGTTAGAGTATTTTCAAAATACATGCTCAAAACATACTGAAAATCGATCTTTTAGGTGCACAAAAGTCGATATGTGCATGCATCTTCAGTACCCGTTTATATCTCAAATTCAGGCTCAAAACACCCGAAAATTCAATATTTTGGGGTCCCAGAAGCAATCTGTACATGCCTACTCAGTGCTAGAATATTTTCAAAATATAGGCTAAAAACATGCTAAAAATCGATCTTTTAGGTGCCAAAAAGTCGATATCTCAAATTCAGTCCCAAAACACCCGAAAATTCAATATTTAGGGGTCCCAGAAGCGATCTGTACATGCCTACTCCGTGTTAGAGTATTTTCAAAATACATGCTCAAAGCATACTGAAAATCGATCTTTTAGGTGCCCAAAAGTCGATATGTGCATGCATCTTCAGTACCCGTTTATATCTCAAATTCAGGCTCAAAACACCCGAAAATTCAATATTTTGGGATCCCAGAAGCAATCTGTACATGCCTACACTGTGCTAGAATATTTTCAAAATATAGGCTAAAAACATGCTAAAAATCGACAGTTTAGGTGCCAAAAAATCGATATCTCAAATTCAGTCCCAAAACACCCGAAAATTCGATATTTAGAGATCCCAGAAGGTATCTGTATATGCCTACTCCGTGTTAGAGTATTTTCAAAATACAGGCCAAAAGCATACTGAAAATCGATCTTTTAGGTGCCCAAAAGTCGATATGTGCATGCATCTTCTGTACCCGTTTATATCTCAAATTCTGGCCCTAAACACCCGAAATTTCGATATTTTGGGGTCCCAGAAGCGATCTGTACATGCCTACTCCGTGTTAGAGTATTTTCAAAATTCAGGCCCAAAACATGCTGAAAATCGATATTTTTGGTGCCGAAAGTCAATATGTGCATGTATCTTATGTACCCGTTTATATCTCAAATTCAGGCTCAAAACACCCGAAAATTCAATATTTTGGGGTCCAAGAAGCAATCTGCACATGCCTACTCAGTGCTAGAATATTTACAAAATATAGGCTAAAAACATGCTAAAAATCGATATTATAGGTGCCAAAAAATCGATATCTCAAATTCAGACCCTTAACACCCGAAAATTCGATATTTAGTGGTCCCAGAAGGTATCTGTACATGACTACTCCGTGTTAGAGTATTTTCAAAATACAGGCCAAAAACATACTGAAAATCGATCTTTTAGGTGCCCAAAAGTCGATATGTGCATGCATCTTCTGTACTCGTTTATATCTCAAATTCTGGCCCTAAACACCCGAAAATTCGATATTTTGGGGTCCCAGAAGCGATTTGTACATGACTACTCCGTGTTAGAGTATTTTCAAAATTCAGGCCCAAAACATGCTTAAAATCGATATTTTTGGTGCCCAAAGTCAATATGTGCATGTATCTTCTGTACCCGTTTATATCTCAAATTCAGGCTCAAAACACCCGAAAATTCAATATTTTGGGGTCCCAGAAGCAATCTGTACATGCCTACTCAGTGCTAGAATATTTTCAAAATATAGGCTAAAAACATGCTAAAAATCGATCTGGTAGGTGCCAAAAAGTCGATATCTCAAATTCAGTCCCAAAACACCCGAAAATTCGATATTTAAAGGTCCCAGAAGGTATCTGTCCATGCCTACTCCGTGTTAGAGTATTTTCAAAATACATGCTCAAAACATACTGAAAATCGATCTTTTAGGTGCACAAAAGTCGATATGTGCATGCATCTTCAACACCCGTTTATATCTCAAATTCAGGCTCAAAACACCCGAAAATTCAATATTTTGGGGTCCCAGAAGCAATCTGTACATGCCTACTCAGTGTTAGAGTATTTTCAAAATACAGGCCCAAAACATGCTGAAAATCGATAATTTAGATGACCAAAGTCAATATGTGCATGTATCTTCTGTACCCGTTTATATCTCAAATTCAGGCTCAAAACACCCGAAAATTCAATATTTTGGGGTCCCAGATGCAATCTGTACATGCCTACACAGTGCTAGAATATTTTCAAAATATAGGCTAAAAACATGCTAAAAATCGACATTTTAGGTGCCAAAAAATCGATATCTCAAATTCAGTCCCAAAACACCCGAAAATTCGATATTTAGAGGTCCCAGAAGGTATCTGTACATGCCTACTCCGTGTTAGAGTATTTTCAAATGCAGGCCAAAAACATACTGAAAATCGATCTTTTAGGTGCCTAAAAGTCGATATGTGCATGCATCTTCTGTACCCGTTTACATCTCAAATTCAGGCTCAAAACACCCGAAAATTCAATATTTTGGGGTCCCAGAAGCAATCTGTACATGCCTACTCAGTGCTAGAATATTTTCAAAATATAGGCTAAAAACATGCTAAAAATCGATATTTTAGGTGCCAAAAAGTCGATATCTCAAATTCAGTCCCAAAACATCCGAAAATTCGATATTTAGGGGTCCCAGAAGCGATCTGTACATGCCTACTCCGTGTTAGAGTATTTTCAAAATACATGCTCAAAACATACTGAAAATCGATCTTTTAGGTGCACAAAAGTCGATATGTGCATGCATCTTCAGTACCCGTTTATATCTCAAATTCAGGCTCAAAACACCCGAAAATTCAATATTTTGGGGTCCCAGAAGCAATCTGTACATGCCTACTCAGTGTTAGAGTATTTTCAAAATACAGGCCCAAAACATGCTGAAAATCGATATTTTAGATGCCCAAAGTCAATATGTGCATGTATCTTCTGTACCCGTTTATATCTCAAATTCAGGCTCAAAACACCCGAAAATTCAATATTTTGGGGTCCCAGAAGCAATCTGTACATGCCTACACAGTGCTAGAATATTTTCAAAATATAGGCTAAAAACATGCTAAAAATCGAAATTTTAGGTGCCAAAAAATCGATATCTCAAATTCAGTCCCATAACACCCGAAAATTCGATATTTAGAGGTCCCAGAAGGTATCTGTACATGCCTACTCCGTGTTAGAGTATTTTCAAAATACAAGCCAAAAACATACTGAAAATCGATCTTTTAGGTGCCCAAAAGTCGATATGTGCATGAATCTTCTGTACCCGTTTATATCTCAAATTCTGGCCCTAAACACCCGAAAATTCGATATTTTGGGGTGCCAGAAGCGATCTGTACATGCCTACTCAGTGCTAGAATATTTTCAAAATATAGGCTTAAAACATGCTAAAAATCGATCTTTTAGGTGCCAAAAAGTCGATATCTCAAATTCAGTCCCAAAACACCCGCAAATTCGATATTTAGGGGCCCCAGAAGCGATCTGTACATGCCTACTCCGTGTTAGAGTATTTTCAAAATACATGCTCAAAACATACTGAAAATCGATCTTTTAGGTGCACAAAAGTCGATATGTGCATGCATCTTCAGTACCCGTTTATATCTCAAATTCAGGCTCAAAACACCCGAAAATTCAATATTTTGGGGTCCCAGAAGCAATCTGTACATGCCTACTCAGTGTTAGAGTATTTTCAAAATACAGGCCCAAAACATGCTGAAAATCGATATTTTAGATGCCCAAAGTCAATATGTGCATGTATCTTCTGTACCCGTTTATATCTCAAATTCAGGCTCAAAACACCCGAAAATTCAATATTTTGGGGTCCCAGAAGCAATCTGTACATGCCTACTCAGTGTTAGAGTATTTTCAAAATACAGGCCCAAAACATGCTGAAAATCGATATTTTAGATGCCCAAAGCCAATATCTGCATGTATCTTCTGTACCCGTTTATATCTCAAATTCAGGCCCTAAACACCCGAAAATTCGATATTTTGGGATCCCAGAAGCAATCTGTACATGCCTACTCAGTGCTAGAATATTTTCAAAATATAGGCTAAAAACATGCTAAAAATCGATCTATTAGGTGCCAAAAAGTCGATATCTCAAATTCAGTCCCAAAACATCCGAAAATTCGATATTTAGGGGTCCCAGAAGCGATCTGTACATGCCTACTCCGTGTTAGAGTATTTTCAAAATACATGCTCAAAACATACTGAAAATCGATCTTTTAGGTGCACAAAAGTCGATATGTGCATGCTTCTTCAGTACCCGTTTATATCTCAAATTCAGGCTCAAAACACCCGAAAATTCAATATTTTGGGGTCCCAGAAGCAATCTGTACATGCCTACTCAGTGTTAGAGTATTTTCAAAATACAGGCCCAAAACATGCTGAAAATCGATATTTTAGATGCCCAAAGTCAATATGTGCATGTATCTTCTGTACCCGTTTATATCTCAAATTCAGGCTCAAAACACCCGAAAATTCAATATTTTGGGGTATCAGAAGCAATCTGTACATGCCTACACAGTGCTAGAATATTTTCAAAATATAGGCTAAAAACATGCTAAAAATCGACATTTTAGGTGCCAAAAATCGATATCTCAAATTCAGTCCCAAAACACCCGACAATTCGAAATTTTGGGGTCCCAGAAGCGATCTGTACATGCCTACTCAGTGTTAGAGTATTTTCAAAATTTAGGCCCAAAACATGCTGAAAATCGATATTTTTGGTGCCCAAAGTCAATATGTGCATGTATCTTCTGTACCCGTTTATATCTCAAATTCAGGCTCAAAACACCCGAAAATTCAATATTTTGGGGTCCCAGAAGCAATCTGTACATGCCTACTCAGTGCTAGAATATTTTCAAAATATAGGCTAAAAACATGCTAAAAATCGATATTTTAGGTGCCAAAAAGTCGATATCTCAAATTCAGTCCCAAAACATCCGAAAATTCGATATTTAGGGGTCCCAGAAGCGATCTGTACATGCCTACTCCGTGTTAGAGTATTTTCAAAATACATGCTCAAAACATACTGAAAATCGATCTTTTATGTGCACAAAAGTCGATATGTGCATGCTTCTTCAGTACCCGTTTATATCTCAAATTCAGGCTCAAAACACCCGAAAATTCATTATTTTGGGGTCCCAGAAGCAATCTGTACATGCCTACTCAGTGTTAGAGTATTTTCAAAATACAGGCCCAAAACATGCTGAAAATCGATATTTTAGATGCCCAAAGTCAATATGTGCATGTATCTTCTGTACCCGTTTATATCTCAAATTCAGGCTCAAAACACCCGAAAATTCAATATTTTGGGGTCCAGAAGCAATCTGTACATGCCTACACAGTGCTAGAATATTTTCAAAATATAGGCTAAAAACATGCTAAAAATCGACATTTTAGGTGCCAAAAATCGATATCTCAAATTCAGTCCCAAAACACCCGAAAATTCGATATTTAGAGGTCCCAGAAGGTATCTGTACATGCCTACTCCGTGTTAGAGTATTTTCAAAATACAGGCCAAAAACATACTGAAAATCGATCTTTTAGGTGCCCAAAAGTCGATATGTGCATGCATCTTCTGTACCCGTTTATATCTCAAATTCTGGCCCTAAACACCCGAAAATTCGATATTTTGGGGTCCCAGAAGCGATCTGTACATGCCTACTCAGTGCTAGAATATTTTCAAAATATAGGCTTAAAACATGCTAAAAATCGATCTTTTAGGTGCCAAAAAGTCGATATCTCAAATTCAGTCCCAAAACACCCGAAAATTCGATATTTAGGGGCCCCAGAAGCGATCTGTACATGCCTACTCCGTGTTAGAGTATTTTCAAAATACATGCTCAAAACATACTGAAAATCGATCTTTAAGGTGCACAAAAGTCGATATGTGCATGCATCTTCTGTACCCGTTTATATCTCAAATTCAGGCTCAAAACACCCGATAATTCAATATTTTGGGGTCCCAGAAGCAATCTGTACATGCCTACTCAGTGCTAGAATATTTTCAAAATATAGGCTAAAAACATGCTAAAAATCGATATTTTAGGTCCCAAAAAGTCGATATCTCAAATTCAGTCCCAAAACATCCGAAAATTCGATATTTAGGGGTCCCAGAAGCGATCTGTACATGCCTACTCCGTGTTAGAGTATTTTCAAAATACATGCTCAAAACATACTGAAAATCTATCTTTTAGGTGCACAAAAGTCGATATGTGCATGATTCTTCAGTACCCGTTTATATCTCAAATTCAGGCTCAAAACACCCAAAAATTCAATATTTTGGGGTCCCAGAAGCAATCTGTACATGCCTACTCAGTGTTAGAGTATTTTTAAAATACAGGCCCAAAACATGCTGAAAATCGATATTTTAGATGCCCAAAGTCAATATGTGCATGTATCTTCTGTACCCGTTTATATCTCAAATTCAGGCTCAAAACACCCGAAAATTCAATATTTTGGGGTCCCAGAAGCAATCTGTACATGCCTATACAGTGCTAGAATATTTTCAAAATATAGGCTAAAAACATGCTAAAAATCGACATTTTAGGTGCCAAAAATCGATATCTCAAATTCAGTCCCAAAACACCCGAAAATTCGATATTTAGAGGTCCCAGAAGGTATCTGTACATGCCTACTCCGTGTTAGAGTATTTTCAAAATACAGGCCAAAAACATACTGAAAATCGATCTTTTAGGTGCCCAAAAGTCGATATGTGCATGCATCTTCTGTACCCGTTTATATCTCAAATTCTGGCCCTAAACACCCGAAAATTCGATATTTTGGGGTCCCAGAAGCGATCTGTACATGCCTACTCAGTGCTAGAATATTTTCAAAATATTGGCTTAAAACATGCTAAAAATCGATCTTTTAGGTGCCAAAAAGTCGATATCTCAAATTCAGTCCCAAAACACCCGAAAATTCGATATTTAGGGGCCACAGAAGCGATCTGTACATGCCTACTCCGTGTTAGAGTATTTTCAAAATACATGCTCAAAACATACTGAAAATCGATCTTTTAGGTGCACAAAAGTCGATATGTGCATGCATCTTCAGTACCCGTTTATATCTCAAATTCAGGCTCAAAACACCCGATAATTCAATATTTTGGGGGTCCCAGAAGCAATCTGTACATGCCTACTCAGTGTTAGAGTATTTTCAAAATACAGGCCCTAAACATGCTGAAAATCGATATTTTAGATGCCCAAAGTCAATATGTGCATGTATCTTCTGTACCCGTTTATATCTCAAATTCAGGCTCAAAACACCCAAAAATTCAATATTTTGGGGTCCCAGAAGCAATCTGTACATGCCTACTCAGTGTTAGAGTATTTTCAAAATACAGGCCCAAAACATGCTGAAAATCGATATTTTAGATGCCCAAAGCCAATATCTGCATGTATCTTCTGTACCCGTTTATATCTCAAATTGTGGCCCTAAACACCCGAAAATTCGATATTTTGGGGTCCCAGAAGCAATCTGTACATGCCTACTCAGTGCTAGAATATTTTCAAAATATAGGCTTAAAACATGCTAAAAATCGATCTTTTAGGTGCCAAAAAGTCGATATCTCAAATTCAGTCCCAAAACACCCGAAAATTCGATATTTAGGGGCCCCAGAAGCGATCTGTACATGCCTACTCCGTGTTAAAGTATTTTCAAAATACATGCTCAAAACATACTGAAAATCGATCTTTTAGGTGCACAAAAGTCGATATGTGCATGCATCTTCAGTACCCGTTTATATCTCAAATTTCAGGCTCAAAACACCCGAAAATTCAATATTTTGGGGTCCCAGAAGCAATCTGTACATGCCTACTCAGTGTTAGAGTATTTTCAAAATACAGGCCCAAAACATGCTGAAAATCGATATTTTAGATGCCCAAAGTCAATATGTGCATGAATCTTCTGTACCCGTTTATATCTCAAATTCAGGCACAAAACACCCGAAAATTCAATATTTTGGGGTCCCAGAAGCAATCTGTACATGCCTACACAGTTCTAGAATATTTTCGAAATATAGGCTAAAAACATGCTAAAAATCGACATTTTAGGTGCCAAAAATCGATATCTCAAATTCAGTCCCAAAACACCCGAAAATTCGATATTTAGAGGTCCCAGAAGGTATCTGTACATGCCTACTCCGTGTTAGAGTATTTTCAAAATACATGCTCAAAACATACTGAAAATCGATCTTTTAGGTGCACAAAAGTCGATATGTGCATGCATCTTCAGTACCCGTTTATATCTCAAATTCAGGCTCAAAACACCCGAAAATTCAATATTTTGGGGTCCCAGAAGCAATCTGTACATGCCTACTCAGTGTTAGAGTATTTTCAAAATACAGGCCCAAAACATGCTGAAAATCGATATTTTAGATGCCCAAAGTCAATATGTGCATGTATCTTCTGTACCCGTTTATATCTCAAATTCAGGCTCAAAACACCCGAAAATTCAATATTTTGGGGTCCCAGAAGCAATCTGTACATGCCTACTCAGTGCTAGAATATTTTCAAAATATAGGCTAAAAACATGCTAAAAATCGATCTTTTAGGTGCCAAAAAGTCGATATCTCAAATTCAGTCCCAAAACACCCGAAAATTCAATATTTAGGGGTCCCAGAAGCGATCTGTACATGCCTACTCAGTGTTAGAGTATTTTCAAAATACAGGCCCAAAACATGCTGAAAATCGATATTTTAGATGCCCAAAGTCAATATGTGCATGTATCTTCTGTACCCGTTTATATCTCAAATTCAGGCTCAAAACACCCGAAAATTCAATATTTTGGGATCCCAGAAGCAATCTGTACATGCCTACACAGTGCTAGAATATTTTCAAAATATAGGCTAAAAACATGCTAAAAATCGACATTTTAGGTGCCAAAAAATCGATATCTCAAATTCAGTCCCAAAACACCCGAAAATTCGATATTTAGAGGTCCCAGAAGGTATCTGTACATGCCTACTCCGTGTTAGAGTATTTTCAAAATACAGGCCAAAAACATACTGAAAATCGATCTTTTAGGTGCCTAAAAGTCGATATGTGCATGCATCTTCTGTACCCGTTTATATCTCAAATTCTGGCCCTAAACACCCGACAATTCGATATTTTGGGGTCCCAGAAGCGATCTGTACATGACTACTCCGTGTTAGAGTATTTTCAAAATTCAGGCCCAAAACATGCTTAAAATCGATATTTTTGGTGCCCAAAGTCAATATGTGCATGTATCTTCTGTACCCGTTTATATCTCAAATTCAGGCTCAAAACACCCGAAAATTCAATATTTTGGGGTCCCAGAAGCAATCTGTACATGCCTACTCAGTGCTAGAATATTTTCAAAATATAGGCTAAAAACATGCTAAAAATCGATCTGTTAGGTGCCAAAAAGTCGATATCTCAAATTCAGTCCCAAAACACCCGAAAATTCGATATTTAAAGGTCCCAGAAGGTATCTGTCCATGCCTACTCCGTGTTAGAGTATTTTCAAAATACATGCTCAAAACATACTGAAAATCGATCTTTTAGGTGCACAAAAGTCGATATGTGCATGCATCTTCAGTACCCGTTTATATCTCAAATTCAGGCTCAAAACACCCGAAAATTCAATATTTTGGGGTCCCAGAAGCAATCTGTACATGCCTACTCAGTGTTAGAGTATTTTCAAAATACAGGCCCAAAACATGCTGAAAATCGATAATTTAGATGACTAAAGTCAATATGTGCATGTATCTTCTGTACCCGTTTATATCTCAAATTCAGGCTCAAAACACCCGAAAATTCAATATTTTGGGGTCCCAGAAGCAATCTGTACATGCCTACACAGTGCTAGAATATTTTCAAAATATAGGCTAAAAACATGCTAAAAATCGACATTTTAGGTGCCAAAAAATCGATATCTCAAATTCAGTCCCAAAACACCCGAAAATTCGATATTTAGAGGTCCCAGAAGGTATCTGTACATGCCTACTCCGTGTTGGAGTATTTTCAAAATACAGGCCAAAAACATACTGAAAATCGATCTTTTAGGTGCCTAAAAGTCGATATGTGCATGCATCTTCTGTACCCGTTTATATCTCAAATTCTGGCCCTAAACACCCGACAACTCGATATTTTGGGGTCCCAGAAGCGATCTGTACATGCCTACTCCGTGTTAGAGTATTTTCAAAATTCAGGCCCAAAACATGCTGAAAATCGATATTTTTGGTGCCCAAAGTCAATATGTGCATGTATCTTCTGTACCCGTTTATATCTCAAATTCAGGCTCAAAACACCCGAAAATTCAATATTTTGGGGTCCCAGAAGCAATCTGTACATGCCTACTCAGTGCTAGAATATTTTCAAAATATAGGCTAAAAACATGCTAAAAATCGATATTTTAGGTGCCAAAAAGTCGATATCTCAAATTCAGTCCCAAAACATCCGAAAATTCGATATTTAGGGATCCCAGAAGCGATCTGTACATGCCTACTCCGTGTTAGAGTATTTTCAAAATACATGCTCAAAACATACTGAAAATCGATCTTTTAGGTGCACAAAAGTCGATATGTGCATGCATCTTCAGTACCCGTTTATATCTCAAATTCAGGCTCAAAACACCCGAAAATTCAATATTTTGGGGTCCCAGAAGCAATCTGTACATGCCTACACAGTGCTAGAATATTTTCAAAATATAGGCTAAAAACATGCTAAAAATCGACATTTTAGGTGCCAAAAAATCGATATCTCAAATTCAGTCCTAAAACACCCGAAAATTCGATATTTAGAGGTCCCAGAAGGTATCTGTACATGCCTACTCAGTGTTAGAGTATTTTCAAAATTCAGGCCCAAAACATGCTTAAAATCGATATTTTTGGTGCCCAAAGTCAATATCTGCATGTATCTTCTGTACCCGTTTATATCTCAAATTCAGGCTCAAAACACCCGAAAATTCAATATTTTGGGGTCCCAGAAGCAATCTGTACATGCCTACTCAGTGCTAGAATATTTTCAAAATATAGGCTAAAAACATGCTAAAAATCGATCTGTTAGGTGCCAAAAAGTCGATATCTCAAATTCAGTCCCAAAACACCCGAAAATTCGATATTTAAAGGTCCCAGAAGGTATCTGTCCATGCCTACTCCGTGTTAGAGTATTTTCAAAATACATGCTCAAAACATACTGAAAATCGATCTTTTAGGTGCACAAAAGTCGATATGTGCATGCATCTTCAGTACCCGTTTATATCTCAAATTCAGGCTCAAAACACCCGAAAATTCAATATTTTGGGGTCCCAGAAGCAATCTGTACATGCCTACTCAGTGTTAGAGTATTTTCAAAATACAAGCCCAAAACATGCTGAAAATCGATATTTTAGATGCCCAAAGTCAATATGTGCATGTATCTTCTGTACCCGTTTATATCTCAAATTCAGGCTCAAAACACCCGAAAATTCAATATTTTGGGGTCCCAGAAGCAATCTGTACATGCCTACTCAGTGTTAGAGTATTTTCAAAATACAGGCCCAAAACATGCTGAAAATCGATATTTTAGATGCCCAAAGCCAATATCTGCATGTATCTTCTGTACCCGTTTATATCTCAAATTCTGGCCCTAAACACCCGAAAATTCGATATTTTGGGGTCCCAGAAGCAATCTGTACATGCCTACTCAGTGCTAGAATATTTTCAAAATATAGGCTAAAAACATGCTAAAAATCGACATTTTAGGTGCCAAAAAATCGATATCTCAAATTCAGTCCCAAAACACCCGAAAATTCAATATTTAGAGGTCCCAGAAGGTATCTGTACATGCCTACTCCGTGTTAGAGTATTTTCAAAATACAAGCCAAAAACATACTGAAAATCGATCTTTTAGGTGCCCAAAAGTCGATATGTGCATGAATCTTCTGTACCCGTTTATATCTCAAATTCTGGCCCTAAACACCCGGAAATTCGATATTTTGGGGTCCCAGAAGCGATCTGTACATGTCTACTCAGTGCTAGAATATTTTCAAAATATAGGCTTAAAACATGCTAAAAATCGATCTTTTAGGTGCCAAAAAGTCGATATCTCAAATTCAGTCCCAAAACACCCGCAAATTCGATATTTAGGGGCCCCAGAAGCGATCTGTACATGCCTACTCCGTGTTAGAGTATTTTCAAAATACAAGCCAAAAACATACTGAAAATCGATCTTTTAGGTGCCCAAAAGTCGATATGTGCATGAATCTTCTGTACCCGTTTATATCTCAAATTCTGGCCCTAAACACCTGGAAATTCGATATTTTGGGGTCCCAGAAGCGATCTGTACATGTCTACTCAGTGCTAGAATATTTTCAAAATATAGGCTTAAAACATGCTAAAAATCGATCTTTTAGGTGCCAAAAAGTCGATATCTCAAATTCAGTCCCAAAACACCCGCAAATTCGATATTTAGGGGCCCCAGAAGCGATCTGTACATGCCTACTCCGTGTTAGAGTATTTTCAAAATACATGCTCAAAACATACTGAAAATCGATCTTTTAGGTGCACAAAAGTCGATATGTGCATGCATCTTCAGTACCCGTTTATATCTCAAATTCAGGCTCAAAACACCCGAAAATTCAATATTTTGGGGTCCCAGAAGCAATCTGTACATGCCTACTCAGTGTTAGAGTATTTTCAAAATACAGGCCCAAAACATGCTGAAAATCGATATTTTAGATGCCCAAAGTCAATATGTGCATGTATCTTCTGTACCCGTTTATATCTCAAATTCAGGCTCAAAACACCCGAAAATTCAATATTTTGGGGTCCCAGAAGCAATCTGTACATGCCTACTCAGTGCTAGAATATTTTCAAAATATAGGTTAAAAACATGCTAAAAATCGATCTTTTAGGTGCCAAAAAGTCGATATCTCAAATTCAGTCCCAAAACACCCGAAAATTCAATATTTAGGGGTCCCAGAAGCGATCTGTACATGCCTACTCCGTGTTAGAGTATTTTCAAAATACATGCTCATAGCATACTGAAAATCGATCTTTTAGGTGCCCAAAAGTCGATATGTGCATGCATCTTCAGTACCCATTTATATCTCAAATTCAGGCTCAAAACACCCGAAAATTCAATATTTTGGGATCCCAGAAGCAATCTGTACATGCCTACACTGTGCTCGAATATTTTCAAAATATAGGCTAAAAACATGCTAAAAATCGACAGTTTAGGTGCCAAAAAATTGATATCTCAAATTCAGTCCCAAAACACCCGAAAATTCGATATTTAGAGGTCCCAGAAGGTATCTGTACATGACTACTCCGTGTTAGAGTATTTTCAAAATACAGGCCAAAAACATACTGAAAATCGATTTTTTAGGTGCCCAAAAGTCGATATGTGCATGTATCTTCTGTACCCGTTTATATCTCAAATTCAGGCTCAAAACACCCGAAAATTCAATATTTTGGGGTCCCAGAAGCAATCTGTACATGCCTACTCAGTGCTAGAATATTTTCAAAATATAGGCCAAAAACATGCTAAAAATCGACATTTTAGGTGCCAAAAAATCGGTATCTCAAATTCAGTCCCAAAACACCCGAAAATTCGATATTTAGGGGTCCCAGAAGGTATCTGTCCATGCCTACTCAGTGTTAGAGTATTTTCAAAATACAGGCCTAAAACATACTGAAAATCGATCTTTTAGGTGCCCAAAAGTCGATATGTGGATGCATCTTCTGTACCCGTTTATATCTCAAATTCTGGTCCTAAACACCCGAAAATTCGATATTTTGGGGTCCCAGAAGCGATCTGTACATGCCTACTCCGTGTTAGAGTATTTTCAAAATTCAGGCCCAAAACATGCTGAAAATCGATATTTTTGGTGCCCAAAGTCAATATGTGCATGTATTTTCTGTACCCGTTTATATCTCAAATTCAGGCTCAAAACACCCAAAAATTCAATATTTTGGGGTCCCAGAAGCAATCTGTACATGCCTACTCAGTGCTAGAATATTTTCAAAATATAGGTAAAAACATGCTAAAAATCGATCTTTTAGGTGCCAAAAAGTCGATATTTAGAATTCAGTCCCAAAACACCCGAAAATTCGATATTTAGGGGTCCCAGAAGCGATCTGTACATGCCTACTCCGTGTTAGAGTATTTTCAAAATACATGCTCAAAACATACTGAAAATCGATCTTTTAGGTGCACAAAAGTCGATATGTGCATGCATCTTCAGTACCCGTTTATATCTCAAATTCAAGCTCAAAACACCCGAAAATTCAATTTTTTGGGGTCCCAGAAGCAATCTGTACATGACTACTCCGTGTTAGAGTATTTTCAAAATACAGGCCCAAAACATGCTGAAAATCGATATTTTAGATGCCCAAAGTCAATATGTGCATGCATCTTCTGTACCCGTTTATATCTCAAATTCAGGCTCAAAACACCCGAAAATTCAATATTTTGGGGTCCCAGAAGCAATCTGTACATGCCTACTCAGTGCTAGAATATTTACAAAATATAGGCTAAAAACATTTTAAAAATCGATATTATAGGTGCCAAATTATCGATATCTCAAATTCAGACCCATAACACCCGAAAATTCGATATTTAGAGGACCCAGAAGGTATCTGTATATGACTACTCCGTGTTAGAGTATTTTCAAAATACAGGCCAAAAACATACTGAAAATCGATCTTTTAGGTGCCCAAAAGTCGATATGTGCATGCATCTTCTGTACTCGTTTATATCTCAAATTCTGGCCCTAAAGAACCGAAAATTCGATATTTTGGGGTCCCAGAAGCGATCTGTACATGACTACTCCGTGTTAGAGTATTTTCAAAATTCAGGCCCAAAACATGCTAAAAATCGATATTTTTGGTGCCCAAAGTCAATATGTGCATGTATCTTCTGTACCCGTTTATATCTCAAATTCAGGCTCAAAACACCCGAAAATTCAATATTTTGGGGTCCCAGAAGCAATCTGTACATGCCTACTCAGTGCTAGAATATTTTCAAAATATAGGCTAAAAACATGCTAAAAATCGATCTGTTAGGTGCCAAAAAATCGATATCTCAAATTCAGTCCCAAAACACCCGAAAATTCGATATTTAAAGGTCCCAGAAGGTATCTGTCCATGCCTACTCCGTGTTAGAGTATTTTCAAAATACAGGCCAAAAACATATTGAAAATCGATCTTTTAGGTGCCCAAAAGTCGATATGTGGATGCATCTTCTGTACCCGTTTATATCTCAAATTCTGGTCCTAAACACCCGAAAATTCGATATTTTGGGGTCCCAAAAGCAATCTGTACATGCCTACTCCGTGTTAGAGTATTTTCAAAATTCAGGCCCAAAACATGCTGAAAATCGATATTTTTGGTGCCCAAAGTCAATATGTGCATGTATTTTCTGTACCCGTTTATATCTCAAATTCAGGCTCAAAACACCCAAAAATTCAATATTTTGGGGTCCCAGAAGCAATCTGTACATGCCTACTCAGTGCTAGAATATTTTCAAAATATAGGCTAAAAACATGCTAAAAATCGATCTTTTAGGTGCCAAAAAGTCGATATCTCGAATTCAGTCCCAAAACACCCGAAAATTCGATATTTAGGGGTCCCAGAAGCGATCTGTACATGCCTACTCCGTGTTAGAGTATTTTCAAATTACATGCTCAAAACATACTGAAAATCGATCTTTTAGGTGCACAAAAGTCGATATGTGCATGCATCTTCAGTACCCGTTTATATCTCAAATTCAAGCTCAAAACACCCGAAAATTCAATATTTTGGGGTCCCAGAAGCAATCTGTACATGCCTACTCCGTGTTAGAGTATTTTCAAAATACAGGCCCAAAACATGCTGAAAATCGATATTTTAGATGCCCAAAGTCAATATGTGCATGCATCTTCTGTACCCGTTTATATCTCAAATTCAGGCTCAAAACACCCGAAAATTCAATATTTTGGGGTCCCAGAAGCAATCTGTACATGCCTACTCAGTGCTAGAATATTTACAAAATATAGGCTAAAAACATTTTAAAAATCGATATTATAGGTGCCAAAAAATCGATATCTCAAATTCAGACCCATAACACCCGAAAATTCGATATTTAGAGGTCCCATAAGGTATCTGTACATGACTACTCCGTGTTAGAGTATTTTCAAAATACAGGCCAAAAACATACTGAAAATCGATCTTTTAGGTGCCCAAAAGTCGATATGTGCATGCATCTTCTGTACTCGTTTATATCTCAAATTCTGGCCCTAAAGAACCGAAAATTCGATATTTTGGGGTCCCAGAAGCGATCTGTACATGACTACTCCGTGTTAGAGTATTTTCAAAATTCAGGCCCAAAACATGCTAAAAATCGATATTTTTGGTGCCCAAAGTCAATATGTGCATGTATCTTCTGTACCCGTTTATATCTCAAATTCAGGCTCAAAACACCCGAAAATTCAATATTTTGGGGTCCCAGAAGCAATCTGTACATGCCTACTCAGTGCTAGAATATTTTCAAAATATAGGCTAAAAACATGCTAAAAATCGATCTTTTAGGTGCCAAAAAGTCGATATCTCGAATTCAGTCCCAAAACACCCGAAAATTCGATATTTAGGGGTCCCAGAAGCGATCTGTACATGCCTACTCCGTGTTAGAGTATTTTCAAAATACATGCTCAAAACATACTGAAAATCGATCTTTTAGGTGCACAAAAGTCGATATGTGCATGCATCTTCAGTACCCGTTTATATCTCAAATTCAAGCTCAAAACACCCGAAAATTCAATATTTTGGGGTCCCAGAAGCAATCTGTACATGCCTACTCCGTGTTAGAGTATTTTCAAAATACAGGCCCAAAACATGCTGAAAATCGATATTTTAGATGCCCAAAGTCAATATGTGCATGTATCTTCTGTACCCGTTTATATCTCAAATTCAGGCTCAAAACACCCGAAAATTCAATATTTTGGGGTCCCAGAAGCAATCTGTACATGCCTACACAGTGCTAGAATATTTTCAAAATATAGGCTAAAAACATGCTAAAAATCGATCTTTTAGGTGCCAAAAAATCGATATATCAAATTCAGTCCCAAAACACTCGAAAATTCGATATTTAGGGGTCCCAGAAGGTATCTGTGCATGCCTACTACGTGTTAGAGTATTTTCAAAATACAGGCCTAAAACATACTGAAAATCGATCATTTAGGTGCCCAAAAGTCGATATGTGCATGCATCTTCAGTACCCGTTTCTATCTCAAATTCTGGCCTTAAACACCCGATAATTCGATATTTTGGGGTCCCAGAAGCGATCTGTACATGCCTACTCCGTGTTAGAGTATTTTCAAAATTCAGGCCCAAAACATGCTGAAAATCGATATTTTAGATGCCCAAAGTCAATATGTGCATGTATCTTCTGTACCCGTTTATATCTCAAATTCAGGCTCAAAACACCCAAAAATTCAATATTTTGGGGTCCCAGAAGCAATCTGTACATGCCTACTCAGTGCTAGAATATTTTCAAAATATAGGCTAAAAACATGCTAAAAATCGATCTTTTAGGTGCCAAAAAGTCGATATCTCGAATTCAGTCCCAAAACACCCGAAAATTCGATATTTAGGGGTCCCAGAAGCGATCTGTACATGCCTACTCCGTGTTAGAGTATTTTCAAAATACATGCTCAAAACATACTGAAAATCGATCTTTTAGGTGCACAAAAGTCGATATGTGCATGCATCTTCAGTACCCGTTTATATCTCAAATTCAAGCTCAAAACACCCGAAAATTCAATATTTTGGGGTCCCAGAAGCAATCTGTACATGCCTACTCCGTGTTAGAGTATTTTCAAAATTCAGGCCCAAAACATGCTGAAAATCGATATTTTAGATGCCCAAAGTCAATATGTGCATGTATCTTCTGTACCCGTTTATATCTCAAATTCAGGCTCAAAACACCCGAAAATTCAATATTTTGGGGTCCCAGAAGCAATCTGTACATGCCTACACAGTGCTAGAATATTTTCAAAATATAGGCTAAAAACATGCTAAAAATCGACATTTTAGGTGCCAAAAAATCGATATATCAAATTCAGTCCCAAAACACCCGAAAATTCGATATTTAGGGGTCCCAGAAGGTATCTGTGCATGCCTACTACGTGTTAGAGTATTTTCAAAATACAGGCCTAAAACATACTGAAAATCGATCTTTTAGGTGCCCAAAAGTCGATATGTGCATGCATCTTCAGTACCCGATTCTATCTCAAATTCTGGCCTTAAACACCCGATAATTCGATATTTTGGGGTCCCAGAAGCGATCTGTACATGCCTACTCCGTGTTAGAGTATTTTCAAAATTCAGGCCCAAAACATGCTGAAAATCGATATTTTAGATGCCCAAAGTCAATATGTGCATGTATCTTCTGTACCCGTTTATATCTCAAATTCAGGCTCAAAACACCCGAAAATTCAATATTTTGGGGTCCCAGAAGCAATTTGTACATGCCTACACAGTGCTAGAATATTTTCAAAATATAGGCTAAAAACATGCTAAAAATCGACATTTTAGGTGCCAAAAAATCGATATCTCAAATTCAGTCCCAAAACACCCGAAAATTCGATATTTAGAGGTCCCAGAAGGTATCTGTACATGCCTACTCATATTTAGAATGTTTTCAAGATACAGACCCAAATCATGCTCAAAATCGATATTTTAGGTGCCAAAAAGTCGATATGTTCATGCATCTTCAGTACCCGTTTATATCTCAAATTCAGGCTACAAACACCCGAAAATTCGATATTTTGAGGTCCCAGAAGCGATCTGTACATGCCTATTCAGATACAGGCCCAAAACATGCTGAAAATCGATATATTAGGTGCTCAAAGTCAATATGTATATGCATCTTCTGCAACCGTAATATTACAAATTAAACCTAAAAACACCCGAAAATTCAATATTTTTGGGTCCCAGAAGCGATCTATACATACCTACTCCGTGTTAGAGTATTTTCAAAATACAGGCCCAAAACATACTGAAAATCGATCTGTTAGGTGCCCAAAAGTCGATATGTGTATGCATCTTCTGAGCCCGTTTATATCCCAAATTCAACCTCTAAACACCCGAAAATTCGATATTTTTGCGTCCCAAAAGCGATCTGTACATGCCTACTCTGTGCTTGAATGTTTTCAAAATATAGGCTCAAAACATGCTAAAAATCGATATTTTAAGTGTCCAAAACCGATATGTGCATGCATCTTCTGTACCCGTTTATATCTCAAATTCAGGCTCAAAATACCCGAAAATTCGGTATTTTTTGGGTCCTACAAGCGATCTGTACATGCCTACTCCTAGTTAGAATGTTTTCAAGATACAGACCCAAAACATGCTCAAAATCGATATTTTAGGTGCCAAAAAGTTGATATGTTCATGCATCTTCAGTACCCGTTTATATCTCAAATTCAGGCTCAAAACACCCGAAAATTCGATATTTTGGGGTCCCAGAAGCTATCTGTAAATGCCTACTCTGTGTTAGAGTATTTTCAAAATTACAGGCCCAAAAAATACTGAAAATCGATATTTTAGGTGCCCAAAAGTCGATAAGTGCATGCATCTTCTGTACCCCTTTATATCTCAAATTCACGCTACAAACACCCGAAAATTCGATATTTTGGGGTCCCAGAAGCGATCTGTACATGCCTACTCAGTGCTAGAATGTTTTCAAAACATAGGCTCAAAACATGCTAAAAATCGATATTTTAGGTGTCCAAAGTCGATATGTGCATGCATCTTCTGTACCCGTTTATATCTCAAATTCAGGCTCAAAACACCCGAAAATTCGGTATTTTTGGGTCCTACAAGCGATCTGTACATGCCTACTCCTAGTTAGAATGTTTTCAAGATACAGACCCAAATCATGCTCAAAATCGATATTTTAGGTGCCAAAAAGTCGATATGTTCATGCATCTTCAGTACCCGTTTATATCTCAAATACAGGCTACAAACACCCGAAAATTCGATATTTTGAGGTCCCAGAAGCGATCTGTACATGCCTATTCAGTTACAGGCCCAAAACATGCTTAACATCGATATATTAGGTGCTCAAAGTCAATATGTGTATGCATCTTCTGCAACCGTTAATATCACAAATTAAACCTCAGAACACCCGAAAATTCAATATTTTTGGGTCCCAGAAGCGATCTATACATCCCTACTCCGTGTTAGAGTATTTTCAACATACAGGCCCAAAACATGCTGAAAATCGATAATTTAGGTGCCCAAAGTCAATATGTGCATGCATCTTCTGTACTCGTTTATATCTCAAATTCAACCTCAAAACACACAAAAATTCGATATTTTGGGGTGCCAGAAGCGATCTGTACATGCCTACTCAGTGCTAGAATGTTTTCATAATATTGGCTCAAAACTTGCTAAAAATCAATATTTTAAGTGTCCAAAGTCGATATGTGCATGCATCTTCTGTACCCGTTTATATCTCAAATTCGGGATTAAAACACCTGAAAATTCGGTATTTTGGGGTCCTACAAGCGATCTGTACATGCCTACTCCTAGTTAGAATGTTTTCAAGATACAGACCCAAATCATGCTCAAAATCGATATTTTAGGTGCCAAAAAGTCGATATGTTCATGCATCTTCAGTACCCGTTTATATCTCAAACTCAGGCTACAAACACCCGAAAATTCGATATTTTGAGGTCTAAGAAGCGATCTGTACATGCCTATTCAGATACAGGCCCAAAACATGCTGAACATCGATATATTAGGTGCCCAAAAGTCAATATGTGTATGCATCTTCTGCAACCGTTAATATCACAAATTAAACCTCAGAACACCCGAAAATTCGATATTTTTGGGTCCCAGAAGCGATCTATACATACCTACTCCGTGTTAAAGTATTTTCAACATACAGGCCCAAAACATGCTGAAAATCGATAATTTAGGTGCCCAAAGTCAATATGTGCATGCATCTTCTGTACTCGTTTATATCTCAAATTCAACCTCAAAACACACAAAAATTCGATATTTTGGGGTGCCAGAAGCGATCTGTACATGCCTACTCAGTGCTAGAATGTTTTCATAATATTGGCTCAAAACTTGCTAAAAATCAATATTTTAAGTGTCCAAAGTCGATATGTGCATGCATCTTCTGTACCCGTTTCTATCTCAAATTCGGGATTAAAACACCTGAAAATTCGGTATTTTGGGGTCCTACAAGCGATCTGTACATGCCTACTCCTAGTTAGAATGTTTTCAAGATACAGACCCAAATCATGCTCAAAATCGATATTTTAGGTGCCAAAAAGTCGATATGTTCATGCATCTTCAGTACCCGTTTATATCTCAAACTCGGGCTACAAACACCCGAAAATTCGATATTTTGAGGTCTAAGAAGCGATCTGTACATGCCTATTCAGATACAGGCCCAAAACATGCTGAACATCGATATATTAGGTGCCCAAAAGTCAATATGTGTATGCATCTTCTGCAACCGTTAATATCACAAATTAAACCTCAGAACACCCGAAAATTCGATATTTTTGGGTCCCAGAAGCGATCTATACATACCTACTCCGTGTTAAAGTATTTTCAACATACAGGCCCAAAACATGCTGAAAATCGATATTTTAGGTGCACAAAGTCAATATGTGCATGCATCTTCTGTACTCGTTTATATCTCAAATTCAACCTCAAAACACAAAAAAATTCGATATTTTGGGGTGCCAGAAGCGATCTGTACATGCCTACTCAGTGCTAGAAATTTTTCATAATATTGGCTCAAAACTTGCTAAAAATCAATATTTTAAGTGTCCAAAGTCGATATGTGCATGCATCTTCTGTACCCGTTTATACCTCAAATTCGGGATTAAAACACCTGAAAATTCGGTATTTCTGGGTCCTAGAAGCGATCTGTACATGCCTTCTCCTAGTTAGAATGTTTTCAAGATACAGACCCAAAACATGCTCAAAATCGATATTTTAGGTGCCCAAAAGTCATTATGTGCATGCATCTTCAGTACCTGTTAATATCTCAAATTCAGGGTTAAAAAACCCGAAAATTTCGATATTTTGGGGTTCCAGAAGCGATCTGTACATGCCTACTCCGTGTTAGAGTATTTTCAACATACATCCCTAAAACATTCTGAAAATCGATATTTTAGGTGCCCAAAGTCAATATGTGCATGCATCTTCTTTACCCGTTTATATCTCAAATTCAACCTCAAAACACACGAAAATTCGATATTTTGGGGTCCCAGAAGCGATCTGTTCATGCCTACTCAGTGCTAGAATATTTTCAAAATATAGGCCCAAAACATGCTAAAAATCGATATCTTAGGTGTCCAAAGTCGATATCTCAAATTCAGGCCCAAAACACCCGAAAATTCGATAATTTGGGGTCCCAAAAGCAATTTGTACATGCCGACTCCGTGTTAGAGTATTTTCAAAATACAGGCCCAAAACATACTGAAAATCGATCTTTTAGGTGCCCGCAAGTCGATATGTGCATGAATCTTCTGTACCCGTTTATATCTCAAATTGAGGCTCTAAACACCAAAAAATTTGATAGTTTGTGGTCCCAAAAGCGGTCTGTACATGCCTACTCAGATACAAGCCCAAAACATGCTGAAAATCGATATTTTAGGTGACCAAAGTCAAAATGTGGATGCATCTTCTGCGCCCGTTTATATCCCAAATTCAACCTCAAAACACCCGAAAATTCGATATTTTTGGGTCCCAGAAGCGATCTGTACATGCCTACTCTGTGCTAGAATGTTTTCATAATATAGGCACAAAACATGCTAAAAATCGATATTTTAAGTGTCCAAAGTCGATATGTGCATGCATCTTCTGTATCCGTTTATATCTCAAATTCAGGCTAAAAACACCCGAAAATTCGGTATTTTTGGGTCCTAAAAGCGATCTGTACATGCCTAAATCCTAGTTGGAATGTTTTCAAGATACAGACCCAAAACTTGCTCAAAATCGATATTTTAGGTGTCCAAAAGTCGATATGTGCATGCATCTTCAGTACCCGTTTATATCTCAAATTCAGGCTCAAAACACCCGAAAATTCGATATTTTGAGGTCCCAGAAGTGATCTGTACATGCCTACTCTGTGTTAGAGTATTTCAAAATACAGGCCCAAAACATGCTAACAATCGATATTTTAGGTGCCCAAAGTCAATATGTGTATACATCTTCTGCACCCGTTTATATCACAAATTCAACCTCAAAACACTCGAATAATCGATATTTTTGGGCCCCAGAAGTGATCTGTACATGCCTACTCAGTGCTAGAATGTTTTCAAAATATAGGCCTAAAACATGCTAAAAATCGATATTTTAAGTGTCCAATGTCGATATGTGCATGCATCTTCTGTACCCGTTTATATCTCAAACTCAGGCTCAAAACACCCTAAAATACGGTATTTTTGCGTCCTAGAAGTAATCTGTACATGCCTACTCTGTGCTAGAATGTTTTCATAATATAGGAACAAAACATGCTAAAAATCGATATTTTAAGTGTCCAAAGTCGATATGTGCATGCATCTTCTGTACCCGTTTATATCTCAAATTTAACATCAAAACACACGAAAATTCGATATTTTGGGGTCCCAGAAGCGATCTGTACATGCTTACTCAGTGCTAGAATATTTTCAAAATATAGGCTCAAAACTAGCTAAAAATCGATATTTTAGGTGCCCAAAGTCGATATCTCAAATTCAGGCCCAAAACACCCGAAAATTCGATATTTTGGGGTCCCAGAAGCGATCTGTACATGCCTACTCCGTGTTAGAGTATTTTCAAAATACAGGCCCAAAACATACTGAAAATCGATCTTTTAGGTGCCCAAAAGTCGATATGTGTATGCATCTTCTGAGCCCGTTTATATCCCAAATTCAACCTCAAACACCCGAAAATTCGATATTTTTGCGTCCCAGAAGCGATCTGTACATGCCTACTCTGTGCTAGAATGTTTTCATAATATAGGCACAAAACATGCTAAAAATCGATATTTCAAGTGTCCAAAGTCGATATGTGCATGCATCTTCTGTACCCGTTTATATCTCAAATTCAGGCTAGAAACACCCGAAAATTCGGTATTTTTGGGACCTAAAAGCGATCTGTACATGCCTAAATCCTAGTTCGAATGTTTTCAAGATACAGACCCAAAACTTGCTCAAAATCGATATTTTAGGTGTCCAAAAGTCGATATGTGCATGCATCTTCAGTACCCGTTTATATCTCAAATACAGGCTCAAAACACCCGAAAATTCGATATTTTGAGGTCCCAGAAGTGATCTGTACTAGCCTACTCTGTGTTAGAGTATTTCAAAATACAGGCCCAAAACATGCTAACAATCGATATTTTAGGTGCCCAAAGTCAATATGTGTATGCATCTTCTGCACCCGTTTATATCACAAATTCAACCTCAAAACACTCGAATAATCGATATTTTTGAGCCCCAGAAGTGATCTGTACATGCCTACTCAGTGCTAGAATGTTTTCAAAATATAGGCCTAAAACATGCTAAAAATCGATATTTTAAGTGTCCAAAGTCGATATGTGCATGCATCTTCTGTACCCGTTTATATCTCAAACTCAGGCTCAAAACACCCTAAAATACGGTATTTTTGCGTCCTAGAAGTAATCTGTACATGCCTACTCTGTCCTAGAAAGTTTTCATAATATAGGCACAAAACATGCTAATAATCGATATTTTAAGTGTCCAAAGTCGATATGTGCATGCATCTTCTGTACCTGTTTATATCTCAAATTTAACATCAAAACACACGAAAATTCGATATTTTGGGGTCCCAGAAGCGATCTGTACATGCTTACTCAGTGCTAGAATATTTTCAAAATATAGGCTCAAAACTAGCTAAAAATCGATATTTTAGGTGCCCAAAGTCGATATCTCAAATTCAGGCCCAAAACACCCGAAAATTCGATATTTTGGGGTCCCAGAAGCGATCTGTACATGCCTACTCCGTGTTAGAGTATTTTCAAAATACAGGCCCAAAACATACTGAAAATCGATCTTTTAGGTGCCCAAAACTCGATATGTGTATGCATCTTCTGAGCTTGTTTATATCCCAAATTCAACCTCAAACACCCGAAAATTCGATATTTTTGCGTCCCAGAAGCGATCTGTACATGCCTACTCAGTGCTAGAATGTTTTCAAAATATAGGCCTAAAACATGCTAAAAATCGATATTTTAAGTGTCCAAAGTCGATATGTGCATTCATCTTCTGTATCCGTTTATATCTCAAACTCAGGCTCAAAACACCCTAAAATACGGTATTTTTGCGTCCTAGAAGTAATTTGTACGTGCCTACTCTGTGCTAGAATGTTTTCATAATATAGGCACAAAACATGCTAAAAATCGATATTTTAAGTGTCCAAAGTCGATATGTGCATGCATCTTCTGTACCCGTTTATATCTCAAATTTAACATCAAAACAAACGAAAATTCGATATTTTGGGGTCACAGAAGCGATCTGTACATGCTTACTCAGTGCTAGAATATTTTCAAAATATAGGTTCAAAACTAGCTAAAAATCGATATTTTAGGTGCCCAAAGTCGATATCTCAAATTCAGGCCCAAAACACCCGAAAATTCGATATTTTGGGGTCCCAGAAGCGATCTATACATACCTACTCCGTGTTAAAGTATTTTCAACATACAGGCCCAAAACATGCTGAAAATCGATATTTTAGGTGCCCAAAGTCAATATGTGCATGCATCTTCTGTACTCGTTTATATCTCAAATTCAACCTCAAAACACAAAAATTCGATATTTTGGGGTGCCAGAAGCGATCTGTACATGCCTACTCAGTGCTAGAAATTTTTCATAATATTGGCTCAAAACTTGCTAAAAATCAATATTTTAAGTGTCCAAAGTCGATATGTGCATGCATCTTCTGTACCCGTTTATACCTCAAATTCGGGATTAAAACACCTGAAAATTCGGTATTTCTGGGTCCTAGAAGCGATCTGTACATGCCTTCTCCTAGTTAGAATGTTTTCAAGATACAGACCCAAAACATGCTCAAAATCGATATTTTAGGTGCCCAAAAGTCATTATGTGCATGCATCTTCAGTACCTGTTAATATCTCAAATTCAGGGTTAAAAAACCCGAAAATTTCGATATTTTGGGGTTCCAGAAGCGATCTGTACATGCCTACTCCGTGTTAGAGTATTTTCAACATACATCCCTAAAACATTCTGAAAATCGATATTTTAGGTGCCCAAAGTCAATATGTGCATGCATCTTCTTTACCCGTTTATATCTCAAATTCAACCTCAAAACACACGAAAATTCGATATTTTGGGGTCCCAGAAGCGATCTGTTCATGCCTACTCAGTGCTAGAATATTTTCAAAATATAGGCCCAAAACATGCTAAAAATCGATATCTTAGGTGTCCAAAGTCGATATCTCAAATTCAGGCCCAAAACACCCGAAAATTCGATAATTTGGGGTCCCAAAAGCAATTTGTACATGCCGACTCCGTGTTAGAGTATTTTCAAAATACAGGCCCAAAACATACTGAAAATCGATCTTTTAGGTGCCCGCAAGTCGATATGTGCATGAATCTTCTGTACCCGTTTATATCTCAAATTGAGGCTCTAAACACCAAAAAATTTGATAGTTTGTGGTCCCAAAAGCGGTCTGTACATGCCTACTCAGATACAGGCCCAAAACATGCTGAAAATCGATATTTTAGGTGACCAAAGTCAAAATGTGGATGCATCTTCTGCGCCCGTTTATATCCCAAATTCAACCTCAAAACACCCGAAAATTCGATATTTTTGGGTCCCAGAAGCGATCTGTACATGCCTACTCTGTGCTAGAATGTTTTCATAATATAGGCACAAAACATGCTAAAAATCGATATTTTAAGTGTCCAAAGTCGATATGTGCATGCATCTTCTGTACCCGTTTATATCTCAAATTCAGGCTAAAAACACCCGAAAATTCGGTATTTTTGGGTCCTAAAAGCGATCTGTACATGCCTAAATCCTAGTTGGAATGTTTTCAAGATACAGACCCAAAACTTGCTCAAAATCGATATTTTAGGTGTCCAAAAGTCGATATGTGCATGCATCTTCAGTACCCGTTTATATCTCAAATTCAGGCTCAAAACACCCGAAAATTCGATATTTTGAGGTCCCAGAAGTGATCTGTACATGCCTACTCTGTGTTAGAGTATTTCAAAATACAGGCCCAAAACATGCTAACAATCGATATTTTAGGTGCCCAAAGTCAATATGTGTATGCATCTTCTGCACCCGTTTATATCACAAATTCAACCTCAAAACACTCGAATAATCGATATTTTTGGGCCCCAGAAGTGATCTGTACATGCCTACTCAGTGCTAGAATGTTTTCAAAATATAGGCCTAAAACATGCTAAAAATCGATATTTTAAGTGTCCAAAGTCGATATGTGCATGCATCTTCTGTACCCGTTTATATCTCAAACTCAGGCTCAAAACACCCTAAAATACGGTATTTTTGCGTCCTAGAAGTAATCTGTACATGCCTACTCTGTCCTAGAAAGTTTTCATAATATAGGCACAAAACATGCTAATAATCGATATTTTAAGTGTCCAAAGTCGATATGTGCATGCATCTTCTGTACCTGTTTATATCTCAAATTTAACATCAAAACACACGAAAATTCGATATTTTGGGGTCCCAGAAGCGATCTGTACATGCTTACTCAGTGCTAGAATATTTTCAAAATATAGGCTCAAAACTAGCTAAAAATCGATATTTTAGGTGCCCAAAGTCGATATCTCAAATTCAGGCCCAAAACACCCGAAAATTCGATATTTTGGGGTCCCAGAAGCGATCTGTACATGCCTACTCCGTGTTAGAGTATTTTCAAAATACAGGCCCAAAACATACTGAAAATCGATCTTTTAGGTGCCCAAAACTCGATATGTGTATGCATCTTCTGAGCTTGTTTATATCCCAAATTCAACCTCAAAACACCCGAAAATTCGATATTTTTGCGTCCCAGAAGCGATCTGTACATGCCTACTCAGTGCTAGAATGTTTTCAAAATATAGGCCTAAAACATGCTAAAAATCGATATTTTAAGTGTCCAAAGTCGATATGTGCATTCATCTTCTGTATCCGTTTATATCTCAAACTCAGGCTCAAAACACCCTAAAATACGGTATTTTTGAGTCCTAGAAGTAATCTGTACATGCCTACTCTGTGCTAGAATGTTTTCATAATATAGGCACAAAACATGCTAAAAATCGATATTTTAAGTGTCCAAAGTCGATATGTGCATGCATCTTCTGTACCCGTTTATATCTCAAATTTAACATCAAAACAAACGAAAATTCGATATTTTGGGGTCCCAGAAGCGATCTGTACATGCTTACTCAGTGCTAGAATATTTTCAAAATATAGGTTCAAAACTAGCTAAAAATCGATATTTTAGGTGCCCAAAGTCGATATCTCAAATTCAGGCCCAAAACACCCGAAAATTCGATATTTTGGGGTCCCAGAAGCGATCTATACATACCTACTCCGTGTTAAAGTATTTTCAACATACAGGCCCAAAACATGCTGAAAATCGATATTTTAGGTGCCCAAAGTCAATATGTGCATGCATCTTCTGTACTCGTTTATATCTCAAATTCAACCTCAAAACACAAAAATTCGATATTTTGGGGTGCCAGAAGCGATCTGTACATGCCTACTCAGTGCTAGAAATTTTTCATAATATTGGCTCAAAACTTGCTAAAAATCAATATTTTAAGTGTCCAAAGTCGATATGTGCATGCATCTTCTGTACCCGTTTATACCTCAAATTCGGGATTAAAACACCTGAAAATTCGGTATTTCTGGGTCCTAGAAGCGATCTGTACATGCCTTCTCCTAGTTAGAATGTTTTCAAGATACAGACCCAAAACATGCTCAAAATCGATATTTTAGGTGCCCAAAAGTCATTATGTGCATGCATCTTCAGTACCTGTTAATATCTCAAATTCAGGTTTAAAAAACCCGAAAATTTCGATATTTTGGGGTTCCAGAAGCGATCTGTACATGCCTACTCCGTGTTAGAGTATTTTCAACATACATCCCTAAAACATTCTGAAAATCGATATTTTAGGTGCCCAAAGTCAATATGTGCATGCATCTTCTTTACCCGTTTATATCTCAAATTCAACCTCAAAACACACGAAAATTCGATATTTTGGGGTCCCAGAAGCGATCTGTTCATGCCTACTCAGTGCTAGAATATTTTCAAAATATAGGTCCAAAACATGCTAAAAATCGATATCTTAGGTGTCCAAAGTCGATATCTCAAATTCAGGCCCAAAACACCCGAAAATTCGATAATTTGGGGTCCCAAAAGCAATTTGTACATGCCTACTCCGTGTTAGAGTATTTTCAAAATACAGGCCCAAAACATACTGAAAATCGATCTTTTAGGTGCCCGCAAGTCGATATGTGCATGAATCTTCTGTACCCGTTTATATCTCAAATTGAGGCTCTAAACACCAAAAAATTTGATAGTTTGTGGTCCCAAAAGCGGTCTGTACATGCCTACTCAGATACAGGCCCAAAACATGCTGAAAATCGATATTTTAGGTGACCAAAGTCAAAATGTGGATGCATCTTCTGCGCCCGTTTATATCCCAAATTCAACCTCAAAACACCCGAAAATTCGATATTTTTGGGTCCCAGAAGCGATCTGTACATGCCTACTCTGTGCTAGAATGTTTTCATAATATAGGCAAAAAACATGCTAAAAATCGATATTTTAAGTGTCCAAAGTCGATATGTGCATGCATCTTCTGTACCCGTTTATATCTCAAATTCAGGCTAAAAACACCCGAAAATTCGGTATTTTTGGGTCCTAAAAGCGATCTGTACATGCCTAAATCCTAGTTGGAATGTTTTCAAGATACAGACCCAAAACTTGCTCAAAATCGATATTTTAGGTGTCCAAAAGTCGATATGTGCATGCATCTTCAGTACCCTTTTATATCTCAAATTCAGGCTCAAAACACCCGAAAATTCGATATTTTGAGGTCCCAGAAGTGATCTGTACATGCCTACTCTGTGTTAGAGTATTTCAAAATACAGGCCCAAAACATGCTAACAATCGATATTTTAGGTGCCCAAAGTCAATATGTGTATGCATCTTCTGCACCCGTTTATATCACAAATTCAACCTCAAAACACTCGAATAATCGATATTTTTGGGCCCCAGAAGTGATCTGTACATGCCTACTCAGTGCTAGAATGTTTTCAAAATATAGGCCTAAAACATGCTAAAAATCGATATTTTAAGTGTCCAAAGTCGATATGTGCATGCATCTTCTGTACCCGTTTATATCTCAAACTCAGGCTCAAAACACCCTAAAATACGGTATTTTTGCGTCCTAGAAGTAATCTGTACATGCCTACTCTGTGCTAGAATGTTTTCATAATATAGGAACAAAACATGCTAAAAATCGATATTTTAAGTGTCCAAAGTCGATATGTGCATGCATCTTCTGTACCCGTTTATATCTCAAATTTAACATCAAAACACACGAAAATTCGATATTTTGGGGTCCCAGAAGCGATCTGTACATGCTTACTCAGTGCTAGAATATTTTCAAAATATAGGCTCAAAACTAGCTAAAAATCGATATTTTAGGTGCCCAAAGTCGATATCTCAAATTCAGGCCCAAAACACCCGAAAATTCGATATTTTGGGGTCCCAGAAGCGATCTGTACATGCCTACTCCGTGTTAGAGTATTTTCAAAATACAGGCCCAAAACATACTGAAAATCGATCTTTTAGGTGCCCAAAAGTCGATATGTGTATGCATCTTCTGAGCCCGTTTATATCCCAAATTCAACCTCAAACACCCGAAAATTCGATATTTTTGCGTCCCAGAAGCGATCTGTACATGCTTACTCTGTGCTAGAATGTTTTCAAAATATAGGCTCAAAACATGCTAAAAATCGATATTTTAAGTGTCCAAAATCGATATGTCCGTGCATCTTCTGTTCCCGTTTATATCTCAAATTCAGGCTCAAAATACCCGAAAATTCGGTATTTTTGGGTCCTAGAAGCGATCTGTACTTGCCTACTCCTAGTTAGAATATTTTAAAGACACAGACCCAAAACATGCTCAAAATCGATATTTTAGGTGCCCAAAAGTCGATATGTGCATGCATCTTCAGTACCCGTTTATATCTCAAATTTAGGGTTAAAAACCCGAAAATTTCGATATTTTGGGGTTCCAGAAGCGATCTGTACATGCCTACTCCGTGTACGAGAATTTTCAACATACAGGCCTGTGATGATAAACTACTTTCTATAAACCATTAACTATGTTGTTATGACAAACTGTTCTCTGTGAATCACTGGCTGTTGTATGTGAGTTTGACAACACTGTTTTAGGAGTTGACCTGAGAGTTGTCGGAGTTGGGGTGTTCCACTCCTCACTCATCGTCAGTTCTGACAGGTGTGTACTGTGTATAGACTTGGTAGTATTGTGGGTTTTCTTATAATGGTGTTTTGTGTTATTTTGTTATTATGTTATTGATGTTCACGTGTTAAGGTTTGGCTTTGTATCTTTTACAGTATGAAGATGTTTTATGTTGATTAAAGCCTACAAAATGGTTTGATGTGTATAACTTTTTACATCAATTTAATCAACATAAAACATAGTGGCGGCGTTTGAACCTGCCACTTCACTATGGAGCGTTTCATGAAACCGGACCGCCTGGATTGTGACCCAAGTTTACCGACGGCAGCACAGGAGTGGAAGCACTGGTTTAAAACGTTCAACAACTTCGTAGAAGCTATACCTGGTGAAAATATAAATAAGCTCAACCTCCTCATCAATTTTGTGTCTCCTAGAATTTATGAAAATATATCGGAGAGTGCTTCCTACAATAATGCCATAGATACCTTACAAGCCATGTTTGTGAAACCTACTAATGAAGTGTTTGCTCGTCATCGTCTTGCTACCCGCCGCCAACAATCAGGTGAGACTTTGGACGAGTATTTCAGAACCCTTAACGTGTTGAGTAAAGACTGTAACTTTAAAGCTGTAACTGCAATTCAGCATTGTGAGGAGTTCATCAGGGATGCTTTTATTAGTGGCCTGCAGTCTCCACTGATCAGGCAGCGCTTACTGGAAAACAAGACTCTCGATCTGGCTACCATGTTTGACCAGGCACGGGCTCTCGAGTCGGCACAGAAAGATTCAGAGTCTTATAGCGGTAATAGTGCTGTATATCCCCGGCTATTAAGTGCAGCCCATGAAAATGATGACTGTGAACTGAAATGTGAAATGAAACCAGAATCCCCTCCTGTGGTGTCAGCCGCGAGTGCTAAATGTTATTTTTGTGGCCAGTCACGTCATCCACGCTCTAAGTGTCCTGCTCGTACAGCGGTGTGTCATAAATGTCAGAAAATGGGTCACTTCTCTAAAGTGTGTCGAAGTCCAAGTGCTAGTGCTTCTGTGACTTTTAGTGATCGTGCTACTCTGGCCACCATAACTTCAGCAGCTGCTCCTGGTGTTTTGTCAAAGGCTGTCGTTGGTATTTTAGTGAATGGAACAGAAATAGAAGGTCTTATTGACAGTGGTAGCTCTGGGAGTTTTATTCATCCAGATCTAGTGAAGCAACTCAACTTAGCTGTGCAACAATCACAAAGTGCTGTAACATTGGCCTCTACTTCCTTCTCGGCTAAAGCTACTGGTCTGTGCACTGTTAATATCAAAGTGAACGGCAGGGACTATGAAAATGTGCGTCTAACTGTGCTCCCACAACTCTGTTCAGACGTAATTCTAGGCCAAGATTTCCAGAAATTACATAGCAGTGTTACGTTAACGTATGATGGAACTTTGCCCCCTCTTGTTATCTGTGGACTAGGTGTGCTAAAAGTTAATCCTCCTGAATTATTTGCTAACTTGACGGCTGACTGTCATCCTGTTGCAGCCAAATCCCGTCGGTATTCCTTTGATGATCGTGACTTTATTTATAAAGAAGTACAAAGACTACTTCAGGAAGGAATAATTGAACAAAGTAACTCCCCGTGGCGAGCTCAAGTTGTCGTTGTCAAGAATGAATCCCGCAAGAAAAGACTAGCCATAGACTACTCTGAAACTATTAACAAGTTTACGCAACTCGATGCTTATCCATTGCCTCGCATTGATGCAACAGTGAATAAAATTGCTCAATACCGTGTTTTTAGCACTATCGATCTCCGTAGTGCCTATCATCAAGTTGCAATTAAGGAAGAGGATAAGCCATACACTGCTTTTGAAGCGTGTGGTAAACTGTACCAATTTACTCGTATCCCTTTTGGGGTCACCAACGGAGTAGCGTGTTTTCAAAGAATTATTAATTCACTCATCAAAGAGGAAGGACTTTCTGGCACCTTCGCCTACCTGGACGATGTCACCATTTGTGGAATGACGCAAGAAGAACATGATGAAAATCTCAGAAAATTCATTGAAGCTGCCGGGGGAAGGAATGTAAGTTATAATGAAGGAAAGTGCACTTTTTCCACACGAAAACTCAGCATTCTCGGTTACGTAGTGGAGGACGGAACAGTACGTCCGGATCCAGAACGACTCAAACCACTTCAAGATTTACCTGTGCCGTGTGATATGAAGTCCCTGCGCCGCGCTCTTGGCCTTTTTGCTTACTATTCACGATGGATATACAACTACTCAGGCAAAATTCGTCCACTAAGTGCCACTACTACATGTCCGGTGACGAAAGAGGCAGAAGAAGCATTTCATCAACTCAGGAATGATATCGAATCCTCAGTGGTTAAGGCTATTGATGAAGCGGTGCCATTTGAAGTAGAAACAGATGCCTTTGACTCTGCCATAGCAGCCGTCCTCACTCAGGCTGGACGTCCTGTTGCCTTCTTTTCGCGTACACTCCAAGGACCTGAGAGGCGTCATGCTGCTGTTGAAAAGGAGGCTCAGGCTATTATTGAAAGTGTACGTCACTGGAGGCATTATTTGACTGGTAGGCATTTTACTATAAGAACTGATCAACGCTCTGTGACTTACATGTTTGATAAACATCACAACAGCAAGGTTAAAAACGACAAAATATTAAGGTGGAGAATGGACTTATCTTGCTATGATTATGATATTGTGTATAGACCTGGCAGAGACAACATTACTCCTGACATAATTTCCAGATCCTACTGTGGAATGACATGCAATGACCAGAGGTCGCTGTCTGCCCTTCATAACGGTTTGTGTCACCCTGGTATTACCCGGATGCTTCATTTTGTCAGATCTAAGAATCTCCCTTACTCAGTAGAAGACATCAGACAGGTCATTAATTCATGTAAAGTGTGTGCCGAGATTAAACCTAAATTTCATCAACCTGAAAAAGCCCATCTTGTTAAGGCTACTCAACCATTTGAGCGTCTTAATATTGATTTTAAAGGACCTCTCCCCAGCACAGATAAAAATCAGTATTTTTTAAACATTGTAGACGAGTACTCAAGATTTCCTTTTGTATTTCCATGCTCTGGTATGACTGCATCGACCGTGATAAGTTGTCTTTCTCAGCTTTTTTCTATTTTTGGTATGCCAGCTTATATTCATTCAGACAGGGGGACGTCATTCATGAGCAGAGAACTGCAGGGATTCCTGGCAAGTAAAGGAATCGCCAGTAGTAGGACTACGAGTTACAACCCTCAAGGTAATGGGCAAGTGGAACGGACTAATGGCACAATCTGGAAGGCTATCACCGCTGCTTTGAAGTCCCGTGGCCTGCAGACCAAGTACTGGCAGGTTGTCCTTCATGATGCCCTTCACTCAATCTGCTCGTTACTATGTACAACTACCAATGCTACTCCTCACGAAAGGTTATTTAACTATGCTCGCCGCTCCTCTACAGGTACCTCTGTTCCTTCTTGGTTATGCGGCCCTGGCCCAGTTCTCCTGAAGCGTCATGTCCGCATGAGCAAGACTGAACCTCTAGTTGACGAAGTTGAGCTTTTACATTCCAATCCTCAGTACGCTCATATTAAGTATCCAAATGGCAAGGAAGATACCGTATCTATTAGACATTTAGCCCCAGTCGGTAGTGAACCTCCTTGTGTTCAGCTAAACCAGGAAGTTGATAATCATATGACTCTGTTTCCAGAATCTACAGGGGTGACTCAGGAATATGCCCCTGGACCTGCTCAAGTGGGAGTGGAGGTTTCGAGTCTCGAGCAAAGTCCATCTTCTCCCCCTCAACATGAAACTAGTGAGGATGTCCCGGCACCAAGACGATCTACCCGTGTCAGGCGCCCTCCTATTCGTTTTGAGGCGTGCTAAGGCGGCCTCTCACTAAGTTTGAGGAAATAGGTGCAGAGTTTTCGTAAGAGGGGGTGAATGTGATGATAAACTACTTTCTATAAACTATTAACTATGTTGTTATGACAAACTGCTCTCTGTGAATCACTGGCTGTTGTATGTGAGTTTGGCAACACTGTTTTAGGAGTTGACCTGAGAGTTGTCGGAGTTGGGGTGTTCCACTCCTCACTCATCGTCAGTTCTGACAGGTGTGTACTGTGTATAAACTTGGTAGTATTGTGGGTTTTCTTATAATGGTGTTTTGTGTTATTTTGTTATTATGTTATTGATGTTCACGTGTTAAGGTTTGGCTTTGTATCTGTTACAGTATGAAGATGTTTTATGTTGATTAAAGCCTACAAAATGGTTTGATGTGTATAACTTTTTACATCAAGGCTCAAAACATGCTGAAAATCGATATTTTAGGTGCCCAAAGTCAATATGTGCATGCATCTTCTGTACCCGTTTATATCTCAAATTGAGGCTCTAAACACCCAAAAATTCGATATTTTGGGGTCCCATAAGCGATCTGTACATGCCTACTTAAATACAGGCCCAAAACATGCTGAAAATCGATATTTTAGGTGCCCAAAGTCAAAATGTGGATGCATTTTCTGCTCCCGTTTATATCCCAAATTCAACCTCAAAACACCCGAAAATTCGATATTTTTGGGTCCCAGAAGCGATCTGTACATGCCTACTCTGTGCTAGAATGTTTTCATAATATAGGCACAAAACATGCTAAAAATCGATATTTTAAGTGCCCAAAGTCGATATCTCAAATTCAGGCCCAAAACGCCCGAAAATTCGATATTTTGAGGTCCCAGAAGTGATCTGTACTTGTCTACTCGTGTTAGAGTATTTTCAAAATACAGTCCCAAAACATACTGAAAATCGATCTTTTAGGTGCCCACAAGTCGATATGTGCATGCATCTTCTGTACCCGTTTATATCTCAAATTGAGGCTCTAAACACCCAAAAATTCGATATTTTGGGGTCCCATAAGCGATCTGTACATGCCTACTTAGATACAGGCCCAAAACATGCTGAAAATCGATATTTTAGGTGCCCAAAGTCAAAATGTGGATGCATTTTCTGCGCCCGTTTATATCCCAAATTCAACCTCAAAACACCCGAAAATTCGATATTTTTGGGTCCCAGAAGCGATCTGTACATGCCTACTCTGTGCTAGAATGTTTTCATAATATAGGCACAAAACATGCTAAAAATCGATATTTTAAGTGTCCAAAGTCGATATGTGCATGCATCTTCTGTACCCGTTTATATCTCAAATTTAACCTTAAAACACACGAAAATTCGATATTTTGGGGTCCCAGAAGCGATCTGTACATGCCTACTCAGTGCTAGAATAAATCAAAATATAGGCCCAAAACATGCTAAAAATCGATATTTTAGGTGCCCAAAGTCGATATCTCAAATTCAGGCTCAAAACACCCGAAAATTCGATATTTTGAGGTCCCAGAAGTGTTAGAGTATTTCAAAATACGGGCCCAAAACATGCTAAAAATCGATATTTTAGGTGCCCAAAGTCAATATGTGTATGCATCTTCTGCACCCGTTTATATCACAAATTCAACCTCAAAACACCCGAAAAATCGATATTTTTGGGCCCCAGAAGCGATCTGTACATGCCTACTCAGTGCTAGAATGTTTTCAAAATATAGGCCTAAAACATGCTAAAAATCGATATTTTAAGTGTCCAAAGTCGATATGTGCATGCATCTTCTGTACCCGTTTATATCTCAAACTCAGGCTAAAAACACTCGAAAATACGGTATTTTTGCGTCCTAGAAGCGATCTGTACATGCCTACTCCTAGTTAGAATGTTTTCAAGATACAGACCCAAAACATGCTCAAAATCGATATTTTAGATGCCTAAAAGTCGATATGTGCATGCATCTTCAGTACCCGTTTATATCTCAAATTCAGGTTTAAAACACCCGAAAATTTGATTTTTTGGGGTCCCAGAAGCTATCTGTAAATGCCTACTCCGTGTAGAGTATTTTCAAAATACAGGCCCAAAACATACTGAAAATCGATCTTTTAGGTGCCCAAAAGTCGATATGTGCATGCATCTCCTGTACCCGTTTATATCTCAAATTCAGGCTACAAACACCCAAAAATTCGATATTTTGAGGTCCCAGAAGCGATCCGTACATGCCTACTCAGTGCTAGAATGTTTTCAAAATATAGGCTCAAAACATGCTAAAAATCGGTATTTTAAGTGTCCAAAGTCGATATGTGCATTCATCTTCGTTACCCGTTTATATCTCAAATTCAGGCTCAAAACACTCGAAAAATCTTTATTTTTGGGTCCTACAAGCGATCTGTACATGCCTACTCCTAGTTAGAATGTTTTCAAGATACAGACCCAAAACATGCTCAAAATCGATATTTTAGGTGCCCAAAAGTCGATATGTACATGCATCTTCAGAACCCGTTTATATCTCAAATTCAGGCTCCAAACACCCGAAAATTCGATATTTTGGGGTCCCAGAAGCGATCTGTACATGCCTTCTCCGTGTTAGAGTATTTTCAAATTACAGGCCCAAAACATGCTGAAAATCGATATTTTAGGTGCACAAAGTCAATATGTGCATGCATCTTCTGTACCCGTTTATATCTCAAATTGAGGCTCTAAACACCCAAAAATTCGATATTTTGGGGTCCCATAAGCGATCTGTACATGCCTACTTAGATACAGGCCCAAAACATGCTGAAAATCGATATTTTAGGTGCCCAAAGTCAAAATGTGGATGCATTTTCTGCGCCCGTTTATATCCCAAATTCAACCTCAAAACACCCGAAAATTCGATATTTTTGGGTCCCAGAAGCGATCTGTACATGCCTACTCTGTGCTAGAATGTTTTCATAATATAGGCACAAAACATGCTAAAAATCGATATTTTAAGTGTCCAAAGTCGATATGTGCATGCATCTTCTGTACCCGTTTATATCTCAAATTTAACCTTAAAACACACGAAAATTCGATATTTTGGGGTCCCAGAAGCGATCTGTACATGCCTACTCAGTGCTAGAATAAATCAAAATATAGGCCCAAAACATGCTAAAAATCGATATTTTAGGTGCCCAAAGTCGATATCTCAAATTCAGGCTCAAAACACCCGAAAATTCGATATTTTGAGGTCCCAGAAGTGTTAGAGTATTTCAAAATACGGGCCCAAAACATGCTAAAAATCGATATTTTAGGTGCCCAAAGTCAATATGTGTATGCATCTTCTGCACCCGTTTATATCACAAATTCAACCTCAAAACACCCGAAAAATCGATATTTTTGGGCCCCAGAAGCGATCTGTACATGCCTACTCAGTGCTAGAATGTTTTCAAAATATAGGCCTAAAACATGCTAAAAATCGATATTTTAAGTGTCCAAAGTCGATATGTGCATGCATCTTCTGTACCCGTTTATATCTCAAACTCAGGCTAAAAACACTCGAAAATACGGTATTTTTGCGTCCTAGAAGCGATCTGTACATGCCTACTCCTAGTTAGAATGTTTTCAAGATACAGACCCAAAACATGCTCAAAATCGATATTTTAGATGCCTAAAAGTCGATATGTGCATGCATCTTCAGTACCCGTTTATATCTCAAATTCAGGTTTAAAACACCCGAAAATTTGATTTTTTGGGGTCCCAGAAGCTATCTGTAAATGCCTACTCCGTGTAGAGTATTTTCAAAATACAGGCCCAAAACATACTGAAAATCGATCTTTTAGGTGCCCAAAAGTCGATATGTGCATGCATCTCCTGTACCCGTTTATATCTCAAATTCAGGCTACAAACACCCAAAAATTCGATATTTTGAGGTCCCAGAAGCGATCCGTACATGCCTACTCAGTGCTAGAATGTTTTCAAAATATAGGCTCAAAACATGCTAAAAATCGGTATTTTAAGTGTCCAAAGTCGATATGTGCATTCATCTTCGTTACCCGTTTATATCTCAAATTCAGGCTCAAAACACTCGAAAAATCTTTATTTTTGGGTCCTACAAGCGATCTGTACATGCCTACTCCTAGTTAGAATGTTTTCAAGATACAGACCCAAAACATGCTCAAAATCGATATTTTAGGTGCCCAAAAGTCGATATGTACATGCATCTTCAGAACCCGTTTATATCTCAAATTCAGGCTCCAAACACCCGAAAATTCGATATTTTGGGGTCCCAGAAGCGATCTGTACATGCCTTCTCCGTGTTAGAGTATTTTCAAATTACAGGCCCAAAACATGCTGAAAATCGATATTTTAGGTGCACAAAGTCAATATGTGCATGCATCTTCTGTACCCGTTTATATCTCAAATTCAGGCTACAAACACCCAAAAATTCGATATTTTGGAGTCCCAAAAGCGATCTGTACATGCCTATTCAGATACAGGCCAAAAACATGTTGAAAATTGATATTTTAGGTGCCCAAAGTCAATATGTGCATGCATCTTCTGTACCCGTTTATATCTCAAATTCAGGCTCAAAACACCCGAAAATTCGATATTTGGGGTCTCATAAGCGATCTGTACCTGCCTACTCAGTGCTAGAATATTTTCAAAACATAGTCTCAAAACATGCTAAAAATCGATATTATAGGTGCCCAAAGTCGATATCTCAAATTCAGGCCCAAAACACCCGAAAATTCGATATTTTCGGGTCCCAAAGGCTATCTGTAAATGCCTACTCCGTGTAGAGTATTTTCAAAATACAGGTCCCAAAACATACTGAAAATCGATCTTTTAGGTGACCAAAAGTCGATATGTGAATGCATCTTCTGTACCTGTTTATATCACAAATTCAGGTTACAAACACCCGAAAATTCGATATTTTAGGGTCCCAGAAGCGATCTGTACATGCCTATTCAGATACAGGCCCAAAACATACTGAAAATCGCTCTTTTAGGTGCCCAAAACTCGATATGTGCATGCATCTTCTGTACCCGTTTATATCTCAAATTCAGGATACAAACACCCAAAAATTCGATATTTTGAGGTCCCAGAAGCGATCCGTACATGCCTACTCAGTGCTAGAATGTTTTCAAAATATAGGCTCAAAACATGCTAAAAATCGGTATTTTAAGTGTCCAAAGTCGATATGTGCATTCATCTTTTGTACCCGTTTATATCTCAAATTCAGGCTTAAAACACCCGAAAAATCTGTATTTTTGGGTCCTACAAGCGATCTGTACATGCCTACTCCTAGTTAGAATGTTTTCAAGATACTTACCCAAAGCATGCTCAAAATCGATATTTTAGGTGCACAAAAGTCGATATGTACATGAATCTTCAGTACCCGTTTATATCTCAAATTCAGGCTCAAAACACCCGAAAATTCGATATTTTGGGGTCCCAGAAGCGATCTGTACATGCCTTCTCCGTGTTAGAGTATTTTCAAATTACAGGACCAAAACATGCTGAAAATCGATAATTTAGGTGCACAAAGTCAATATGTGCATGCATCTTCTGTACCCGTTTATATCTCAAATTCAGGCTACAAACACCCAAAAATTCGATATTTTGGAGTCCCAAAAGCGATCTGTACATGCCTATTCAGATACAGGCCAAAAACATGCTGAAAATTGATATTTTAGGTGCCCAAAGTCAATATGTGCATGCATCTTCTGTACCCGTTTATATCTCAAATTCAGGCTTAAAACACCCGAAAATTCGATATTTTTGGGTCCCATAAGCGATCTGTACCTGCCTACTTAGTGCTAGAATATTTTCAAAATATAGTCCCAAAACATGCTAAAAATCGATATATTAGGTGCCCAAAGTCGATATCTCAAATTCAGGCCCAAAACACCTGAAAATTCGATATTTTCGGGTCCCAGAAGCTATCTGTAAATGCCTACTCCGTGTAGAGTATTTTCAAAATACAGGTCCCAAAACATACTGAAAATCGATATTTTAGGTGCCTAAAAGTCGATATGTGAATGCATCTTCTGTACCCGTTTATATCACAAATTCAGGTTACAAACACCCAAAAATTCGATATTTTGAGGTCCCAGAAGCGATCCGTACATGCCTACTCAGTGCTACAATGTTTTCAAAATATAGGCTCAAAACATGCTAAAAATCGGTATTTTAAGTGTCTAAAGTCGATATGTGCATTCATCTTTTGTACCCGTTTATATCTCAAATTCAGACTCAAAACACCCGAAAAATCTGTATGTTTGGGTCCTACAAGTGATCTGTACATGCTTACTCCTAGTTAGAATGTTTTCAAGATACAGACCCAAAACATGCTCAAAATCGATATTTTAGGTGCCCAAAGTCGATATGTGCATGCATCTTCTGTACCCGTTTATATCTCAAATTCAGGCTGAAAACACCCGAAAATTCAAATTTTTTGGTTCCCAGAAGCGATCTGTACATGCCTACTCCGTTTTAGAGTATTTTCAAAATACAGGCATAAAAACATGCTGAAATTCGATATTTTAGGTGCCAAAAGCAATAAGTGTATGCATCTTCTCTACCCGTTGATATCTCAAATTCAGGCTCAAAACACCCGAAAACTCGATATTTTTGGGTCCAATAAGCAATCTGTACATGCCTACTCAGTGACAGAATATTTTCAAATTACAGACCAAAAACATTCTGAAAATCGATATTTTAGGTGCCCAAAGCCGATATGTGCATGCATCTTCAGTACACGTTTATATCTCAAATTCAGGCTCAAAACATCCAAAAAAACCGATATTTTTGGGTCCAAGAAGCGATTTGTACATGCCTACTCAGTAATAGAATATTTTTAAGATTCAGGCCGAAAACATGCTGAAAATCGATATTTTTGGTGCACAAAGTCTATATATGCATGCATCTTTTGTAGCCGTTTATATCTCAAATTCAGGCTCAAAACAACCAAAAATTCGATATTTTTGGGTCCCAGAAGCGATCTGTACATGCCTACTCAATGTTAGAATATTTTCAAAACACAGGCACAAAAACAAGTTGAAAATGGATATTTTATGTGCCCAAAATTGATTTGTGCATGGATCTTCTGTACCCGTTTATGTCCCAAATTCAGGCTTAAAACACCCTAAAATTCGATATTTTTGGGACCCAGAAGCGATCCGTACATGCCTACTCAATGTTAGAATATTTTCAAAATACAGGCACAAAAACAAGTTGAATATCGATGTTTTAGAAGCCCAAAATCGATATGTGCATGCATCTTCTGTACCCGTTTATATCTCAAATTCAGGCTTAAAACACCTGAAAATTCGATATTTTTGGTTTCCGGAAGCGATCTGTACATGCTTACTCCGTGTAAGAGTATTTTCATAATACAGGCCTAAAACATGCTAAAAATTTATATTTCAGGTGCCCAAAGTCGATATGTGCATTCATCTACAGTACCCGTTTATATCTCATATTCAGGCTCAAAACACCTGAAAATTCGATATTTTTGGGTCCCAGAAGCGATCTGTACATGCCTACTCCGTGTTAGAATATTTTTATAATACAGGCCCAAAACATGCTGAAAATCGATATTTTAGGTGCCCAAAGTCAATATATGTATGTATCTTCAGTACCCGTTTATATCTCAAATTCAGGATCAAAACACCCAAAAATTCGATATTTTTGGGTCCAAGAAGCGATTTGTACATGCCTACTCAGTAATAGAATATTTTTAAGATTCAGGCCGAAAACATGCTGAAAATCGATATTTTAGGTGCCCAAAGTCGATATGTGTATGCATCTTCTGTACCCGTGTATATCTCAAATTCAGGCTGAAAACACCCGAAAATTCGATATTTTTGGTTCCCAGAAGCGATGTGTACATGCCTACTCAATGTTAGAATATTTTCAAAACACAGGCACAAAAACAAGTTGAAAATCGATATTTTAGGTGCCCAAAATCGATATGTGCATGCATCTTTTGTACCCGTTTATATCTCAAATTCTGGCTCAAAACACCCGAAAATTCGATATTTTTGGTTCCCAGAAGCGATCTGTACATGCCTACTCCGTGTTAGAGTATTTTCAAAATACAGGCCTAAAACATGCTGAAAATCGATATTTTAGGTGCCCATAGTCAATATGTGTATGCATCTTCTGTACCCGTGTATATCTCAAATTCAGGCTGAAAACACCCGAAAATTCAAATTTTTTGGTTCCCAGAAGCGATCTGTACATGCCTACTACGTTTTAGAGTATTTTCAAAATACAGACCTCAAAACATGCTGAAATTCGATATTTTAGGTGCTAAAAGCAATATGTGTAAGCATCTTCTCAACCCGTTTATATCTCAAATTCAGGCTCAAAACACCCGAAAACTCGATATTTTTGGTTTCCGGAAGCGATCTGTACATGCCTACTCAGTGACAGAATATTTTCAAATTACAGTCCAAAAACATGCTGAAAATCGATATTTTAGGTGCCCAAAGTCGATTTGTGCCATTCATCTTCAGTACATGTTTATATCTCAAATTCAGGCTCAAAACATCCAAAAAACCGATATTTTTGGGTCCAAGAAGCGATTTGTACATGCCTACTCAGTAATAGAATATTTTTAAGATTCAGGCCTAAAACATGCTGAAAATCGATATTTTAGGTGCCCAAAATCGATATGTGCATGCATCTTCTGTACCCGTTTATGTCCCAAATTCAGGCTCAAAACCCCCTAAAATTCGATATTTTTGGGTCCCAGAAGCGATCTGTACATGCCTACTCAATGTTAAAATATTTTCAAAATACAGGCAGAAAAACAAGTTAATATCGATATTTTAGGAGCCCAAGTTAATATGTGCTTGCATTTTCTGTACCCATTTACATCCCAAATTCAGGCTTAAAACACCCGAAAATTCGATATTTTTGGGTCCCAGGAGCGATCTGTACATGCCTACTCCGTGTTAGAGTATTTTCATAATACAGGCCCAAAACATGCTAAAATCGATATTTTAGGTGCCCAAAGTCAATATGTGTATGTATCTTCATTACCCGTTTATATCTCAAATTCAGACTCAAAACTCCCGAAAACTCGATATTTTTGGGTCCAAGACGCGATCTGTACATGCCTAATCAGTAACAGAATATTTTCGAAATACAAGTCCAAAACATGCTAAAAATCGATATTTTATGTGCCCAAAGACGATATGTGCATGCATCTTCTGTACCCATTTCTATCCCATATTCGTGCTTAAAACACCAAAAAATTCGATATTTTTGGGCCCCAGAAGCTATCTGTACACGCCTACTCAGTGTTAGAATATTTTCATAATACACGCCAAAAACATTCTGGAAATCAATATTTTAGGTTCCCAAAGTTAATATGTGCTTGCATTTTCTGTACCCATTTCTATCCCATATTCGTGCACAAAACATCCAAAAAATCGATATTTTTGGGCCCCAGAAGCTATCTGTACATGCCTACTGCGTGTTAGAGTATTTTCAAGATACAGGCCCAAAACATGCTGAAAATCGATATTTTAGGTGCCCAAAGTCAATATGTGTATGCATCATCTGTACCCGTTTATATCTCAAATTCAGGGTCAAAACACCCGAAAATTCGATATGTTTTGGTCCAAGAAGCAATCTGTACATGCATACTCAGTGCTAAAATATTTTCAGAATATAAGCTCAAAACATGCTAAAAATCGATATTTTAGGTGCCCAAAGTCAATATGTGTATGCATCTTCTGTACCCTTTTATATCTCAAATTCTGGCTCAAAACACCAGAAAATTCGATATTTTTGGGTCCCATAAGCGATCTGTACATGCCTAATTAATGTTAGAATATTTTCAAAATATAGGCCCAAAACATGCTAAAAATCGATATTTTAGGTGTCCAAAGTCGATATGTGCATGCATCTTCAGTACCGTTTTATATTTCAAATTCAGGCTCAAAATACCCGAAAATTCGATATTTTTATGTCCCAGAAGCAATCTGTACATGCCTACTCCTTCCTAGAATGTTTTCAAGATACAGACCCAACATGCTCAAAATCGATATTTTAGGTGCAAAAAGACGATATGTGCATGCATCTTCAGTACCCGTTTATATCTCAATTTCAGACTTAAAACACCCAAAAATTCGATATTTTTGGGTCCCAGAAGCGATCTGTACATGCCTACTCAGTGCAAGAATTTTTTCAAAACACAGGCACAAAAACAAGTTGAAAATCGTTATTTTAGGTGCCAAAAATCGATATGTGCATGTATCTTCTGTACCCGTTTATGTCCCAAATTCAGGCTCAAAACACCCGAAAATTCGATATTTTTGGGTCCAAGAAGCGATCTGTACATGCCTAATCCGTGTTTGAGTATTTTCAAAATTTATTCCCAAAACATGCTGAAAATCGATATTTTATGTGTCCAAAGTCGATATGTGAATGCATCTTCAGTACCCGTTAATATCTCAAATTCAGGCTCAAAACACCCGAAAATTCGATATTTTTGGGTCCCAGGAGAGTTCTGTACATGCCTAATCACTAATAGAATTATTTCAAAATACAGGCCCAAAACATGTTTAAAATCGATATTTTAGGTGCCCAAAGTTGATATGTGCATGTATCTTCTGTACCCGTTTATATCTTAAATTCAGGATCAAAACACCCGAAAATTCGATATTTATGGGTCCCATAAGCGATCTGTACATGCCTACTCAATGTTAAAATATTTTCAAAACACAGGCACAAAAACAAGTTGAAAATCGATGTTTTAGGTGCCCAAAATCGATATGTGCATGCATCTTCTGTATCAGTTTAGGTCCCAAATTCAGGCTTAAAACACCCTAAAATTCGATATTTTTGGGTCCCGGAAGCGATCTGTACATGCCTACTCAGAAAAAGAATGTTCTCAAAATATAAGCCCAAAACATGCTGAAAATCTATATTTTATGTGCCCAAAGTCGATATGTGCATGCATCTTCTGTACCCGTTTATATCTCAAATTCAGGCTCAAAACTCCCAGAAATTCGATATTTTTGGGTCCCAGAAGCGATCTGTACATGCCTAATCAATGTTAGAATATTTTCAAAATATAGGCCCAAAACATGATAAAAATCGATATTTTAGGTGCCTAAAGTCGATATGTGTATGCATTTTTAGTACCGTTTTATATCTCAAATTCAGGCTCAAAACACTCGAAAATTCGATATTTTTGGGTCCCAGAAGCGATCTGTACATGCCTACTCAATGTAAGAATATTTTTGAAACATAGGCAGAAAAACAAGTTGAAAATCGATATTTTAGGTGCACAAAATCGATATGTGAATGCATCTTCTGTACCCGTTTATGTCTCAAATTCCGGCTCAAAACACCCTAATATTCGTTATTTTTGGGTCCCAGAAGCGATCTGTACATGCCTACTCAGTGCTAGAATATTTTCAAAATATAGGCCCAAAACATGCTAAATATCGATATTTTGGGTGCCAAAGTCGATATGTGCATGCATCTTCTGTAGCCGTTTATATCTCAAATTTATGCTCAAAACCCCTGAAAATTCAATATTTTTACGTCCCAGAAGCGATCTGTACATGCCTACTAGAAAATAGAATGTTTTCATAATATAGGCTCAAAGCATGCTAAAAATCGATATTTTAGGGGTCCAAAGTCGATAAGTGCATGCATCTTCTGTACCCGTTGATATCTCAAATTCAGGCTCAAAACACCCGAAAATTCGATATTTTTGGGTCCCAGAAGCGATCTGTACATGCCTACTCCGATTTAGAGTATTTTCATAATACAGGCCCAAAACATGCTAAAATCGATATTTTAGGTGCCCAATGTCAATATGTTTATGTATCTTCATTACCCGTTTATATCTCAAATTCAGACTCAAAACTCCCGAAAACTCGATATTTTTGGGTCCAAGACGCGATCTGTACATGCCTAATCAGTAACAGAATATTTTCAAAATACAAGTCCAAAACATGCTAAAAATCGATATTTTATGTGCCCAAAGTCGATATGTGCATGCATCTTCTGTACCCATTTCTATCCCATATTCGTGCTTAAAACACCAAAAAATTCGATATTTTTGGGCCCCAGAAGCTATCTGTACACGCCTACTCAGTGTTAGAATATTTTCATAATACACCCCAAAAACATTCTGGAAATCAATATTTTAGGTTCCCAAAGTTAATATGTGCATGCATTTTCTGTACCCATTTCTATCCCATATTCGTGCACAAAACATCCAAAAAATCGATATTTTTGGGCCCCAGAAGCTATCTGTACATGCCTAATCCGTGTTAGAGTATTTTCAAGATACAGGCCCAAAACATGCTGAAAATCGATATTTTAGGTGCCCAAAGTCAATATGTGTATGCATCATCTGTACCCGTTTATATCTCAAATTCAGGGTCAAAACATCCGAAAATTCGATATGTTTTGGTCCAAGAAGCGATCTGTACATGCATACTCAGTGCTAAAATATTTTCAGAATATAAGCTCAAAACATGCTAAAAATCGATATTTTAGGTGCCCAAAGTCAATATGTGTATGCATCTTCTGTACCCTTTTATATCTCAAATTCTGGCACAAAACACCAGAAAATTCGATATTTTTGGGTCCCAGAAGCGATCTGTACATGCCTAATCAATGTTAGAATATTTTCAAAATATAGGCCCAAAACATGCTAAAATCGATATTTTAGGTGTCCAAAGTCGATATGTGTATGCATCTTCAGTACCGTTTTATATCTCAAATTCAGGCTCAAAACACCCGAAAATTCGATATTTTTATGTCCCAGAAGCAATCTGTACATGCCTACTCCTTCCTAGAATGTTTTCAAGATACAGACCCAACATGCTCAAAATCGATATTTTAGGTGCAAAAAGTCAATATGAGCATGCATCTTCAGTACCCGTTTATATCTTAAATTCAGACTTAAAACACCCAAAAATTCGATTTTTTTGGGTCCCAGAAGCGATCTGTACATGCCTACTCAGTGCAAGAATTTTTTCAATATATTGGCCCAAAATATGCTGAAAATCGATATTTTAGGTGCCCAAAGTCGATATGTGCATGCAACTTCAGTACCCGTTTATATCTCAAATTCAGGCTCAAAACACCCGAAAATTCGATATTTTTGGGTCCCAGAAGCGATCTGTACATGCCTACCCAATGTTAGAGTATTTTCAAAACACAGGCACAAAAACAAGTTGAAAATCGTTATTTTAGGTGCCAAAAATCGATATGTGCATGCATCTTCTGTACCCGTTTATGTCCCAAATTCAGGCTCAAAACACCCGAAAACTATATATTTTTGGGTCCAAGAAGCGATCTGTACATGCCTACTCCGTGTTTGAGTATTTTCAAAATTTAGGCCCAAAACATGCTGAAAATCGATAATTTATGTGCCCAAAGTCGATATGTGAATGCATCTTCAGTACCCGTTAATATCTCAAATTCAGGCTCAAAACACCCGAAAATTCGATATTTTTGGGTCCCAGGAGAGTTCTGTACATGCCTACTCACTAATAGAATTATTTCAAAATACAGGCCCAAAACATGTTTAAAATCGATATTTTAGGTGCCCAAAGTTGATATGTGCATGTATCTTCTGTACCCGTTTATATCTCAAATTCAGGATCAAAACACCCGAAAATTCGATATTTATGGGTCCCATAAGCGATCTGTACATGCCTACTCAATGTTAAAATATTTTCAAAACACAGGCACAAAAACAAGTTGAAAATCGATGTTTTAGGTGCCCAAAATCTATATGTGCATGCATCTTCTGTATCCGTTTATGTCCCAAATTCAGGCTTAAAACACCCTAAAATTCGATATTTTTGGGTCCCAGAAGCGATCTGTACATGCCTAATCAATGTTAGAATATTTTCAAAATATAGGCCCAAAACATGTTAAAAATCAATATTTTAGGTGCCCAAAGTCGATATGTGTATGCATCTTTAGTACCGTTTTATATCTCAAATTCAGGCTCAAAACACCCGAAAATTCTATATTTTTATGTCCCAGAAGCAATCTGTACATGCCTACTCCTTCCTAGAATGTTTTCAAGATACAGACCCAACATGCTCAAAATCGATATTTTAGGTGCAAAAAGTCGATATGTGCATGCATCTTCTGTAGCCGTTTATATCTCAAATTCAGGCTTAAAACACCCGAAAATTCGATATTTTTGGGTCCCAGAAGCGATCTATACATGCCTACACAGTGCAAGAATTTTTTCAATATATAGGCCCAAAACATGCTGAAAATAGAAATTTTAGGTGCCCAAAGTCGATATGTGCATGCATCTTCTGTACCCGTTTATATCTCAAATTCAGGCTCAAAACACCCGAATATTTGATTTTATTTTTTTCCCAGACACGATCTGTACATGCCTACTCATTGACAGAATATTTTCAAAATACAGATCCAAAACATGCTGAAAATTGATATTTCAGGTGCCCAAAGTCGATATGTGCATGCATCTTCAGTACCCGTTTATATCTCAAATTCAGGCTCAAAACACCCGAATATTCGATTTCATTTTGGCCCAGAAGTGATCTGTACATGCCTACTCAGTGCTAGAATATTTTCAAAATATAAGCCCAAAACATGCTGAAAATCGATATATTAGGTGCCCAAAGTCAATATGTGCATGCATTTTCTGTACTTGTTTATATCTCAAATTCAGGCTCAAAACACCCGAATATTCGATTTTATTGGCGTCCAGAAGCGATCTGTACATGCCTACTCAGTGACAGAAAATTTTCAAATAACAGACCCAAAACATGCTGAAAATCGATATTTTAGGTGCCCAAAGTCGATATGTGTATGTATCTTCAGTACCCGTTAATATCTCAAATTCAGGCTCAAAACACCCGAAAATTCGATATTTTTGGGTCCCAGGAGCGATCTGTACATACCTACTCAGTGCTTGAATATTTTCAAAATATAGGCCTAAAACATGCTGAAAATCGATATTTTAGGTGCCCAAAGTCGATATGTGCATGCATCTTCTGTACCCGTTTATATCTCAAATTCAGGCTCAAAACACCCTAAAATTCGATATTTTTGGGTCCCAGAAGCGATGTGTACATGCCTTCTCAATGTTAGAATATTTTCAAAACACAGGCACAAAAACAAGTTGAAAATCGATATTTTAGGTGCCCAAAGTCAATATGTGTATGCATCTTCTGTACCCGTGTATATCTCAAATTCAGGCTGAAAACACCCGAAAATTCAAATTTTTTGGTTCCCAGAAGCGATCTGTACATGCCTACTCCGTTTTAGAGTATTTTCAAAATACAGGCATAAAAACATGCTGAAATTCGATATTTTAGGTGCCAAAAGCAATAAGGGTATGCATCTTCTCTACCCGTTTATATCTCAAATTCAGGCTCAAAACACCCGAAAACTCGATATTTTTGGGTCCAATAAGCAATCTGTCCATGGCTACTCAGTGACAGAATATTTTCAAATTACAGTCCAAAAACATGCTGAAAATCGATATTTTAGGTGCCCAAAGTCGATATGTGCATGCATCTTCAGTACACGTTTATATCTCAAATTCAGGCTCAAAACATCCAAAAAAAACAATATTTTTGGGTCCAAGAAGCGATTTGTACATGCCTACTCAGTAATAGAATATTTTTAAGATTCAGGCCTAAAACATGCTGAAAATCGATATTTTAGGTGCCCAAAATCGATATGTGCATGCATCTTCTGTCCCAAATTCAGGCTCAAAACACCCTAAAATTCGATATTTTTGGGTCCAAAAAGCGATCTGTACATGCCTACTCAGTGCTAGAATATTTTCAAAATATAGGCCCAAAACATGCTAAATATGGATATTTTTGGTGCACAAAGTCTATATATGCATGCATCTTTTGTAGCCGTTTATATCTCAAATTCAGGCTCAAAACAACCAAAAATTCGATATTTTTGGGTCCCAGAAGCGATCTGTACATGCCTACTCAATGTTAGAATATTTTCAAAACACAGGCACAAAAACAAGTTGAAAATGGATATTTTATGTGCCCAAAATTGATTTGTGCATGGATCTTCTGTACCCGTTTATGTCCCAAATTCAGGCTTAAAACACCCTAAAATTCGATATTTTTGGGTCCCAGAAGCGATCTGTACATGCCTACTCAATGTTAAAATATTTTCAAAATACAGGCAGAAAAACAAGTTAATATCGATATTTTAGGTGCCCAAGTTAATATGTGCTTGCATTTTCTGTACCCATTTACATCCCAAATTCAGGCTTAAAACACCCGAAAATTCGATGTTTTTGGGTCCCAGAAGCGATCTGTACATGCCTACTCCGTATTAGAGTATTTTCATAATACAGGCCCAAAACATGCTAAAAATCGATATTTTAGGTGCCCAAAGTCAATATGTGTATGCATCTTCAGTACCCGTTTATATCTCAAATTTAGGCTCAAAACACCCGAAAATTCGATATTTTTGGGTCCCAGGAGCGATCTGTACATGCCTACTCCGTGTTAGAGTATTTTCATAATACAGGCCCAAAACATGCTAAAATCGATATTTTAGGTGCCCAAAGTCAATATGTGTATGTATCTTCATTACCCGTTTATATCTCAAATTCAGGCTCAAAACACCCGAAAACTCGATATTTTTGGGTCCAAGAAGCGATCTGTACATGCCTAATCAGTAACTGAATATTTTCAAAATACAAGTCCAAAACATGCTAAAAATCGATATTTTAGGTGCCCAAAGTCGATATGTGCATGCATCTTCTGTACCCATTTCTTTCCCATATTTGTGCTCAAAACACCCAAAAATTCGTTATTTTTGAGCCTCAGAAGCTATCTGTATATACCTACTCCGTGTTAGAGTATTTTCAATATACAGGCCCAAAACATGCTGAAAATCGATATTTTAGGTGCCCAAAGTCAATATGTGCATGCATCTTCTTTACCCGTTTATATCTCAAATTCAACATCAAAACACCCGAAAATTCGATATTTTGGGGTCCCAGAAGCGATCTGTTCATGCCTACTCAGTGCTAGAATATTTTCAAAATATAGGCCCAAAACATGCTAAATATCGATATTTTGGGTGCCAAAGTCGATATGTGCATGCATCTTCTGTAGCCGTTTATATCTCAAATTTAGGCTCAAAACCCCTGAAAATTCAATATTTTTACGTCCCAGAAGCGATATGTACATGTCTACTAGAAAATAGAATGTTTTCATAATATAGGCTCAAAGCATGCTAAAAATCGATATTTTAAGGGTCCAAAGTCGATATGTGCATGCATCTTCTGTACCCGTTGATATCTCAAATTCAGGCTCATAACACCCGAAAATTCGATATTTTTGGGTCCCAGGAGCGATCTGTACATGCCTACTCCGTGTTAGAGTATTTTCATAATACAGGCCCAAAACATGCTAAAATCGATATTTTAGGTGCCCAAAGTCAATATGTGTATGTATCTTCATTACCCGTTTATATCTCAAATTCAGGCTCAAAACACCCGAAAACTCGATATTTTTGGGTCCAAGAAGCGATCTGTACATGCCTAATCAGTAACAGAATATTTTCAAAATACAAGTCCAAAACATGCTAAAAATCGATATTTTAGGTGCCCAAAGTCGATATGTGCATGCATCTTCTGTACCCATTTCTTTCCCATATTTGTGCTCAAAACACCCAAAAATTCGATATTTTTGGGCCTCAGAAGCTATCTGTATATACCTACTCCGTGTTAGAGTATTTTCAATATACAGGCCCAAAACATGCTGAAAATCGATATTTTAGGTGCCAAAAGTCAATATGTGTATGCATCTTCTGCACCCGTTTATATCCCAAATTCAACCTCAAAACACACAAAAATGCGATATATTTGGGTCCCAGAAGCGATCTGTAAGTGCCTACTCAGTGCTTGAATATTTTCAAAATATAGGGCCAAAACATGCTGAAAATCGATATTTTAGGTGCAAAATGTCAATATGTGCATCCATCTTCTGTATCCGTTTATATCTCAAATTCAAGTTTAAAACACCCTAAAATTCGATATTTTTGGGTCCCAGAAGCGATCTGTACATGCCTACTCGGTGTTTGAGTATTTTCATAATATAGGCCCAAAACAGGCTGAAAATCGATATTTTAGGTTCCCAAAGTCAATATGTGTATGCATCTTCTGCACCCGTTTATATCCCAAATTCAACCTCAAAACACACGAAAATGCGATATATTTGGGTCCCAGAAGCGATCTGTACATGCCTACTCAGTGCTTGAATATTTTCAAAATATAGGGCCAAAACATGCTGAAAATCGATATTTTAGGTGCCCAAAGTCAATATGTGCATGCATCTTCTTTACCTGTTTATATCTCAAATTCAACATCAAAACACACGAAAATTCAATATTTTTGGGTCCCAGAAGCGATCTGTACATGCCTACTCAGTGCTTGAATATTTTCAAAATATAGGGCCAAAACATGCTGAAAATCGATATTTTAGGTGCAAAAAGTCAATATGTGCATGCATCTTCTGTATCCGTTTATATCTCAAATTCAAGTTTAAAACACCCTAAAATTCGATATTTTTGGGTCCCAGAAGCGATCTGTACATGCTTACTCGGTGTTTGAGTATTTTCATAATATAGGCCCAAAACAGGCTGAAAATCGATATTTTAGGTTCCCAAAGTCAATATGTGTATGCATCTTCTGCACCCGTTTATATCCCAAATTCAACCTCAAAACACACTAAAATGCGATATATTTGGGTCCCAGAAGCGATCTGTACATGCCTACTCAGTGCTTGAATATTTTCAAAATATAGGGCCAAAACATGCTGAAAATCGATATTTTAGGTGCCCAAAGTCAATATGTGTATGCATCTTCTGCACCCGTTTATATCTCAAATTCAAGTTTAAAACACCCGAAAATGCGATATATTTGTGTCCCAGAAGCGATCTGTACATGCCTACTCAGTGCTTGAATATTTTCAAAATATAGGGCCAAAACATGCTGAAAATCGATATTTTAGGTGCAAAAAGTCAATATGTGCATGCATCTTCTGTATCCGTTTATATCTCAAATTCAAGTTTAAAACACCCGAAAATTCGATATTTTTGGGTCCCAGAAGCGATCTGTACATGCCTACTCGGTGTTTGAGTATTTTCATAATACAGGCCCAAAACAGGCTGAAAATCGATATTTTAGGTTCCCAAAGTCAATATGTGTATGCTTCTTCAGTACACGTTTATATCTCAAATTCAGGCTCAAAACACCCGAAAATTCGATATTTTTGGGTCCCAGAAGCGATCTTTACATGCCTACTCAGTAACAGAATATTTTCAAAATACAAGTCCAAAAACATGCTGAAAATCTATATTTTAATTGCCCAAAGTCGATATGTGCATGCATCTTCTGTACCCGTTTATATCTCAAACTCAGGCTCAAAACACCCGAAAATTCGATATTTTTGGGTCCCAGAAGCGATCTGTACATGCCTACTCAATGTAAGAATATTTTTGAAACATAGGCAGAAAAACAAGTTGAAAATCGATATTTTAGGTGCACAAAATCGATATGTGCATGCATATTCTGTACCCGTTTATGTCCCAAATTCAGGCTCAAAACACCCTAAAATTCGTTATTTTTGGGTCCCAGAAGCGATCTGTACATGCCTACTCAGTGCTAGAATATTTTCAAAATATAGGCCCAAAACATGCTAAATATCGATATTTTGGGTGCTAAAGTCGATATGTGCATGCATCTTCTGTAGCCGTTTATATCTCAAATTTAGGCTCAAAACCCCTGAAAATTCAATATTTTTACGTCCCAGAAGCGATCTGTACATGCCTACTAGAAAATAGAATGTTTTCATAATATAGGCTCAAAGCATGCTAAAAATCGATATTTTAGGGGTCCAAAGTCGATAAGTGCATGTATCTTCTGTACCCGTTGATATCTCAAATTCAGGCTCAAAACACCCGAAAATTCGATATTTTTGGGTCCCAGAAGCGATCTGTACATGCCTACTCCGTTTTAGAGTATTTTCATAATACAGGCCCAAAACATGCTAAAATCGATATTTTAGGTGCCCAAAGTCGATATGTGTATGTATCTTCATTACCCGTTTATATCTCAAATTCAGACTCAAAACACCCGAAAACTCGATATTTTTGGGTCCAAGACGCGATCTGTACATGCCTAATCAGTAACATAATATTTTCAAAATACAAGTCCAAAACATGCTAAAAATCGATATTTTATGTGCCCAAAGTCGATATGTGCTTGCATCTTCTGTACCCATTTCTATCCCATATTCATGCTTAAAACACCAAAAAATTCGATATTTTTGGGCCCCAGAAGCTATCAGTACACGCCTACTCAGTGTTAGAATATTTTCATAATACACGCCAAAAACATTCTGGAAATCAATATTTTAGGTTCCCAAAGTTAATATGTGCATGCATTTTCTGTACCCATTTCTATCCCATATTCGTGCACAAAACATCCAAAAAATCGATATTTTTGGGCCTCAGAAGCTATCTGTACATGCCTACTGCGTGTTAGAGTATTTTCAAGATACAGGCCCAAAACATGCTGAAAATCGATATTTTAGGTGCCCAAAGTCAATATGTGTATGCATCATCTGTACCCGTTTATATCTCAAATTCAGGGTCAAAACACCCTAAAATTCGATATGTTTTGGTCCAAGAAGCGATCTGTACATGCATACTCAGTGCTAAAATATTTTCAGAATATAAGCTCAAAACATGCTAAAAATCGATATTTTAGGTGCCCAAAGTCAATATGTGTATGCATCTTCTGTACCCTTTTATATCTCAAATTCTGGCTCAAAACACCAGAAAATTCGATATTTTTGGGTCCCATAAGCGATCTGTACATACCTAATCAATGATAGAATATTTTCAAAATATAGGGCCAAAACATGCTAAAAATCGATATTTTAGGTGTCCAAAGTCGATATGTGTATGCATCTTCAGTACCGTTTTATATCTCAAATTCAGGCTCAAAATACCCGAAAATTCGATATTTTTATGTCCCAGAAGCAATCTGTACATGCCTACTCCTTCCTAGAATGTTTTCAAGATACAGACCCAACATGCTCAAAATCGATATTTTAGGTGCAAAAAGTCGATATGTGCATGCATCTTCAGTACCCGTTTATATCTTAAATTCAGACTTAAAATACCCAAAAATTCGATATTTTTGGGTCCCAGATGCGATCTGTACATGCCTACTCAGTGCAAGAATTTTTTCAATATATAGGCCCAAAACATGCTGAAAATCGATATTTTAGGTGCCCAAAGTCGATATGTGCATGCAACTTCAGTACCCGTTTATATCTCAAATTCAGGCTCAAAACACCCGAAAATTCGATATTTTTGGGTCCCAGAAGCGATCTGTACATGCCTACTCAATGTTAGAGTATTTTCAAAACACAGGCACAAAAACAAGTTGAAAATCGTTATTTTAGGTGCCAAAAATCGATATGTGCATGCATCTTCTGTACCCGTTTATATCTCAAATTCAGGCTCAAAACACCCGAAAATTCGATATTTTTGGGTCCCAGAAGCGATCTGTACATGCCTACTCAATGTAAGAATATTTTTGAAACATAGGCAGAAAAACAAGTTGAAAATCGATATTTTAGGTGCCAAAATCGATATGTGCATGCATCTTCTGTACCCGTTTATGTCTCAAATTCAGGCTCAAAACACCCTAAAATTCGTTATTTTTGAGTCCCAGAAGCGATCTGTACATGCCTACTCAGTGCTAGAATATTTTCAAAATATAGGCCCAAAACATGCTAAATATCGATATTTTGGGTGCCAAAGTCGATATGTGCATGCATCTTCTGTAGCCGTTTATATCTCAAATTTATGCTCAAAACCCCTGAAAATTCAATATTTTTACGTCCCAGAAGCGATCAGTACATGCCTACTAGAAAATAGAATGTTTTCATAATATAGGCTCAAAGCATGCTAAAAATCGATATTTTAGGGGTCCAAAGTCGATAAGTGCATGCATCTTCTGTACCCGTTGATATCTCAAATTCAGGCTCAAAACACCCGAAAATTCGATATTTTTGGGTCCCAGAAGCGATCTGTACATGCCTACTCCGTTTTAGAGTATTTTCATAATACAGGCCCAAAACATGCTAAAATCGATATATTAGGTGCCCAATGTCAATATGTGTATGTATCTTCATTACCCGTTTATATCTCAAATTAAAACTCAAAACACCCGAAAATTCGTTATTTTTGGGTCCCAGATGCAATCTGTACATACCTACTCAGTGCTAGAATATTTTCAAAATATAGGCCCAAAACATGCTAAATATCGATATTTTAGGTGCCAAAGTCGATATGTGCATGCATCTTCTGTACCCATTTCTATCCCATATTCGTGCTTAAAACACCAAAAAATTCGATATTTTTGGGCCCCAGAAGCTATATGTACACGCCTACTCAATGTTAGAATATTTTCATAATACACGCCAAAAACATTCTGGAAATCAATATTTTAGGTTCCAAAAGTTAATATGTGCATGCATTTTCTGTACCAATTTCTATCCCATATTCATGCACAAAACATCCAAAAAATCGATATTTTTGGGCCCCAGAAGCTATCTGTACATGCCTACTCCGTGTTAGAGTATTTTCAAGTTACAGGCCCAAAACATGCTGAAAATCGATATTTTAGGTGCCCAAAGTCAATATGTGTATGCATCACCTGTACCCGTTTATATCTCAAATTCTGGCTCAAAACACCAGAAAATTCGATATGTTTGGGTCCCATAAGCGATCTGTACATGCCTAATCAATGTTAGAATATTTTCAAAATATAGGCCCAAAACATGCTAAAATCGATATTTTAGGTGTCCAAAGTCGATATGTGTATGCATCTTCAGTACCGTTTTATATCTCAAATTCAAGCTCAAAACACCCGAAAATTCGATATTTTTATGTCCCAGAAGCAATCTGTACATGCCTACTCCTTCCTAGAATGTTTTCAAGATACAGACCCAACATGCTCAAAATCGATATTTTAGGTGCAAAAAGTCGATATGTGAATGCATCTTCTGTAGCCGTTTATATCTCAAATTCAGGCTTAAAACACCCGAAAATTCAATTTTTTTGGGTCCCAGAAGCGAGCTATACATGCCTACTCAGTACAAGAATTTTTTCAAAATGCAGACCCAAAACATGCTGAAAATTGATATTTCAGGTGCCCAAAGTCGATATGTGCATGCATCTTCAGTACCCGTTTATATCTCAAATTCATACTCAAAACACTCGAATATTCGATTTCATTTTGGCCCAGAAGTGATCTGTACATGCCTACTCAGTAACAGAATATTTTCAAAATATAAGCCCAAAACATGCTGAAAATCGATATATTAGGTGCCCAAAGTCGATATGTGCATGCATTTTCTGTACTTGTTTATATCTCAAATTCAGGCTCAAAACACCCGAATATTCGATTTTATTGGCGTCCAGAAGCGATCTGTACATGCCTACTCAGTGATAGAAAATTTTTAAATAACAGACCCAAAACATGCTGAAAATCGATATTTTATGTGCCCAAAGTCGATGTGTATGTATTTTCAGTACCCGTTAATATCTCACATTCAGGCTCAAAACACCCGAAAATTCGATATTTTTGGGTCCCAGAAGCGATCTGTACATACCTACTCAGTGCTTGAATATTTTCAAAATATAGGCCCAAAACATGCTGAAAATCGATATTTTAGGTGCCCAAAGTCGATATGTGCATGCATCTTCTGTACCCGTTTATATCTCAAATTCAGGCTCAAAACACCCGAATATTTGATTTTATTTTTTCCCAGACACGATCTGTACATGCCTACTCAGTGACAGAATATTTTCAAAATGCAGACCCAAAACATGCTGAAAATTGATATTTCAGGTGCCCAAAGTCGATATGTGCATGCATCTTCAGTACCCGTTTATATCTCAAATTCATGCTCAAAACACCCGAATATTCGATTTCATTTTGGCCCAGAAGTGATCTGTACATGCCTACTCAGTAACAGAATATTTTCAAAATATAAGCCCAAAACATGCTGAAAATCGATATATTAGGTGCCCAAAGTCGATATGTGCATGCATTTTCTGTACTTGTTTATATCTCAAATTCAGGCTCAAAACACCCGAATATTCGATTTTATTGGCGTCCAGAAGCGATCTGTACATGCCTACTCAGTGACAGAAAATTTTCAAATAACAGAACCAAAACATGCTGAAAATCGATATTTTATGTGCCCAAAGTCGATATGTGTATATATCTTCAGTACCCGTTAAAATCTCAAATTCAGGCTCAAAACACCCGAAAATTCGATATTTTTGGGTCCCAGAAGCTATCTGTACATACCTACTCAGTGCTTGAATATTTTCAAAATATAGGCCCAAAACATGCTGAAAATCGATATTTTAGGTGCCCAAAGTCGATATGTGCATGCATCTTCTGTACCCGTTTATATCTCAAATTCAGGCTCAAAACACCCGAAAATTCGATATTTTTGGTTCCCAGAAGCGATCTGTACATGCCTACTCCGTGTTAGAGTATTTTCAAAATACAGGCCTAAAACATGCTGAAAATCGATATTTTAGGTGCCCAAAGTCAATATGTGTATGCATCTTCTGTACCCGTGTATATCTCAAATTCAGGCTGAAAACACTCGAAAATTCAAATTTTTTGGTTTCCAGAAGCGATCTGTACATGCCTACTCCGTTTTAGAGTATTTTCAAAATACAGGCATAAAAACATGCTGAAATTCGATATTTTAAGTGCCAAAAGCAATAAGGGTATGCATGTTCTCTACCCGTTTATATCTCAAATTCAGGCTCAAAACACCCGAAAACTCGATATTTTTGGGTCTAATAAGCAATCTGTACATGCCTACTCAGTGACAGAATATTTTCAAATTACAGACCAAAAACATGCTGAAAATCGATATTTTAGGTGCCCAAAGTCGATATGTGCATGCATCTTCAGTACACGTTTATATCTCAAATTCAGGCTCAAAACATCCAAAAAAACCGATATTTTTGGGTCCAAGAAGCGATTTGTACATGCCTACTCAGTAATAGAATATTTTTAAGATTCAGGCCGAAAACATGCTGAAAATCGATATTTTAGGTGCCCAAAATCGATATGTGCATGCATCTTCTGTACCCGTTTATGTCCCAAATTCAGGCTCAAAACACCTGAAAATTCGATATTTTTGGGTCCTAGAAGCGATCTGTACATGCCTACTCCGTGTTAGAATATTTTTATAATACAGGCCCAAAACATGCTGAAAATCGATATTTTAGGTGCCCAAAGTCAATATATGTATGTATATTCAGTACCCGTTTATATTTCAAATTCAGGATCAAAACACCCAAAAATTCGATATTTTTGGGTCCCAGAAGCGATCTGTACATGCCTACTCAATGTTAGAATACTTTCAAAACACAGGCACAAAAACAAGTTGAAAATCAATATTTTATGTGCCCAAAATTGATTTGTGCAAGGATCTTCTGTACCCGTTTATGTCCCAAATTCAGGCTTAAAACACCCTAAAATTCGATATTTTTAGGACCCAGAAGCGATCCGTACATGCCTACTCAGTGACAGAATATTTTCAAAATACAGACCCAAAACATGCTGAAAATTGATATTTCAGGTGCCCAAAGTCGATATGTGCATGCATCTTCAGTACCCGTTTATATCTCAAATTCAGGTTCAAAACACCTGAAAATTCGATATTTTGCGTCCCAGAAGCGATCTGTACATGCCTATTCAGTAATGGAATGTTTTCAAAATATAGGCTCAAAGCATGCTAAAAATCGATATTTTAGGTGTCCAAAGTTGATATGTGCATTCATCATCTGTACCCGTTGATATCTCAAATTCAATCTCAAAACACCCGAAAATTCAATATTTTTGGGTCCCAAAAGCGATCTGTACATGCCTACTCCGTGTTAGAGTATTTTCATAATACAGGCCCAAAATATGCTGAAAATCGATATTTTAGGTGCCCAAAGTCAATATGTGTATGCATCTTCTGTACCCGTTTATATCTCAAATTCAGGCTCAAAACACCCGAAAAATCGATATTTTTTGGGTCCCAGAAGCTATCTGTACATGCCTATTCCGTGTTAGAGTTTTTTCAAAATAAAGGCCAAAAACATGCTGAAAATCGATATATTAGGTGCCCAAAGTCGATATGTGCATGCATTTTCTGTACCCTTTCATATTTAAATTCAGGATCAAAATACCCGAAAATTGGATATTTTTGGGTTCCAGAAGTGATCTCTCCATGCCTACTCAATGCTAGATTATTTTCAAATTTTAGGCCGAAAACATGCTGAAAATCGATATTTTAGGTGTCCAAAGTCGATATGTGCATGCATCTTCAGTACCCGTTTATATCTCAAATTCAGGCTCAAAACACCCGAATATTCGATTTTATTTTGGCCCAGAAGTGATCTGTACATGCCTACTCAGTGCTAGAATATTTTCAAAATATAAGCCCAAAACATGCTGAAAATCGATATCTTAGGTGCCCAAAGTCGATATGTGTATGCATCTTCTGTACCCGTGTATATCTCAAATTCAGGCTGAAAACACCCGAAAATTCGTAATTTTTGGTTCCCAGAAGCGATGTGTACATGCCTACTCAATGTTAGAATATTTTCAAAATACAGGCACAAAAACAAGTTGAAAATCGATATTTTAGGTGCCCAAAATCGATATGTGCATGCATCTTCAGTACCCGTTTATATCTCAAATTCTGGCTCAAAACACCCGAAAATTCGATATTTTTGGTTCCCAGAAGCGATCTGTACATGCCTACTCTGTGTCAGAGTATTTTCAAAATACAGGCCTAAAACATGCTGAAAATCGATATTTTAGGTGCCCAAAGTCAATATGTGTATGCATCTTCTGTACCCGTGTATATCTCAAATTCAGGCTGAAAACACCCGAAAATTCAAATTTTTTGGTTCCCAGAAGCGATCATTACATGCCTACTCCGTTTTAGAGTATTTTCAAAATACAGGCATAAAAACATGCTGAAATTCGATATTTTAAGTGCCAAAAGCAATAAGGGTATGCATCTTCTCTACCCGTTTATATCTCAAATTCAGGCTCAAAACACCCGAAAACTCGATATTTTTGGGTCCAATAAGCAATCTGTACATGCCTACTCAGTGACAGAATATTTTCAAATTACAGACCAAAAACATGCTGAAAATCGATATTTTAGGTGCCCAAAGTCGATTTGTGCATGCATCTTCAGTACACGTTTATATCTCAAATTCATGCTCAAAACTTTCAAAAATCCGATATTTTTGGGTCCAAGAAGCGATTTGTACATGCCTACTCAGTAATAGAATATTTTTAAGATTCAGGCCTAAAACATGCTGAAAATTGATATTTTAGGTGCCCAAAATCGATATGTGCATGCATCTTCTGTACCCGTTTATGTCCCAAATTCAGGCTCAAAACCCCCTAAAATTCGATATTTTTGGGTCCAAAAAGCGATCTGTACATGCCTACTCAGTGCTAGAATATTTTCAAAATATAGGCCCAAAACATGCTAAATATGGATATTTTTGGTGCACAAAGTCTATATATGTATGCATCTTTTGTAGCTGTTTATATCTCAAATTCAGGCTCAAAACACCCAAAAATTCGATATTTTTGGGTCCCAGAAGCGATCTGTACATGCCTACTCAATGTTAAAATATTTTCAAAATACAGGCAGAAAAACAAGTTAATATCGATATTTTAGGTGCCCAAGTTAATATGTGCTTGCATTTTCTGTACCCATTTACATCCCAAATTCAGGCTTAAAACACCCGAAAATTCGATGTTTTTGGGTCCCAGAAGCGATATGTACATGCCTACTCCGTATTAGAGTATTTTCATAATACAGGCCCAAAACATGCTAAAAATCGATATTTTAGGTGCCCAAAGTCAATATGTGTATGCATCTTCTGTACCCGTTTATATCTCAAATTCAGGCTCAAAACACCCGAAAAATCGATATTTTTTGGGTCCCAGAAGCTATCTGTACATGCCTATTCCGTGTTAGAGTTTTTTCAAAATAAAGGCCAAAAACATGCTGAAAATCGATATATTAGGTGCCCAAAGTCGATATGTGCATGCATTTTCTGTACCCTTTCATATTTAAATTCAGGATCAAAATACCCGAAAATTGGATATTTTTGGGTTCCAGAAGTGATCTCTCCATGCCTACTCAATGCTAGATTATTTTCAAATTTTAGGCCGAAAACATGCTGAAAATCGATATTTTAGGTGTCCAAAGTCGATATGTGCATGCATCTTCAGTACCCGTTTATATCTCAAAGTCAGTCTCAAAACACCCGAATATTCGATTTTATTTTGGCCCAGAAGTGATCTGTAACTGCCTACTCAGTGCTAGAATATTTTCAAAATATAAGCTCAAAACATGCTGAAAATCGATATTTTAGGTGCCCAAAGTCGATATGTGTATGCATCTTCTGTACCCGTGTATATCTCAAATTCAGGCTGAAAACACCCGAAAATTCGATATTTTTGGTTCCCAGAAGCGATGTGTACATGCCTACTCAATGTTAGAATATTTTCAAAATACAGGCACAAAAACAAGTTGAAAATCGATATTTTAGGTGCCCAAAATCGATATGTGCATGCATCTTCAGTACCCGTTTATATCTCAAATTCTGGCTCAAAACACCCGAAAATTCGATATTTTTGGTTCCCAGAAGCGATCTGTACATGCCTACTCCGTGTCAGAGTATTTTCAAAATACAGGCCTAAAACATGCTGAAAATCGATATTTTAGGTGCCCAAAGTCAATATGTGTATGCATCTTCTGTACCCGTGTATATCTCAAATTCAGGCTGAAAACACCCGAAAATTCAAATTTTTTGGTTCCCAGAAGCGATCTGTACATGCCTACTCCGTTTTAGAGTATTTTCAAAATACAGACCTCAAAACATGCTGAAATTCGATATTTTAGGTGCCAAAAGCAATATGTGTATGCATCTTCTCTACCCGTTTATATCTCAAATTCAGGCTCAAAACACCCGAAAACTCGATATTTTTGGTTTCCGGAAGCGATCTGTACATGCCTACTCCGTGTAAGAGTATTTTTAAAATACAGGCCTAAAACATGCTGAAAATTGATATTTCAGGTGCCCAAAGTCGATATGTGCATGCATCTTCAGTACCCGTTTATATCTCATATTCAGTCTCAAAACACCTGAAAATTCGATATTTTTGGGTCCCAGAAGCGATCTGTACATGCCTACTCCATGTTAGAATATTTTCAAAACACAGGCACAAAAACAAGTTGAAAATCGATATTTTAGGTGCCCAAAATCGATATGTGAATGCATCTTCAGTACTCGTTTATATCTCAAATTCTGGCTCAAAACACCCGAAAATTCGATATTTTTGGTTCCCAGAAGCGATCTGTACATGCCTACTCCGTGTTAGAGTATTTTCAAAATACAGGCCTAAAACATGCTGAAATTCGATATTTTAGGTGCCAAAAGTCAATATGTATATGCATCTTCTGTACCCGTGTATATCTCAAATTCAGGCTGAAAACACCCGAAAATTCAAATTTTTTGGTTCCCAGAAGCGATCTGTACATGCCTACTCCGTTTTAGAGTATTTTCAAAATACAGGCATAAAAACATGCTGAAATTCGATATTTTAGGTGCCAAAAGCAATAAGGGTATGCATCTTCTCTACCCGTTTATATCTCAAATTCAGGCTCAAAACACCGGAAAACTCGATATTTTTGGGTCCAATAAGCAATCTGTACATGCCTACTCAGTGACAGAATATTTTCAAATTACAGACCAAAAACATGCTGAAAATCGATATTTTAGGTGCCCAAAGTCGATATGTGCATGCATCTTCAGTACACGTTTATATCTCAAATTCAGGCTCAAAACATCCAAAAAAAACGATATTTTTGGGTCCAAGAAGCGATTTGTACATGCCTACTCAGTAATAGAATATTTTTAAGATTCAGGCCGAAAACATGCTGAAAATCGATATTTTAGGTGCCCAAAATCGATATGTGCATGCATCTTCTGTACCCGTTTATGTCCCAAATTCAGGCTCAAAACACCTGAAAATTTGATATTTTTGGGTCCTAGAAGCGATCTGTACATGCCTACTCCGTGTTAGAATATTTTTATAATACAGGCCCAAAACATGCTGAAAATTGATATTTTAGGTGCCCAAAGTCAATATATGTATGTATATTCAGTACCCGTTTATATTTCAAATTCAGGATCAAAACACCCAAAAATTCGATATTTTTGGGACCCAGAAGCGATCCGTACATGCCTACTCAGTGACAGAATATTTTCAAAATACAGACCCAAAACATGCTGAAAATTGATATTTCAGGTGCCCAAAGTCGATATGTGCATGCATCTTCAGTACCCGTTTATATCTCAAATTCAGGTTCAAAACACCTGAAAATTCGATATTTTGCGACCCAGAAGCGATCTGTACATGCCTATTCAGTAATGGAATGTTTTCAAAATATAGGCTCAAAACATGCTAAAAATCGATATTTTAGGTGTCCAAAGTTGATATGTGCATTCATCATCTGTACCCGTTGATATCTCAAATTCAGGCTCAAAACACCCGAAAAATCGATATTTTTTGGGTCCCAGAAGCTATCTGTACATGCCTACTCCGTGTTAGAGTTTTTTCAAAATAAAGGCCAAAAACATGCTGAAAATCGATATATTAGGTGCCCAAAGTCGATATGTGCATGCATTTTCTGTACCCTTTCATATTTAAATTCAGGATCAAAATACCCGAAAATTGGATATTTTTGGGTTCCAGAAGTGATCTCTCCATGCCTACTCAATGCTAGATTATTTTCAAATTTTAGGCCGAAAACATGCTGAAAATCGATATTTTAGGTGTCCAAAGTCGATATGTGCATGCATCTTCAGTACCCGTTTATATCTCAAATTCAGGCTCAAAACACCCGAATATTCGATTTTATTTTGGCCCAGAAGTGATCTGTACATGCCTACTCAGTGCTAGAATATTTTCAAAATATAAGCCCAAAACATGCTGAAAATCGATATTTTAGGTGCCCAAAGTCGATATGTGTATGCATCTTCTGTACCCGTGTATATCTCAAATTCAGGCTGAAAACACCCGAAAATTCGATATTTTTGGTTCCCAGAAGCGATGTGTACATGCCTACTCAATGTTAGAATATTTTCAAAATACAGGCACAAAAACAAGTTGAAAATCGATATTTTAGGTGCCCAAAATCGATATGTGCATGCATCTTCAGTACCCGTTTATATCTCAAATTCTGGCTCAAAACACCCGAAAACTCGATATTTTTGGTTCCCAGAAGCGATCTGTACATGCCTACTCCGTGTCAGAGTATTTTCAAAATACAGGCCTAAAACATGCTGAAAATCGATATTTTAGGTGCCCAAAGTCAATATGTGTATGCATCTTCTGTACCCGTTGATATCTCAAATTCAGGCTCAAAACACCCGAAAAATCGATATTTTTTGGGTCCCAGAAGCTATCTGTACATGCCTACTCCGTGTTAGAGTTTTTTCAAAATAAAGGCCAAAAACATGCTGAAAATCGATATATTAGGTGCCCAAAGTCGATATGTGCATGCATTTTCTGTACCCTTTCATATTTAAATTCAGGATCAAAATACCCGAAAATTGGATATTTTTGGGTTCCAGAAGTGATCTCTCCATGCCTACTCAATGCTAGATTATTTTCAAATTTTAGGCCGAAAACATGCTGAAAATCGATATTTTAGGTGTCCAAAGTCGATATGTGCATGCATCTTCAGTACCCGTTTATATCTCAAATTCAGGCTCAAAACACCCGAATATTCGATTTTATTTTGGCCCAGAAGTGATCTGTACATGCCTACTCAGTGCTAGAATATTTTCAAAATATAAGCCCAAAACATGCTGAAAATCGATATTTTAGGTGCCCAAAGTCGATATGTGTATGCATCTTCTGTACCCGTGTATATCTCAAATTCAGGCTGAAAACACCCGAAAATTCGATATTTTTGGTTCCCAGAAGCGATGTGTACATGCCTACTCAATGTTAGAATATTTTCAAAATACAGGCACAAAAACAAGTTGAAAATCGATATTTTAGGTGCCCAAAATCGATATGTGCATGCATCTTCAGTACCCGTTTATATCTCAAATTCTGGCTCAAAACACCCGAAAACTCGATATTTTTGGTTCCCAGAAGCGATCTGTACATGCCTACTCCGTGTCAGAGTATTTTCAAAATACAGGCCTAAAACATGCTGAAAATCGATATTTTAGGTGCCCAAAGTCAATATGTGTATGCATCTTCTGTACCCGTGTATATCTCAAATTCAGGCTGAAAACACCCGAAAATTCAAATTTTTTGGTTCCCAGAAGCGATCTGTACATGCCTACTCCGTTTTAGAGTATTTTCAAAATACAGACCTCAAAACATGCTGAAATTCAATATTTTAGGTGCCAAAAGCAATATGTGTATGCATCTTCTCTACCCGTTTATATCTCAAATTCAGGCTCAAAACACCCGAAAACTCGATATTTTTGGTTTCCGGAAGCGATCTGTACATGCCTACTCAGTGACAGAATATTTTCAAATTACAGACCAAAAACATGCTGAAAATCGATATTTTAGGTGCCCAAAGTCGATTTGTGCATGCATCTTCAGTACACGTTTATATCTCAAATTCAGGCTCAAAACATTCAAAAATCCGATATTTTTGGGTCCAAGAAGCGATTTGTACATGCCTACTCAGTAATAGAATATTTTTAAGATTCTGGCCTAAAACATGCTGAAAATCGATATTTTAGGTGCCCAAAATCGATATGTGCATGCATCTTCTGTACCCGTTTATGTCCCAAATTCAGGCTCAAAACCCCCTAAAATTCGATATTTTTGGGTCCAAAAAGCGATCTGTACATGCCTACTCAGTGCTAGAATATTTTCAAAATATAGGCCCAAAACATGCTAAATATGGATATTTTTGGTGCACAAAGTCTATATATGTATGCATCTTTTGTAGCTGTTTATATCTCAAATTCAGGCTCAAAACACCCAAAAATTCGATATTTTTGGGTCCCAGAAGCGATCTGTACATGCCTACTCAATGTTAAAATATTTTCAAAATACAGGCAGAAAAACAAGTTAATATCGATATTTTAGGTGCCCAAGTTAATATGTGCTTGCATTTTCTGTACCCATTTACATCCCAAATTCAGGCTTAAAACACCCGAAAATTCGATGTTTTTGGGTCCCAGAAGCGATATGTACATGCCTACTCCGTATTTGAGTATTTTCATAATACAGGCCCAAAACATGCTAAAAATCGATATTTTAGGTGCCCAAAGTCAATATGTGTATGCATCTTCAGTACCCGTTTATATCTTAAATTCAGGCTCAAAACACCCGAAAATTCGAATTTTTTGGGTCCCAGATGCGATCTGTACATGCCTACTCAATGTTAGAATATTTTCAAAACACAGGCACAAAAACAAGTTGAAAATAGATATTTTATGTGCCCAAAATTGATATGTGCATGCATCTTTAGTACCCGTTTATATCTCAAATTCTGGCTCAAAACACCCGAAAATTCGATATTTTTGGGTCCCAGAAGGGATCTGTACATGCCTATTCCGTGGTAAAGTATTTTCAAAATACAGGCCCAAAACATGCTGAAAATCGATATTTTAGGTGCCCAAAGTCAATATGTGAATGCATCTTCTGTACCCGTTTATATCTCAAATTCAGGCTTAAAACACCTGAAAATTCGATATTTTTGGTTTCCGGAAGCGATCTGTACATGCCTACTCCGTGTAAGAGTATTTTTAAAATACAGGCCTAAAACATGCTGAAAATTGATATTTCAGGTGCCCAAAGTCGATATGTGCATGCATCTTCAGTACCCGTTTATATCTCATATTCAGGCTCAAAACACCTGAAAATTCGATATTTTTGGGTCCCAGAAGCGATCTGTACATGCCTACTCCATGTTAGAATATTTTCAAAACACAGGCACAAAAACAAGTTGAAAATCGATATTTTAGGTGCCCAAAATCGATATGTGAATGCATCTTCTGTACTCGTTTATATCTCAAATTCTGGCTCAAAACACCCGAAAATTCGATATTTTTGGTTCCCAGAAGCGATCTGTACATGCCTACTCCGTGTTAGAGTATTTTCAAAATACAGGCCTAAAACATGCTGAAATTCGATATTTTAGGTGCCAAAAGTCAATATGTGTATGCATCTTCTGTACCCGTGTATATCTCAAATTCAGGCTGAAAACACCCGAAAATTCAAATTTTTTTGGTTCCCAGAAGCGATCTGTACATGCCTACTCCGTTTTAGAGTATTTTCAAAATACAGGCATAAAAACATGCTGAAATTCGATATTTTAGGTGCCAAAAGCAATAAGGGTATGCATCTTCTCTACCCGTTTATATCTCAAATTCAGGCTCAAAACACCGGAAAACTCGATATTTTTGGGTCCAATAAGCAATCTGTACATGCCTACTCAGTGACAGAATATTTTCAAATTACAGACCAAAAACATGCTGAAAATCGATATTTTAGGTGCCGAAAGTCGATATGTGCATGCATCTTCAGTACACGTTTATATCTCAAATTCAGGCTCAAAACATCCAAAAAAACCGATATTTTTGGGTCCAAGAAGCGATTTGTACATGCCTACTCAGTAATAGAATATTTTTAAGATTCAGGCCGAAAACATTCTGAAAATCGATATTTTAGGTGCCCAAAATCGATATGTGGATGCATCTTCTGTATCCGTTTATGTCCCAAATTCAGGCTCAAAACACCTGAAAATTCGATATTTTTGGGTCCTAGAAGCGATCTGTACATGCCTACTCCGTGTTAGAATATTTTTATAATACAGGCCCAAAACATGCTGAAAATCGATATTTTAGGTGCCCAAAGTCAATATATGTATGTATATTCAGTACCCGTTTATATTTCAAATTCAGGATCAAAACACCCAAAAATTCGATATTTTTGGGTCCCAGAAGCGATCTGTACATGCCTACTCAATGTTAGAATACTTTCAAAACACAGGCACAAAAACAAGTTGAAAATCAATATTTTATGTGCCCAAAATTGATTTGTGCAAGGATCTTCTGTACCCGTTTATGTCCCAAATTCAGGCTTAAAACACCCTAAAATTCGATATTTTTGGGACCCAGAAGTGATCCGTACATGCCTACTCAGTGACAGAATATTTTCAAAATACAGACCCAAAACATGCTGAAAATTGATATTTCAGGTGCCCAAAGTCGATATGTGCATGCATCTTCAGTACCCGTTTATATCTCAAATTCAGGTTCAAAACACCTGAAAATTCGATATTTTGCGTCCCAGAAGCGATCTGTACATGCCTATTCAGTAATGGAATGTTTTCAAAATATAGGCTCAAAACATGCTAAAAATCGATATTTTAGGTGTCCAAAGTTGATATGTGCATTCATCATCTGTACCCGTTGATATCTCAAATTCAGGCTCAAAACACCCGAAAAATCGATATTTTTTGGGTCCCAGAAGCTATCTGTACATGCCTATTCCGTGTTAGAGTTTTTTCAAAATAAAGGCCAAAAACATGCTGAAAATCGATATATTAGGTGCCCAAAGTCAATATGTGCATGCATCTTCAGTACCCGTTTATATCTCATATTCAGGATCAAAACACCCAAAAATTCGATATTTTTGGTTCCCAGAAGCGATGTGTACATGCCTACTCAATGTTAGAATATTTTTAAAATACAGGCACAAAAACAAGTTGAAAATCGATATTTTAGGTGCCCAAAATCGATATGTGCATGCATCTTCAGTACCCGTTTATATCTCAAATTCTGGCTCAAAACACCCGAAAATTCGATATTTTTGGTTCCCAGAAGCGATCTGTACATGCCTACTCCGTGGTAGAGTATTTTCAAAATACAGGCCTAAAACATGCTGAAAATCGATATTTTAGGTGCCCAAAGTCAATGTGTGTATGCATCTTCTGTACCCGTGTATATCTCAAATTCAGGCTGAAAACACCCGAAAATTCAAATTTTTTGGTTCCCAGAAGCGATCTGTACATGCCTACTCCGTTTTAGAGTATTTTAAAAATAGAGACCTCAAAACATGCTGAAATTCGATATTTTAGGTGCCAAAAGCAATATGTGTATGCATCTTCTCTACCCGTTTATATCTCAAATTCAGGCTCAAAACACCCGAAAACTCGATATTTTTGGTTTCCGGAAGCGATCTGTACATGCCTACTCAGTGACAGAATATTTTCAAATTACAGACCAAAAACATGCTGAAAATCGATATTTTAGGTGCCCAAAGTCGATTTGTGCATGCATCTTCAGTACACGTTTATATCTCAAATTCAGGCTCAAAACATTCAAAAATCCGATATTTTTGGGTCCAAGAAGCTATTTGTACATGCCTACTCAGTAATAGAATATTTTTAAGATTCAGGCCTAAAACATGCTGAAAATCGATATTTTAGGTGCCCAAAATCGATATGTGCATGCATCTTCTGTACCCGTTTATGTCCCAAATTCAGGCTCAAAACCCCCTAAAATTCGATATTTTTGGGTCCAAAAAGCGATCTGTACATGCCTACTCAGTGCTAGAATATTTTCAAAATATAGGCCCAAAACATGCTAAATATGGATATTTTGGGTGCACAAAGTCTATATATGCATGCATCTTTTGTAGCCGTTTATATCTCAAATTCAGGCTCAAAACAACCAAAAATTCGATATTTTTGGGTCCCTGAAGCGATCTGTACATGCCTACTCAATGTTAGAATATTTTCAAAACACAGGCACAAAAACAAGTTGAAAATGGATATTTTATGTGCCCAAAATTGATTTGTGCAAGGATCTTCTGTACCCGTTTATGTCCCAAATTCAGGCTTAAAACACCCTAAAATTCGATATTTTTGAGACCCAGAAGCGATCCGTACATGCCTACTCAATGTTAGAATATTTTCAAAATACAGGCACAAAAACAAGTTGAATATCGATGTTTTAGGAGCCCAAAATCGATATGTGCATGCATCTTCAGTATCCGTTTATATCTCAAATTCTGGCTCAAAACACCCGAAAATTCGATATTTTTGGGTCCCAGAAGAGATCTGTACATGCCTATTCCGTGTTAAAGTATTTTCAAAATACAGGCCCAAAACATGCTGAAAATCGATATTTTAGGTGCCCAAAGTCAATATGTGAATGCATCTTCTGTACCCGTTTATATCTCAAATTCAGGCTTAAAACACCTGAAAATTCGATATTTTTGGTTTCCGGAAGCGATCTGTACATGCCTAGTCCGTGTAAGAGTATTTTCAAAATACAGGCCTAAAACATGCTGAAAATTGATATTTCAGGTGCCCAAAGTCGATATGTGCATGCATCATCAGTACCCGTTTATATCTCATATTCAGGCTCAAAACACCTGAAAATTCGATATTTTTGGGTCCCAGAAGCGATCTGTACATGCCTACTCCGTGTTAGAATATTTTTATAATACAGGCCCAAAACATGCTGAAAATCGATATTTTAGGTGCCCAAAGTCAATATATGTATGTATATTCAGTACCCGTTTATATTTCAAATTCAGGATCAAAACACCCAAAAATTCGATATTTTTGGGTCCCAGAAGCGATCTGTACATGCCTACTCAATGTTAGAATACTTTCAAAATACAGGCACAAAAACAAGTTGAAAATCAATATTTTAGGTGTCCAAAATCGATACGTGCATGCATCTTCTGTACCCGTTTATATCTCAAATTCCGGCTCAAAACACCCGAATATTTGATTTTATTTTTGCCCAGAAACGATCTGTACATGCCTACTCAGTGACAGAATATTTTCAAAATACAGACCCAAAACATGCTGAAAATTGATATTTCAGGTGCCCAAAGTCGATATGTGCATGCATCTTCAGTACCAGTTTATATCTCAAATTCAGGCTCAAAACACCTGAAAATTCGATATTTTGCGTCCCAGAAGCGATCTGTACATGCCTATTCAGTATTGGAATGTTTTCAAAATATAGGCTCAAAGCATGCTAAAAATCGATATTTTAGGTGTCCAAAGTTGATATGTGCATTCATCTTCTGTACCCGTTGATATCTCAAATTCAATGTCAAAACACCCGAAAATTCAATATTTTTGGGTCCCAGAAGCGACCTGTACATGCCTACTCCGTGTTAGAGTATTTTCATAATACAGGCCCAAAATATGCTGAAAATCGATATTTTAGGTGCCCAAAGTCAATATGTGTATGCATCTTCTGTACCCGTTTATATCTCAAATTCAGGATCAAAACACCCGAAAAATCGATATTTTTTGGGTCCCTGAAGCTATCTGTACATGCCTATTCCGTGTTAGAGTTTTTTCAAAATAAAGGCCAAAAACATGCTGAAAATCGATACATTAGGTGCCCAAAGTCGATATGTGCATGCATTTTCTGTACCCTTTTATATTTAAATTCTGGATCAAAATACCCGAAAATTGGATATTTTTTTGTTCCAGAAGCGATCTCTCCATGCCTACTCAATGCTAGATTATTTTCAAATTTTAGGCCGAAAACATGCTGAAAATCGATATTTTAGGTGTCCAAAGTCGATATGTGCATGCATCTTCAGTACCCGTTTATATCCCAAATTCAGGCTCAAAACACTCGAAAATTCGACATTTTTGGGTCCAAAAAGCAATCTGTACAAGCCTACGCAGTTCTTAAATATTTTCAAAATATAGGCCCAAAACATGCTGAAAATCGATATTTTAGGTGCCCAAAATCGATATGTGCATGCATCTTCTGTACCCGTTTATATCTCAAATTCAGGCTTAAATCAACCGAAAATTCGATATTTTTGGGTCCCGGAAGCGATGTGTACATGCCTACTCAATGTTAGAATATTTTCAAAACACAGGCACAAAAACAAGTTGAAAATCGATATTTTTGGTGCCCAAAATCGATATGTGCATGCATCTTCAGTACCCGTTTATATCTCAAATTCTGGCTCAAAACACCCGAAAATTCGATATTTTTGGGTCTTAGAAGGGATCTGTACATGCCTACTCCGTGGTAAAGTATTTTCAAAATACAGGCCCAAAACATGTTTAAAATCGATATTTTAGGTACCCAAAGTCAATATGTGAATGTATCTTCTGTACCCGTTTATATCTCAAATTCAGGCTTAAAACACCCGAAAATTCGATATTTTTGGTTCTCAGAAGCAATCTGTACATGCCTACTCCGTGTTAGAGTATTTTCAAAATACAGGCACAAAACATGCTGAAAATCGATATTTCAGGTGCCCAAAGTCGATATGTGCATGCATCTTCAGTACCCGTTTATATCTCAAATTCAGGCTCAAAACTCCCGAAAATTCGATATTTTTGGGTCCCAGAAGCGATCTTTACATGCCTAACCATTGCTAGAATTTTCTCAAAATACAGACTCAAACATGCTGAAAATCGATATATTTTGTCCCAAAGTCAATATGTGCATGCATCTTCAGTACTCGTTTATATCTCAAATTCAGACTCAAAACACCCGAAAATTCGATATTTTTGAGTCCCAGAAGCGATCTGTACATGCCTACGCAGTAATGGAATATTTAAAAAAACACGCCCAAAACATGCTGAAAATCGATATTTTAGGTGCCCAAAGTCGATATGTGCATGCATCTTCTGTACACGTTTATATCTCAAATTCAGGCTCCAAACACCCGAGTATTCGATATTATTTTGGCCCAGAAGCGATCTGTACATGTCTACTTAGTGCTAGAATATTTTCAGAATACAGGCCAAAACATGCTGAAAATCGATATTTTAGGTGCCCAAAGTCGATATGTGCTTGCATCTTCAGTAACCGTTTATATCTCAAATTCATGCTCAAAACACCCGAAAACTCGATATTTTTGGGTCCCAGAAGGGATCTGTACATGCCTACTCCGTGTTAAAGTATTTTCAAAATACAGGCCCAAAACATGTTGAAAATCGATATTTTAGGTACCCAAAGTCAATATGTGAATGCATCTTCTGTACCCGTTTATATCTCAAATTCAGGCTTAAAACACCCGAAAATTCGATATTTTTGGTTCCCAGAAGCGATCTGTACATGCCTACTCCGTGTTAGAGTATTTTCAAAATACATGCCTAAAACATGATGAAAATCGATATTTTAGGTGCCCAAAGTCAATATGTCCATGCATCTTCAGTACTCGTTTATATCTCAAATTCAGACTCAAAACACCCGAAAATTCGATATTTTTGAGTCACAGAAGCGATCTGTACATTCCTACGCAGTAATAGAATATTTTAAAACACACGCCCAAAACATGCTGAAAATCGATATTTTAGGTGCCCAAAGTCGATATGTGCATGCATCTTCTGTACATGTTTACATCCCAAATTCAGGCTCAAAACACCCGAAAATTCGATATTTTTGGGTCCCGGAAGCGATGTGTACATGCCTACTCAATGTTAGAATATTTTCAAAACACAGGCACAAAAACAAGTTGAAAATCGATATTTTTGGTGCCCAAAATCGATATGTGCATGCATCTTCAGTACCCGTTTATATCTCAAATTCTGGCTCAAAACACCCGAAAATTCGATATTTTTGGTTCTCAGAAGCAATCTGTACATGCCTACTCCGTGTTAGAGTATTTTCAAAATACAGGCCCAAAACATGCTGAAAATCGATATTTCAGGTGCCCAAAGTCGATATGTGCATGCATCTTCAGTACCCGTTTATATCTCAAATTCAGGCTCAAAACTCCCGAAAATTCGATATTTTTGGGTCCCAGAAGCGATCTTTACATGCCTAACCATTGCTAGAATTTTCTCAAAATACAGACTCAAACATGCTGAAAATCGATATATTTTGTCCCAAAGTCAATATGTGCATGCATCTTCAGTACTCGTTTATATCTCAAATTCAGACTCAAAACACCCGAAAATTCGATATTTTTGAGTCCCAGAAGCGATCTGTACATGCCTACGCAGTAATGGAATATTTAAAAAATCACGCCCAAAACATGCTGAAAATCGATATTTTAGGTGCCCAAAGTCGATATGTGCATGCATCTTCTGTACACGTTTATATCTCAAATTCAGGCTCCAAACACCCGAGTATTCGATATTATTTTGGCCCAGAAGCGATCTGTACATGTCTACTTAGTGCTAGAATATTTTCAGAATACAGGCCAAAACATGCTGAAAATCTATATTTTAAGTGCCCAAAGTCGATATGTGCATGCATCTTCTGTACCCGTTTATATCTCAAACTCAGGCTCAAAACACCCGAAAATTCGATATTTTTGGGTCCCAGAAGCGATCTGTACATGCCTACTCAATGTAAGAATATTTTTGAAACATAGGCAGAAAAACAAGTTGAAAATCGATATTTTAGGTGCACAAAATCGATATGTGCATGCATCTTCTGTACCCGTTTATGTCCCAAATTCAGGCTCAAAACATCCTAAAATTCGTTATTTTTGGGTCCCAGAAGCGATCTGTACATGCCTACTCAGTGCTAGAATATTTTCAAAATATAGGCCCAAAACATGCTAAATATCGATATTTTGGGTGCTAAAGTCGATATGTGCATGCATCTTCTGTAGCCGTTTATATCTCAAATTTAGGCTCAAAACCCCTGAAAATGCAATATTTTAACGTCCCAGAAGCGATCTGTACATGCCTACTAGAAAATAGAATGTTTTCATAATATAGGCTCAAAGCATGCTAAAAATCGATATTTTAGGGGTGCAAAGTCGATAAGTGCATGCATCTTCTGTACCCGTTGATATCTCAAATTCAGGCTCAAAACACCCGAAAATTCGATATTTTTGGGTCACAGAAGCGATCTGTACAAGCCTACTCCGTTTTAGAGTATTTTCATAATACAGGCCCAAAACATGCTAAAATCGATATTTTAGGTGCCCAAAGTCAATATGTGTATGTATCTTCATTACCCGTTTATATCTCAAATTCAGACTCAAAACACCCGAAAACTCGATATTTTTGGGTCCAAGACGCGATCTGTACATGCCTAATCAGTAACAGAATATTTTCAAAATACAAGTCCAAAACATGCTAAAAATCGATATTTTATGTGCCCAAAGTCGATATGTGCTTGCATCTTCTGTACCCATTTCTATCCCATATTCATGCTTAAAACACCAAAAAATTCGATATTTTTGCGCCCCAGAAGCTATCTGTACACGCCTACTCAGTGTTAGAATATTTTCATAATACACGCCAAAAACATTCTGGAAATCAATATTTTAGGTTCCCAAAGTTAATATGTGCATGCATTTTCTGTACCCATTTCTATCCCATATTCGTGCACAAAACATCCAAAAAATCGATATTTTTGGGCCCCAGAAGCTATCTGTACATGCCTACTGCGTGTTAGAGTATTTTCAAGATACAGGCCCAAAACATGCTGAAAATCGATATTTTAGGTGCCCAAAGTCAATATGTGTATGCATCATCTGTACCCGTTTATATCTCAAATTCAGGCTCAAAACACCCTAAAATTCGATATGTTTTGGTCCAAGAAGCGATCTGTACATGCATACTCAGTGCTAAAATATTTTCAGAATATAAGCTCAAAACATGCTAAAAATCGATATTTTAGGTGCCCAAAGTCAATATGTGTATGCATCTTCTGTACCCTTTTATATCTCAAATTCTGGCTCAAAACACCAGAAAATTCGATATTTTTGGGTCCCATAAGCGATCTGTACATGCCTAATCAATGTTAGAATATTTTCAAAATATAGGCCCAAAACATGCTAAAAATCGATATTTTAGGTGTCCAAAGTCGATATGTGTATGCATCTTCAGTACCGTTTTATATCTCAAATTCAGGCTCAAAATACCCGAAAATTCGATATTTTTATGTCCCAGAAGCAATCTGTACATGCCTACTCCTTCCTAGAATGTTTTCAAGATACAGACCCAACATGCTCAAAATCGATATTTTAGGTGCAAAAAGTCGATATGTGCATGCATCTTCAGTACCCGTTTATATCTCAAATTAAGACTTAAAATACCCAAAAATTCGATATTTTTGGGTCCCAGAAGCGATCTGTACATGCCTACCCAGTGCAAGAATTTTTTCAATATATAGGCCCAAAACATGCTGAAAATCGATATTTTAGGTGCCCAAAGTCGATATGTGCATGCAACTTCAGTACCCGTTTATATCTCAAATTCAGGCTCAAAAAACCCGAAAATTCGATATTTTTGGGTCCCAGAAGCGATCTGTACATGCCTACTCAATGTTAGAGTATTTTCAAAACACAGGCACAAAAACAAGTTGAAAATCGTTATTTTAGGAGCCAAAAATCGATATGTGCATGCATCTTCTGTACCCGTTTATGTCCCAAATTCAGGCTCAAAACACCCGAAAACTCGATATTTTTGGGTCCAAGAAGCGATCTGTACATGCCTACTCCGTGTTTGAGTATTTTCAAAAGTTAGGCCCAAAACATGCTGAAAATCGATATTTTATGTGTCCAAAGTCGATATGCGAATGCATCTTCAATACCCGTTAATATCTCAAATTCAGGCTCAAAACACCCGAAAATTCGATATTTTTGGGTCCCAGGAGAGTTCTGTACATGCCTACTCACTAATAGAATTATTTCAAAATACAGGCCCAAAACATGTTTAAAATCGATATTTTAGGTGCCCAAAGTTGATATGTGCATGTATCTTCTGTACCCGTTTATATCTTAAATTCAGGATCAAAACACCCGAAAATTCGATATTTATGGGTCCCATAAGCGATCTGTACATGCCTACTCAATGTTAAAATATTTTCAAAACACAGGCACAAAAACAAGTTGAAAATCGATGTTTTAGGTGCCCAAAATCGATATGTGCATGCATCTTCTGTATCAGTTTATGTCCCAAATTCAGGCTTAAAACACCCTAAAATACGATATTTTTGGGTCCCGGAAGCGATCTGTACATGCCTACTCAGAAAAAGAATGTTCTCAAAATATAAGCCCAAAACATGCTGAAAATCTATATTTTATGTGCCCAAAGTCGATATGTGCATGCATCTTCTGTACCCTTTTATATCTCAAATTCAGGCTCAAAACACCCAGAAATTCGATATTTTTGGGTCCCAGAAGCGATCTGTACATGCCTAATCAATGTTAGAATATTTTCAAAATATAGGCCTATAACATGTTAAAAATCGATATTTTAGGTGCCAAAGTCGATATGTGCATGCATCTTCTGTAGCCGTTTATATCTCAAATTTATGCTCAAAACCCCTGAAAATTCAATATTTTTACGTCCCAGAAGCGATCTGTACATGCCTACTAGAAAATAGAATGTTTTCATAATATAGGCTCAAAGCATGCTAAAAATCGATATTTTAGGGGTCCAAAGTCGATAAGTGCATGCATCTTCTGTACCCGTTGATATCTCAAATTCAGGCTCAAAACACCCGAAAATTCGATATTTTTGGGTCCCAGAAGCGATCTGTACATGCCTACTCCGTTTTAGAGTATTTTCATAATACAGGCCCAAAACATGCTAAAATCGATATTTTAGGTGCCCAATGTCAATATGTGTATGTATCTTCATTACCCGTTTATATCTCAAATTCAGACTCAAAACACCCGAAAATTCGTTATTTTTGGGTCCCAGAAGCAATCTGTACATGCCTACTCAGTGCTAGAATATTTTCAAAATATAGGCCCAAAACATGCTAAATATCGATATTTTGGGTGCCAAAGTCGATATGTGCATGCATCTTCTGTACCCATTTCTATCCCATATTCTTGCTTAAAACACCAAAAAATTCGATATTTTTGGGCCCCAGAAGCTATATGTACACGCCTACTCAGTGTTAGAATATTTTCATAATACACGCCAAAAACATTCTGGAAATCAATATTTTAGGTTCCCAAAGTTAATATGTGCATGCATTTTCTGTACCCATTTCTATCCCATATTCGTGCACAAAACATCCAAAAAATCGATATTTTTGGGCCCCAGAAGCTATCTGTACATGCCTACTCCGTGTTAGAGTATTTTCAAGATACAGGCCCAAAACATGCTGAAAATCGATATTTTAAGTGCCCAAAGTCAATATGTGTATGCATCATCTGTACCCGTTTATATCTCAAATTCAGGGTCAAAACACCCGAAAATTCGATATGTTTTGGTCCAAGAAGCGATCTGTACATGCATACTCAATGCTAAAATATTTTCAGAATATAAGCTCAAAACATGCTAAAAATCGATATTTTAGGTGCCCAAAGTCAATATGTGTATGCATCTTCTGTACCCTTTTATATCTCAAATTCTGGCTCAAAACACCAGAAAATTCGATATTTTTGGGTCCCATAAGCGATCTGTACATGCCTAATCAATGTTAGAATATTTTCAAAATATAGGCCCAAAACATGCTAAAATCGATAATTTAGGTGTCCAAAGTCGATATGTGTATGCATCTTCAGTACCGTTTTATATCTCAAATTCAGGCTCAAAACACCCGAAAATTCGATATTTTTATGTCCCAGAAGCAATCTGTACATGCCTACTCCTTCCTAGAATGTTTTCAAGATACAGACCCAACATGCTCAAAATCGATATTTTAGGTGCAAAAAGTCGATATGTGCATGCATCTTCTGTAGCCGTTTATATCTCAAATTCAGGCTTAAAACACCCGAAAATTCAATATTTTTGGGTCCCAGAAGCGATCTATACATGCCTACTCAGAACAAGAATTTTTTCAATATATAGGCCCAAAACATGCTGAAAATCGAAATTTTAGGTGCCCAAAGTCGATATGTGAATGCATCTTCTGTACCCGTTTATATCTCAAATTCAGGCTCAAAACACCCGAATATTTGATTTTATTTTTTCCCAGACACGATCTGTACATGCCTACTCAGTGACAGAATATTTTCAAAATGCAGACCCAAAACATGCTGAAAATTGATATTTCAGGTGCCCAAAGTCGATATGTGCATGCATCTTCAGTACCCGTTTATATCTCAAATTCATGCTCAAAACACCCGAATATTCGATTTCATTTTGGCCCAGAAGTGATGTGTACATGCCTACTCAGTAACAGAATATTTTCAAAATATAAGCCCAAAACATGCTGAAAATCGATATATTAGGTGCCCAAAGTCGATATGTGCATGCATTTTCTGTACTTGTTTATATCTCAAATTCAGGCTCAAAACACCCGAATATTCGATTTTATTGGCGTCCAGAAGCGATCTGTACATGCCTACTCAGGGACAGAAAATTTTCAAATAACAGACCCAAAACATGCTGAAAATCGATATTTTATGTGCCCAAAGTCGATATGTGTATGTATCTTCAGTACCCGTTAATATCTCAAATTCAGGCTCAAAACACCCGAAAATTCGATATTTTTGGGTCCCAGAAGCGATCTGTACATACCTACTCAGTGCTTGAATATTTTCAAAATATAGGCCCAAAACATGCTGAAAATCGATATTTTAGGTGCCCAAAGTCGATATGTGCATGCATCTTCTGTACCCGTTTATATCTCAAATTCAGGCTCAAAACACCCTAAAATTCGATATTTTTGGGTCCCAGAAGCGATGTGTACATGCCTTCTCAATGTTAGAATATTTTCAAAACACAGGCACAAAAACAAGTTGAAAATCGATATTTTAGGTGCCCAAAATCGATATGTGAATGCATCTTCAGTACTCGTTTATATCTCAAATTCTGGCTCAAAACACCCGAAAATTCGATATTTTTGGTTCCCAGAAGCGATCTGTACATGCCTACTCCGTGTTAGAGTATTTTCAAAATACAGGCCTAAAACATGCTGAAAATCGATATTTTAGGTGCCCAAAGTCAATATGTGTATGCATCTTCTGTACCCGTGTATATCTCAAATTCAGGCTGAAAACACCCGAAAATTCAAATTTTTTGGTTCCCAGAAGCGATCTGTACATGCCTACTCCGTTTTAGAGTATTTTCAAAATACAGGCATAAAAACATGCTGAAATTCGATATTTTAGGTGCCAAAAGCAATAAGGGTATGCATCTTCTCTACCCGTTTATATCTCAAATTCAGGCTCAAAACACCCGAAAACTCGATATTTTTGGGTCCAATAAGCAATCTGTACATGCCTACTCAGTGACAGAATATTTTCAGATTACAGACCAAAAACATGCTGAAAATCGATATTTTAGGTGCCCAAAGTCGATATGTGCATGCATCTTCAGTACACGTTTATATCTCAAATTCAGGCTCAAAACATCCAAAAAAACCGATATTTTTGGGTCCAAGAAGCGATTTGTACATGCCTACTCAGTAATAGAATATTTTTAAGATTCAGGCCGAAAACATGCTGAAAATCGATATTTTAGGTGCCCAAAATCGATATGTGCATGCATCTTCTGTACCCGTTTATGTCCCAAATTCAGGCTCAAAACACCTGAAAATTCGATATTTTTGGGTCCTAGAAGCGATCTGTACATGCCTACTCCGTGTTAGAATATTTTTATAATACAGGCCCAAAACATGCTGAAAATCGTTATTTTAGGTGCCCAAAGTCAATATATGTATGTATATTCAGTACCCGTTTATATTTCAAATTCAGGATCAAAACACCCAAAAATTTGATATTTTTGGGTCCCAGAAGCGATCTGTACATGCCTACTCAATGTTAGAATACTTTCAAAACACAGGCACAAAAACAAGTTGAAAATCAATATTTTATGTGCCCAAAATTGATTTGTGCAAGGATCTTCTGTACCCGTTTATGTCCCAAATTCAGGCTTAAAACACCCTAAAATTCGATATTTTTGGGTCCCAGAAGCGATCCGTACATGCCTACTCAGTGACAGAATATTTTCAAAATACAGACCCAAAACATGCTGAAAATTGATATTTCAGGTGCCCAAAGTCGATATGTGCATGCATCTTCAGTACCCGTTTATATCTCAAATTCAGGTTCAAAACACCTGAAAATTCGATATTTTGCGTCCCAGAAGCGATCTGTACATGTCTATTCAGTAATGGAATGTTTTCAAAATATAGGCTCAAAGCATGCTAAAAATCGATATTTTAGGTGTCCAAAGTTGATATGTGCATTCATCATCTGTACCCGTTGATATCTCAAATTCAATCTCAAAACACCCGAAAATTCAATATTTTTGGGTCCCAGAAGCGATCTGTACATGCCTACTCCGTGTTAGAGTATTTTCACAATACAGGCCCAAAATATGCTGAAAATCGATATTTTAGGTGCCCAAAGTCAATATGTGTATGCATCTTCTGTACCCGTTTATATCTCAAATTCAGGCTCAAAACACCCGAAAAATCGATATTTTTTGGGTCCCAGAAGCTATCTGTACATGCCTATTCCGTGTTAGAGTTTTTTCAAAATAAAGGCCAAAAACATGCTGAAAATCGATATATTAGGTGCCCAAAGTCGATATGTGCATGCATTTTCTGTACCCTTTCATATTTAAATTCAGGATCAAAATACCCGAAAATTGGATATTTTTGGGTTCCAGAAGTGATCTCTCCATGCCTACTCAATGCTAGATTATTTTCAAATTTTAGGCCGAAAACATGCTGAAAATCGATATTTTAGGTGTCCAAAGTCGATATGTGCATGCATCTTCAGTACCCGTTTATATCTCAAATTCAGGCTCAAAACACCCGAATATTCGATTTTATTTTGGCCCAGAAGTGATCTGTACATGCCTACTCAGTGCTAGAATATTTTCAAAATATAAGCCCAAAACATGCTGAAAATCGATATTTTAGGTGCCCAAAGTCGATATGTGTATGCATCTTCTGTACCCGTGTATATCTCAAATTCAGGCTGAAAACACCCGAAAATTCGATATTTTTGGTTCCCAGAAGCGATGTGTACATGCCTACTCAATGTTAGAATATTTTCAAAATACAGGCACAAAAACAAGTTAAAAATCGATATTTTAGGTGCCCAAAATCGATATGTGCATGCATCTTCAGTACCCGTTTATATCTCAAATTCTGGCTCAAAACACCCGAAAATTCGATATTTTTGGTTCCCAGAAGCGATCTGTACATGCCTACTCTTTGTCAGAGTATTTTCAAAATACAGGCCTAAAACATGCTGAAAATCGATATTTTAGGTGCCCAAAGTCAATATGTGTATGCATCTTCTGTACCCGTGTATATCTCAAATTCAGGCTGAAAACACCCGAAAATTCAAATTTTTTGGTTCCCAGAAGCGATCTGTACATGCCTACTCCGTTTTAGAGTATTCTCAAAATACAGACCTCAAAACATGCTGAAATTCGATATTTTAGGTGCCAAAAGCAATATGTGTATGCATCTTCTCTACCCGTTTATATCTCAAATTCAGGCTCAAAACACCCGAAAACTCGATATTTTTGGTTTCCGGAAGCGATCTGTACATGCCTACTCAGTGACAGAATATTTTCAAATTACAGACCAAAAACATGCTGAAAATCGATATTTTAGGTGCCCAAAGTCGATTTGTGCATGCATCTTCAGTACACGTTTATATCTCAAATTCAGGCTCAAAACATTCAAAAATCCTTTTTTTTTGGGTCCAAGAAGCTATTTGTACATGCCTACTCAGTAATAGAATATTTTTAAGATTCAGGCCTAAAACATGCTGAAAATCGATATTTTAGGTGCCCAAAATCGATATGTGCATGCATCTTCTGTACCCATTTACATCCCAAATTCAGGCTTAAAACACCCGAAAATTCGATGTTTTTGGGTCCCAGAAGCGATATGTACATGCCTACTCCGTATTAGAGTATTTTCATAATACAGGCCCAAAACATGCTAGAAATCGATATTTTAGGTGCCCAAAGTCAATATGTGTATGCATCTTCAGTACCCGTTTATATCTCAAATTCAGGCTCAAAACACCCGAAAATTCGATATTTTTGGGTCCCAGATGCGATCTGTACATGCCTACTCAATGTTAGAATATTTTCAAAACATAGGCACAAAAACAAGTTGAAAATAGATATTTTATGTGCCCAAAATTGATATGTGCATGGATCTTCTGTACCCGTTTATGTCCCAAATTCAGGCTTAAAACACCAGAAAATTAGATATTTTTGGGACCCAGAAGCGATCTGTACATGCCTACTCAATGTTAGAATATTTTCAAAATACAGGCACAAAAACAAGTTGAATATAGATGTTTTAGGTGCCCAAAATCGATATGTGCATGCATCTTTAGTACCCGTTTATATCTCAAATTCTGGCTCAAAACACCCGAAAAATCGATATTTTTGGGTCCCAGAAGGGATCTGTACATGCCTATTCCGTGGTAAAGTATTTTGAAAATACAGGCCCAAAAAATGCTGAAAATTGATATTTTAGGTGCCCAAAGTCGATATGTGCATTCATCTTCAGTACCCGTTTATATCTCAAATTCAGGCTCAAAACACCTGAAAATTCGATATTTTTGGGTCCCAGAAGCGATCTGTACATGCCTACTCCGTGTTAGAATATTTTTGTAATACAGGCCCAAAACATGCTGAAAATCGATATTTTAGGTGCCCAAAGTCAATATATGTATGTATCTTCAGTACCCGTTTATATCTCAAATTCAGGATCAAAACACCCAAAAATTCGATATTTTTGGGTCCTTGAAGCGATCTGTACATGCCTACTCAGTAACAGAATATTTTCAAAATACAAGTCAAAATATGCTGAAAAACGATATTTTAGGTGCCCAAAGTCGATATGTGCATGCATCTTCTATACCCGTTTATATCTCAAATTCAGGCTCAAAACACCCGAAAATTCCATTTTTTTGGGTCCCAGAAGCGATCTGTACATGCCTACTCAATGTTAGAATACTTTCAAAACACAGGCAGAAAAACAAGTTGAAAATCAATATTTTAGGTGTACAAAATCGATATGTGCATGCATCTTCTGTACCCGTTTATATCTCAAATTCAGGCTCAAAACACCCGAAAATTCCATTTTTTTGGGTCCCAGAAGCGATCTGTACATGCCTACTCAGTAATAGGATATTTTCAAGATTCAGGCCGAAAACATGCTGAAAATCCATATTTTAGGTGCCCAAAGTCGATATGTGCATGCGTCTTCTGTACCCGTTTATATCCCAAATTCAGGCTCAAAACACTCGAAAATTCGACATTTTTGTGTTCAAAAAGCAATCTGTACAAGCCTACGCAGTTCTTAAATATTTTCAAAATTTAGGCCCAAAACATGCTGAAAATCGATATTTTAGGTGCCCAAAATCGATATGTGCATGCATCTTCTGTACCCGTTTATATCTCAAGATCAGGCTTAAAATACCCGAAAATTCGATATTTTTGGGTCCCGGAAGCGATGTGTACATGTCTACTCAATGTTAGAATATTTTCAAAACACAGGCACAAAAACAAGTTGAAAATCGATATTTTAGGTGCCCAAAATCGATATGTGCATGCATCTTCAGTACCCGTTTATATCTCAAATTCTGGCTCAAAACACCCGAAAATTCGATATTTTTGGGTCTTAGAAGGGATCTGTACTTGCCTACTCCGTGGTAAAGTATTTTCAAAATACAGGCCCAAAACATGTTGAAAATCGATATTTTAGGTACTCAAAGTCAATATGTGAATGTATCTTCTGTACCCGTTTATATCTCAAATTCAGGCTTAAAACACCCGAAAATTCGATATTTTTTGTTCCCAGAAGCAATCTGTACATGCCTACTCCGTGTTAGAGTATTTTCAAAATACAGGCCCAAAACATGCTGAAAATCGATATTTCAGGTGCCCAAAGTCGATATGTGCATGCATCTGCAGTACCCGTTTATATCTCAAATTCAGGCTCAAAACTCCCGAAAATTCGATATTTTTGGGTCCCAGAAGCGATCTTTACATGCCTAATCATTGCTAGAATTTTCTCAAAATACAGACCCAAACATGCTGAAAATCGATATATTTTGTCCCAAAGTCAATATGTGCATGCATCTTCAGTACTCGTTTATATCTCAAATTCAGACTCAAAACACCCGAAAATTCGATATTTTTGAGTCCCAGAAGCGATCTGTACATGCCTACGCAGTAATGGAATATTTAAAAAAACACGCCCAAAACATGCTGAAAATCGATATTTTAGGTGCCCAAAGTCGATATGTGCATGCATCTTCTGTACACGTTTATATCTCAAATTCAGGCTCCAAACACCCGAGTATTCGATTTTATTTTGGCCCAGAAGCGATCTGTACATGTCTACTTAGTGCTAGAATATTTTCATAATACAGGCCCAAAACATGCTGAAAATCGATATTTTAGGTGCCCAAAGTCGATATGTGCTTGCATCTTCAGTAACCGTTTATATCTCAAATTCGTGCTCAAAACAGCCGAAAACTCGATATTTTTGGGTCCCAGAAGGGATCTGTACATGCCTACTCCGTGTTAAAGTATTTTCAAAATACAGGCCCAAAACATGTTGAAAATCGATATTTTAGGTACCCAAAGTCAATATGTGAATGCATCTTCTGTACCCGTTTATATCTCAAATTCAGGCTTAAAACACCCGAAAATTCGATATTTTTGGTTCCCAGAAGCGATCTGTACATACCTACTCCGTGTTAGAGTATTTTCAAAATACAGGCCTAAAACATGATGAAAATCAATATTTTAGGTGCCCAAAGTCAATATGTCCATGCATCTTCAGTACTCGTTTATATCTCAAATTCAGACTCAAAACACCCGAAAATTCGATATTTTTGAGTCACAGAAGCGATCTGTACATGCCTACGCAGTAATAGAATATTTTAAAACACACGCCCAAAACATGCTGAAAATCGATATTTTAGGTGCCCAAAGTCAATATGTGCATGCATCTTCGGTACACGTTTATATCTCAAATTCAAGCTCAAAACACCCGAATATTCGATTTTATTTTGGCCCAGAAGCGATCTGTACATGCCTACTTAGTGCTAGAATATTTTCAAAATACAGGCCCAAAACATGTTTAAAATCGATATTTTAGGTGCCCAAAGTTGATATGTGCATGTATCTTCTGTACCCGTTTATATCTTAAATTCAGGATCAAAACACCCGAAAATTCGATATTTATGGGTCCCATAAGCGATCTGTACATGCCTACTCACTGTTAAAATATTTTCAAAACACAGGCACAAAAACAAGTTGAAAATCGATGTTTTAGGTGCCCAAAATCGATATGTGCATGCATCTTCTGTATCCGTTTATGTCCCAAATTCAGGCTTAAAACACCCTAAAATTCGATATTTTTGGGTCCCGGAAGCGATCTGTACATGCCTACTCAGAAAAAGAATGTTCTCAAAATATAAGCCCAAAACATGCTGAAAATCTATATTTTATGTGCCCAAAGTCGATATGTGCATGCATCTTCTGTACCCGTTTATGTCTCAAATTCCGGCTCAAAACACCCGAAAATTCCTTATTTTTGGGTCCCAGAAGCGATCTGTACATGCCTACTCAGTGCTAGAATATTTTCAAAATATAGGCCCAAAACATGCTAAATATCGATATTTTGGGTGCCAAAGTCGATATGTGCATGCATCTTCTGTAGCCGTTTATATCTCAAATTTATGCTCAAAACCCCTGAAAATTCAATATTTTTACGTCCCAGAAGCGATCTGTACATGCCTACTAGAAAATAGAATGTTTTCATAATATAGGCTCAAAGCATGATAAAAATCGATATTTTAGGGGTCCAAAGTCGATAAGTGCATGCATCTTCTGTACCCGTTGATATCTCAAATTCAGGCTCAAAACACCCGAAAATTCGATATTTTTGGGTCCCAGAAGCGATCTGTACATGCCTACTCCGTTTTAGAGTATTTTCATAATACAGGCCCAAAACATGCTAAAATCGATATTTTAGGTGCCCAATGTCAATATGTTTATGTATCTTCATTACCCGTTTATATCTCAAATTCAGACTCAAAACTCCCGAAAACTCGATATTTTTGGGTCCAAGACGCGATCTGTACATGCCTAATCAGTAACAGAATATTTTCAGAATATAAGCTCAAAACATGCTGAAAATCGATATTTTAGGTGCCCAAAGTCAATATGTGTATGCATCATCTGTACCCGTTTATATCTCAAATTCAGGGTCAAAACACCCGAAAATTCGATATGTTTTGGTCCAAGAAGCGATCTGTACATGCATACTCAGTGCTAAAATATTTTCAGAATATAAGCTCAAAACATGCTAAAAATCGATATTTTAGGTGCCCAAAGTCAATATGTGTATGCATCTTCTGTATCCTTTTATATCTCAAATTCTGGCTCAAAACACCAGAAAATTCGATATTTTTGGGTACCATAAGCGATCTGTACATGCCTAATTAAAGTTAGAATATTTTCAAAATATAGGCCCAAAACATGCTAAAAATCGATATTTTAGGTGTCCAAAGTCGATATGTGTATGCATCTTCAGTACCGTTTTATATTTCAAATTCAGGCTCAAAATACCCGAAAATTCGATATTTTTATGTCCCAGAAGCAATCTGTACATGCCTACTCCTTCCTAGAATGTTTTCAAGATACAGACCCAACATGCTCAAAATCGATATTTTAGGTGCAAAAAGTCGATATGTGCATGCATCTTCAGTACCCGTTTATATCTCAAATTCAGACTTAAAACACCCAAAAATTCGATATTTTTGGGTCCCAGAAGCGATCTGTACATGCCTACTCAGTGCAAGAATTTTTTCAATATATAGGCCCAAAACATGCTGAAAATCGATATTTTAGGTGCCCAAAGTCGATATGTGCATGCAACTTCAGTACCCGTTTATATCTCAAATTCAGGCTCAAAACACCCGAAAATTCGATATTTTTGGGTCCCAGAAGCGATCTGTACATGCCTACTCAATGTTAGAGTATTTTCAAAACACAGGCACAAAAACAAGTTGAAAATCGTTATTTTAGGTGCCAAAAATCGATATGTGCATGCATCTTCTGTACCCGTTTATGTCCCAAATTCAGGCTCAAAACACCCGAAAACTCGATATTTTTGGGTCCAAGAAGCTATCTGTACATGCCTACTCCGTGTTTGAGTATTTTCAAAATTTAGTCCCAAAACATGCTGAAAATCGATATTTTATGTGTCCAAAGTCGATATGTGAATGCATCTTCAGTACCCGTTAATATCTCAAATTCAGGCTCAAAACACCCGAAAATTCGATATTTTTGGGTCTCAGGAGAGTTCTGTACATGCCTAATCACTAATAGAATTATTTCAAAATACAGGCCCAAAACATGTTTAAAATCGATATTTTAGGTGCCCAAAGTTGATATGTGCATGTATCTTCTGTACCCGTTTATATCTTAAATTCAGGATCAAAACACCCGAAAATTCGATATTTATGGGTCCCATAAGCGATCTGTACATGCCTACTCAATGTTAAAATATTTTCAAAACACAGGCACAAAAACAAGTTGAAAATCGATGTTTTAGGTGCCCAAAATCGATATGTGCATGCATCTTCTGTATCCGTTTATGTCCCAAAATCAGGCTTAAAACACCCTAAAATTCGATATTTTTGGGTCCCGGAAGCGATCTGTACATGCCTACTCAGAAAAAGAATGTTCTCAAAATATAAGCCCAAAACATGCTGAAAATCTATATTTTATGTGCCCAAAGTCGATATGTGCATGCATCTTCTGTACCCTTTTATATCTCAAATTCAGGCTCAAAACACCCAGAAATTCGATATTTTTGGGTTCCAGAAGCGATCTGTACATGCCTAATCAATGTTAGAATATTTTCAAAATATAGGCCCAAAACATGTTAAAAATCGATATTTTAGGTGCCTAAAGTCGATATGTGTATGCATCTTTAGTACCGTTTTATATCTCAAATTCAGGCTCAAAACACCCGAAAATTCGATATTTTTGGGTCCCAGAAGCGATCTGTACATGCCTACTCAATGTAAGAATATTTTTGAAACATAGGCAGAAAAACAAGTTGAAAATCGATATTTTAGGTGCACAAAATCGATATGTGAATGCATCTTCTGTACCCGTTTATGTCTCAAATTCCGGCTCAAAACACCCTAAAATTCGTTATTTTTGGGTCCCAGAAGCGATCTGTACATGCCTACTCAGTGCTAGAATATTTTCAAAATATAGGCCCAAAACATGCTAAATATCGATATTTTGGGTGCCAAAGTCGATATGTGCATGCATCTTCTGTAGCCGTTTATATCTCAAATTTATTCTCAAAACCCCTGAAAATTCAATATTTTTACGTCCCAGAAGCGATCTGTACATGCCTACTAGAAAATAGAATGTTTTCATAATATAGGCTCAAAGCATGCTAAAAATCGATATTTTAGGGGTCCAAAGTCGATAAGTGCATGCATCTTCTGTACCCGTTGATATCTCAAATTCAGGCTCAAAACACCCGAAAATTCGATATTTTTGGGTCCCAGAAGCGATCTGTACATGCCTACTCCGTTTTAGAGTATTTTCATAATACAGGCCCAAAACATGCTAAAATCGATATTTTAGGTGCCCAATGTCAATATGTTTATATATCTTCATTACCCGTTTATATCTCAAATTCAGACTCAAAACTCCCGAAAACTCGATATTTTTGGGTCCAAGACGCGATCTGTACATGCCTAATCAGTAACAGAATATTTTCAAAAAAAAGTCCAAAACATGCTAAAAATCGATATTTTATGTGCCCAAAGTCGATATGTGCATGCATCTTCTGTACCCATTTCTATCCCATATTCTTGCTTAAAACACCAAAAAATTCGATATTCTTGGGCCCCAGAAGCTATCTGTACACGCCTACTCAGTGGTAGAATATTTTCATAATACACGCCAAAAACATTCTGGAAATCAATATTTTAGGTTCCCAAAGTTAATATGTGCTTGCATTTTCTGTACCCATTTCTATCCCATATTCGTGCACAAAACATCCAAAAAATCGATATTTTTGGGCCCCAGAAGCTATCTGTACATGCCTACTGCGTGTTAGAGTATTTTCAAGATACAGGCCCAAAACATGCTGAAAATCGATATTTTAGGTGCCCAAAGTCAATATGTGTATGCATCATCTGTACCCGTTTATATCTCAAATTCAGGGTCAAAACACCCGAAAATTCGATATGTTTTGGTCCAAGAAGCGATCTGTACATGCATACTCAGTGCTAAAATATTTTCAGAATATAAGCTCAAAACATGCTAAAAATCGATATTTTAGGTGCCCAAAGTCAATATGTGTATGCATCTTCTGTATCCTTTTATATCTCAAATTCTGGCTCAAAACACCAGAAAATTCGATATTTTTGGGTACCATAAGCGATCTGTACATGCCTAATTAATGTTAGAATATTTTCAAAATATAGGCCCAAAACATGCTAAAAATCGATATTTTAGGTGTCCAAAGTCGATATGTGTATGCATCTTCAGTACCGTTTTATATTTCAAATTCAGGCTCAAAATACCCGAAAATTCGATATTTTTATGTCCCAGAAGCAATCTGTACATGCCTACTCCTTCCTAGAATGTTTTCAAGATACAGACCCAACATGCTCAAAATCGATATTTTAGGTGCAAAAAGTCGATATGTGCATGCATCTTCAGTACCCGTTTATATCTCAAATTCAGACTTAAAACACCCAAAAATTCGATATTTTTGGGTCCCAGAAGCGATCTGTACATGCCTACTCAGTGCAAGAATTTTTTCAATATATAGGCCCAAAACATGCTGAAAATCGATATTTTAGGTGCCCAAAGTCGATATGTGCATGCAACTTCAGTACCCGTTTATATCTCAAATTCAGGCTCAAAACACCCGAAAATTCGATATTTTTGGGTCCCAGAAGCGATCTGTACATGCCTACTCAATGTTAGAGTATTTTCAAAACACAGGCACAAAAACAAGTTGAAAATCGTTATTTTAGGTGCCAAAAATCGATATGTGCATGCATCTTCTGTACCCGTTTATGTCCCAAATTCAGGCTCAAAACACCCGAAAACTCGATATTTTTGGGTCCAAGAAGCTATCTGTACATGCCTACTCCGTGTTTGAGTATTTTCAAAATTTAGTCCCAAAACATGCTGAAAATCGATATTTTATGTGTCCAAAGTCGATATGTGAATGCATCTTCAGTACCCGTTAATATCTCAAATTCAGGCTCAAAACACCCGAAAATTCGATATTTTTGGGTCTCAGGAGAGTTCTGTACATGCCTAATCACTAATAGAATTATTTCAAAATACAGGCCCAAAACATGTTTAAAATCGATATTTTAGGTGCCCAAAGTTGATATGTGCATGTATCTTCTGTACCCGTTTATATCTTAAATTCAGGATCAAAACACCCGAAAATTCGATATTTATGGGTCCCATAAGCGATCTGTACATGCCTACTCAATGTTAAAATATTTTCAAAACACAGGCACAAAAACAAGTTGAAAATCGATGTTTTAGGTGCCCAAAATCGATATGTGCATGCATCTTCTGTATCCGTTTATGTCCCAAATTCAGGCTTAAAACACCCTAAAATTCGATATTTTTGGGTCCCGGAAGCGATCTGTACATGCCTACTCAGAAAAAGAATGTTCTCAAAATATAAGCCCAAAACATGCTGAAAATCTATATTTTATGTGCCCAAAGTCTATATGTGCATGCATCTTCTGTACCCTTTTATATCTCAAATTCAGGCTCAAAACACCCAGAAATTCGATATTTTTGGGTCCCAGAAGCGATCTGTACATGCCTAATCAATGTTAGAATATTTTCAAAATATAGGCCCAAAACATGTTAAAAATCGATATTTTAGGTGCCTAAAGTCGATATGTGTATGCATCTTTAGTACCGTTTTATATCTCAAATTCAGGCTCAAAACACCCGAAAATTCGATATTTTTGGTTCCCAGAAGCGATCTGTACATGCCTACTCCGTGTTAGAGTATTTTCAAAATACAGGCCTAAAACATGATGAAAATCAATATTTTAGGTGCCCAAAGTCAATATGTCCATGCATCTTCAGTACTCGTTTATATCTCAAATTCAGACTCAAAACACCCGAAAATTCGATATTTTTGAGTCACATAAGCGATCTGTACATGCCTACGCAGTAATAGAATATTTTAAAACACACGCCCAAAACATGCTGAAAATCGATATTTTAGGTGCCCAAAGTCAATATGTGCATGCATCTTCGGTACACGTTTATATCTCAAATTCAAGCTCAAAACACCCGAATATTCGATTTTATTTTGGCCCAGAAGCGATCTGTACATGCCTACTTAGTGCTAGAATATTTTCAAAATACAGGCCCAAAACATGTTTAAAATCGATATTTTAGGTGCCCAAAGTTGATATGTGCATGTATCTTCTGTACCCGTTTATATCTTAAATTCAGGATCAAAACACCCGAAAATTCGATATTTATGGGTCCCATAAGCGATCTGTACATGCCTACTCAATGTTAAAATATTTTCAAAACACAGGCACAAAAACAAGTTGAAAATCGATGTTTTAGGTGCCCAAAATCGATATGTGCATGCATCTTCTGTATCCGTTTATGTCCCAAATTCAGGCTTAAAACACCCTAAAATTCGATATTTTTGGGTCCCGGAAGCGATCTGTACATGCCTACTCAGAAAAAGAATGTTCTCAAAATATAAGCCCAAAACATGCTGAAAATCTATATTTTATGTGCCCAAAGTCGATATGTGCATGCATCTTCTGTACCCGTTTATGTCTCAAATTCCGGCTCAAAACACCCGAAAATTCCTTATTTTTGGGTCCCAGAAGCGATCTGTACATGCCTACTCAGTGCTAGAATATTTTCAAAATATAGGCCCAAAACATGCTAAATATCGATATTTTGGGTGCCAAAGTCGATATGTGCATGCATCTTCTGTAGCCGTTTATATCTCAAATTTATGCTCAAAACCTCTGAAAATTCAATATTTTTACGTCCCAGAAGCGATCTGTACATGCCTACTAGAAAATAGAATGTTTTCATAATATAGGCTCAAAGCATGATAAAAATCGATATTTTAGGGGTCCAAAGTCGATAAGTGCATGCATCTTCTGTACCCGTTGATATCTCAAATTCAGGCTCAAAACACCCGAAAATTCGATATTTTTGGGTCCCAGAAGCGATCTGTACATGCCTACTCCGTTTTAGAGTATTTTCATAATACAGGCCCAAAACATGCTAAAATCGATATTTTAGGTGCCCAATGTCAATATGTTTATGTATCTTCATTACCCGTTTATATCTCAAATTCAGACTCAAAACTCCCGAAAACTCGATATTTTTGGGTCCAAGACGCGATCTGTACATGCCTAATCAGTAACAGAATATTTTCAAAATACAAGTCCAAAACATGCTAAAAATCGATATTTTATGTGCCCAAAGTCGATATGTGCATGCATCTTCTGTACCCATTTCTATCCCATATTCGTGCTTAAAACACCAAAAAATTCGATATTTTTGGGCCCCAGAAGCTATCTGTACACGCCTACTCAGTGTTAGAATATTTTCATAATACACGCCAAAAACATTCTGGAAATCAATATTTTAGGTTCCCAAAGTTAATATGTGCTTGCATTTTCTGTACCCATTTCTATCCCATATTCGTGCACAAAACATCCAAAAAATCGATATTTTTGGGCCCCAGAAGCTATCTGTACATGCCTACTGCGTGTTAGAGTATTTTCAAGATACAGGCCCAAAACATGCTGAAAATCGATATTTTAGGTGCCCAAAGTCAATATGTGTATGCATCATCTGTACCCGTTTATATCTCAAATTCAGGGTCAAAACACCCGAAAATTCGATATGTTTTGGTCCAAGAAGCGATCTGTACATGCATACTCAGTGCTAAAATATTTTCAGAATATAAGCTCAAAACATGCTAAAAATCGATATTTTAGGTGCCCAAAGTCAATATGTGTATGCATCTTCTGTATCCTTTTATATCTCAAATTCTGGCTCAAAACACCAGAAAATTCGATATTTTTGGGTACCATAAGCGATCTGTACATGCCTAATTAATGTTAGAATATTTTCAAAATATAGGCCCAAAACATGCTAAAAATCGATATTTTAGGTGTCCAAAGTCGATATGTGTATGCATCTTCAGTACCGTTTTATATTTCAAATTCAGGCTCAAAATACCCGAAAATTCGATATTTTTATGTCCCAGAAGCAATCTGTACATGCCTACTCCTTCCTAGAATGTTTTCAAGATACAGACCCAACATGCTCAAAATCGATATTTTAGGTGCAAAAAGTCGATATGTGCATGCATCTTCAGTACCCGTTTATATCTCAAATTCAGACTTAAAACACCCAAAAATTCGATATTTTTGGGTCCCAGAAGCGATCTGTACATGCCTACTCAGTGCAAGAATTTTTTCAATATATAGGCCCAAAACATGCTGAAAATCGATATTTTAGGTGCCCAAAGTCGATATGTGCATGCAACTTCAGTACCCGTTTATATCTCAAATTCAGGCTCAAAACACCCGAAAATTCGATATTTTTGGGTCCCAGAAGCGATCTGTACATGCCTACTCAATGTTAGAGTATTTTCAAAACACAGGCACAAAAACAAGTTGAAAATCGTTATTTTAGGTGCCAAAAATCGATATGTGCATGCATCTTCTGTACCCGTTTATGTCCCAAATTCAGGCTCAAAACACCCGAAAACTCGATATTTTTGGGTCCAAGAAGCTATCTGTACATGCCTACTCCGTGTTTGAGTATTTTCAAAATTTAGTCCCAAAACATGCTGAAAATCGATATTTTATGTGTCCAAAGTCGATATGTGAATGCATCTTCAGTACCCGTTAATATCTCAAATTCAGGCTCAAAACACCCGAAAATTCGATATTTTTGGGTCTCAGGAGAGTTCTGTACATGCCTAATCACTAATAGAATTATTTCAAAATACAGGCCCAAAACATGTTTAAAATCGATATTTTAGGTGCCCAAAGTTGATATGTGCATGTATCTTCTGTACCCGTTTATATCTTAAATTCAGGATCAAAACACCCGAAAATTCGATATTTATGGGTCCCATAAGCGATCTGTACATGCCTACTCAATGTTAAAATATTTTCAAAACACAGGCACAAAAACAAGTTGAAAATCGATGTTTTAGGTGCCCAAAATCGATATGTGCATGCATCTTCTGTATCCGTTTATGTCCCAAATTCAGGCTTAAAACACCCTAAAATTCGATATTTTTGGGTCCCGGAAGCGATCTGTACATGCCTACTCAGAAAAAGAATGTTCTCAAAATATAAGCCCAAAACATGCTGAAAATCTATATTTTATGTGCCCAAAGTCGATATGTGCATGCATCTTCTGTACCCTTTTATATCTCAAATTCAGGCTCAAAACACCCAGAAATTCGATATTTTTGGGTCCCAGAAGCGATCTGTACATGCCTAATCAATGTTAGAATATTTTCAAAATATAGGCCCAAAACATGTTAAAAATCGATATTTTAGGTGCCTAAAGTCGATATGTGTATGCATCTTTAGTACCGTTTTATATCTCAAATTCAGGCTCAAAACACCCGAAAATTCGATATTTTTGGGTCCCAGAAGCGATCTGTACATGCCTACTCAATGTAAGAATATTTTTGAAACATAGGCAGAAAAACAAGTTGAAAATCGATATTTTAGGTGCACAAAATCGATATGTGAATGCATCTTCTGTACCCGTTTATGTCTCAAATTCCGGCTCAAAACACCCTAAAATTCGTTATTTTTGGGTCCCAGAAGCGATCTGTACATGCCTACTCAGTGCTAGAATATTTTCAAAATATAGGCCCAAAACATGCTAAATATCGATATTTTGGGTGCCAAAGTCGATATGTGCATGCATCTTCTGTAGCCGTTTATATCTCAAATTTATGCTCAAAACCCCTGAAAATTCAATATTTTTACGTCCCAGAAGCGATCTGTACATGCCTACTAGAAAATAGAATGTTTTCATAATATAGGCTCAAAGCATGCTAAAAATCGATATTTTAGGGGTCCAAAGTCGATAAGTGCATGCATCTTCTGTACCCGTTGATATCTCAAATTCAGGCTCAAAACACCCGAAAATTCGATATTTTTGGGTCCCAGGAGAGTTCTGTACATGCCTACTCACTAATAGAATTATTTCAAAATACAGGCCCAAAACATGTTTAAAATCGATATTTTAGGTGCCCAAAGTCAATGTGTGTATGCATCTTCTGTACCCTTTTATATCTCAAATTCTGGCTCAAAACACCAGAAAATTCGATATTTTTGGGTCCCAGAAGCGATCTGTACATGCCTAATCAATGTTAGAATATTTTCAAAATATAGGCCCAAAACATGCTAAAATCGATATTTTAGGTGTCCAAAGTCGATATGTGTATGCATCTTCAGTACCGTTTTATATCTCAAATTCAGGCTCAAAACACCCGAAAATTCGATATTTTTATGTCCCAGAAGCAATCTGTACATGCCTACTCCTTCCTAGAATGTTTTCAAGATACAGACCCAACATGCTCAAAATCGATATTTTAGGTGCAAAAAGTCGATATGAGCATGCATCTTCAGTACCCGTTTATATCTTAAATTCAGACTTAAAACACCCAAAAATTCGATATTTTTGGGTCCCAGAAGCGATCTGTACATGCCTACCCAATGTTAGAGTATTTTCAAAACACAGGCACAAAAACAAGTTGAAAATCGTTATTTTAGGTGCCAAAAATCGATATGTGCATGCATCGTCTGTACCCGTTTATGTCCCAAATTGAGGCTCAAAACACCCGAAAACTATATATTTTTGGGTCCAAGAAGCGATCTGTACATGCCTACTCCGTGTTTGAGTATTTTCAAAATTTAGGCCCAAAACATGCTGAAAATCGATATTTTATGTGCCCAAAGTCGATATGTGAATGCATCTTCAGTACCCGTTAATATCTCAAATTCAGGCTCAAAACACCCGAAAATTCGATATTTTTGGGTCCCAGGAGAGTTCTGTACATGCCTACTCACTAATAGAATTATTTCAAAATACAGGCCCAAAACATGTTTAAAATCGATATTTTAGGTGCCCAAAGTTGATATGTGCATGTATCTTCTGTACCCGTTTATATCTCAAATTCAGGATCAAAACACCCGAAAATTCGATATTTATGGGTCCCATAAGCGATCTGTACATGCCTACTCAATGTTAAAATATTTTCAAAACACAGGCACAAAAACAAGTTGAAAATCGATGTTTTAGGTGCCCAAAATCGATATGTGCATGCATCTTCTGTATCCGTGTATACGTGTCATAACAGTTCTTGGACTGTAAATATCAACCATAATTCATAGAGTGGTGGGTGTGGGGGTGTCATTACAGTGCTTTGAATGTAAATATCAGCAGTCATTCATTGGGTGGTTGGTGTGTGGGTGTCATTATGGTGCTTGAACTGTAAATATCCACAGTCATTCATGGGGTGTTGGGTGTGTGGGTATCATTACAGTGCTTGGACTGTAAATATCAAGTCATTCATGGGGTGGTGGGTGTGTGTGTTATTAGTGCATGGACTATTAATATCAACAGCTATTCATGGGGTGGTGGGTGGCATTACAGTGCTTGGACTGTAAGTATCAACAGCCATTCAAGGGTTGATGGGTTTGTGGGTGTCATTACAGAGCTTGGACTGTAAATATCAACAGTCATTCATGGGGTGGTGGGTGTTTGGGTGTCATTACAGTGCTTGTACTGATAATATCAACAGTCAATCATGGGATGGTGGTTGTGTGGATGTCATTACACTCCTTGGACTGTAAATATTAACAGTCATTCATGGGGTGGTGGGTGTGTGGGTGTCATTAAAGTGCTTGGACTGTAAATATCAACAGTCATTCATGGGGTGGTGAGTGTGTCTGTGTCATTACCGTTCGTAGACTGTAAATTTCAACCATCATTCATTGGGTGGTGGGTGTGTGGGTGTCATTACAGTGCTTGGACTGTAAATATTAACAGTCATCTATTCTGTGGTGGGGTTCATAAGAGTGCTTGGACTGAAAATATCAACCAACATTAATGGGGTGGTAGGTGTATGGGTGTCATTACAGTGCTTGAACTGTAACTATCAACAGTAATTCATTCATTGTGGTGGGTGTGTGAGTGTCATTACAGAGCTTGGACTGTAAATATCAACAGTTATTCATGAGGTGGTGGGTTTGTGGGTATCATGAAAGTGCTTGGACTGTAAATATCAACAGTCATTCAAGGGGTGGTGAGTGTGTGAGTGTTATTGCAGTTCTTGGACTGTAAATATCAATCATCATTCATTAGGTGGTGGGTGTGTGGGTGTCAATACAGTGTTTGGACTGTAAATAATAACAGTTATTTATGGTTTGGTGAGTGTGTGGTTGTCATTACAGTTCTTGGACTGTAAATATCAACAGTCATTCATTTGGTGGTAGGTGTATGGGTGTCATTACAGTGCTTGGACTGTAAATATCATCAGTAATTCATGGGGTGGTGGTTGGGTGAGTGTCATTACAGTGATTTGATTAAAATATTAACAGTCATTCATAAGGTGGTGGATATCATTAGAGTGCTTGGACTGTACATATCAACTGTCATTCATGGGGTTGTGGGTGTGTGGGTGTCATTACAGTGCTTGGACTGTTAATATCAACAGTCAATCATGGGGTGGTGGGTGTGTTGGTGTCATTACAGTACTTGGACTATAAATATCAACTATAATTCAAGGGTCGTGGGTGTTGGGGTGTCATTACAGTGCTTTGAGTGTAAATATCAACCGTCATTTATTGGGTGGTGGGTAGCATTACAGTGCTTGGACTGTAAATATCAACAGTCAATCATAGGATGATGGGTGTGTGGGTGTTGTTACTATGCTTGGACTGTAAATATCAACAGTCATTTATTGGGTGGTGGGTGTTTGGGTGTCATTACATTGCTTGGACTGTAAATATCAACAGTCAATCAAGGGGTGGTGGGTGTGTAGGTGTCATTACAGTGCTTGGACTGTAATTATCAACAGTCATTTATAGGGTGGTGGGTGTCATTACAGTGCTTGGACTGTAAATATCAACAGTCATTTATGGGGTGGTGGTTGGGTGAGTGTCATTACAGTGATTTGATTAAAATATTAACAGTCATTCATAAGGTGGTGGATATCATTAGAGTGCTTGGACTGTAAATATCAACTGTCATTCATGGGGTTGTGGGTGTGTGGGTGTCATTACAGTGCTTGGACTGTAAATATCAACAGTCATTCATGGGGTTGTGGGTGTGTGGGTGTCATTACAGTGCTTGGACTGTAAATATCAACTATAATTCATGGGGTCATGGGTGTTGGGGTGTCAATACAGTGCTTTGAGTGTTAATATCAACAGTCATTTATTGAGTGGTGGGTAGCATTACAGTGCTTGGACTGTAAATATCAACAGTCAATTATAGGATGATGGGTGTGTGGGTGTCGTTACTGTGCTTGGACTGTAAATATCAACAGTCATTTATAGGGTGGTGGGTGTTTGGGTGTCATTACATTGCTTGGACTGTAAATATCAACAGTCAATCATGGGGTGGTGGGTGTGTGGGTGTCATTACAGTGCTTGGACTTTAAATATAAACAGTCATTCATAGGGTGGTGGGTGTGTGAGTGTTATTACAGAGCTTGGACTGTAAATATCAACAGTTATTCATGGAGTGGTGGGTGTGTAGGTGTCATTACTGTGCTTGGACTGTAAATATCAACAGTCATTCATGGGGTGGTGATTGTGTGTGTGTAATTAAAGTTTTTGGACTGTAAATATCAACCATCATTCATTAGGTGGCGGTTGAGTGGGTGTCATTACAGTGCTTGGACTGTGAATATCAACAGTCATTCGTAGTGTGATGAGTGTGTGGGTGTTATTACAGTGCTTTGACTGTAAATATCAAAAGTCATTCAGAGATTGGTTGGTGTCATTAGAGTGCTTGGACTCTATATATTAACAGTCATTCATGGGGTGGTGGGTGTGTGTTTGTCATTACAGTTATTGGACTGTAAATATCAACAGTCATTCATGGGGTGGTGGGTGTATGGGTGTCATTACAGTGTTTTGATTGTAAATATCAACAGTCATTCATAAGGTGGTGAGTATCATTAAAGTGCTTGGACTGTAAATATCAACAGTCATTCATGGGGCTGTGGATGTGTGGGTGTCATTACAGTGCTTGGACTGTAAATATCAACTATAATTCATGGGGTCGTGGGTGTTGGGGTGTCATTACATTGCTTTGACTGTAAATATCAACAGTCATTTATGGGGTGGTGGGTGTGAGGGTGTCATTACAGTGCTTGTACTGAAAATGTCATAAGTCATTCATGGGGTGGTAGGTGTGTGAGTGTCATTACTGTGTTTTGATTGTAATTATCAACAGTCATTTATAGGGTGGTGGGTGTCATTACAGTGCTTGGACTGTAAATATCAACAGTCATTTATAGGGTGGTGGTTGTGTGAGTGTCATTACAGTGCTTGGACTGTAAATATCAACAGTCATTTATAGGGTGGTGGGTGTTTGGGTGTCATTACATTGCTTGGACTGTAAATATCAACAGTCATTTATAGGGTGGTGGGTGTTTGGGTGTCATTACATTGCTTGGACTGTAAATATCAACAGTCAATCAAGGGGTGGTGGGTGTGTGGGTGTCATTACAGTGCTTGGACTGTAAATATCAACAGTCATTCATGGGGTGGTAGGTGTGTGAGTGTCATTACAGTGTTTTAATCGTAATTATCAACAGTCATTTATAGGGTGGTGGGTGTCATTACAGTGCTTGGACTGTAAATATCAACAGTCATTTATGGGGTGGTGGTTGGGTGAGTGTCATTACAGTGATTTGATTAAAATATTAACAGTCATTCATAAGGTGGTGGGTATCATTAGAGTGCTTGGACTGTAAATATCAACTGTCATTCATGGGGCTGTGGGTGTGTGGGTGTCATTACAGTGCTTGGAATGTAAATATCAACTATAATTCATGGGGTCGTGGGTGTTGGGGTGTCATTACAGTGCTTTGACTGTAAATATCAACAGTCATTTATCGGGTGGTGGGTGTGAGGGTGTCATTACAGTGCTTGGACTGAAAATGTCAACAGTCATTCATGGGGTGGTAGGTGTGTGAGTGTCATTACAGTGTATTGATTGTAATTATCAACAGTCATTCATAGGGTGGTGGGTGTCATTACAGTGCTTGGACTGTAAATATCAACAGTCATTCATGGGGCTGTGGGTGTGTGGGTGTCATTACAGTGCTTGGACTGTAAATATCAACTATAATTCATGGGGTCGTGGGTGTTGGGGTGTCATTACATTGCTTTGACTGTAAATATCAACAGTCTTTCATGAGGTGGTGGGTGTATGGGTGTCATTACAGTGATTTGATTGTAAATATCAACAGTCATTCATAGGGTCGTGGTTATCATTAGAGTGCTTGGACAGTAAATATCAACAGTCATTCATGGGGTTGTGGGTGTGTGGGTGTCATTACAGTGCTTGGACTGTAAATATCAACAGTCATTTATGGGGTGGTGGGTGTGTCGGTGTCATTATAGTGCTTGGACTATAAGTATCAACCATCATTTAAGTGGTGGTGGATGTGTGGGTGTCATTACATTGCTTGGACTATAAATATCAACCATCATTTATAGGGTGGTGGGTGTGTGGTTGTCATTACAGTGCTTGGACTGTAAACATCAACAGTCATTCATAGGGTGGTGGGTGTGTGAGTGTCATTACAGAGCTTGGACTGTAAATATCAACAGTCATTCATGGGGTTGTGGGTGTGTGGATGTCATTAAAGTGCTTGGACTGTAAACATCAACATTCAGTCATGGGGTAGTTGGTGTGTGGGTGTCATTACAGTGCTTGGACTGTAAATATTAACAGTCATTCATGGGGTGGTGGTGTATGGGTGTTGTTACAGTGATTTGATTGTAAATATCTACAGTCATTCATAGGGTGGTGGGTATCATTCGAGTGCTTGGACTGTAAATATCAATAGTCATTCATGGGGTTGTGGGTGTGTGGGTGTCATTACAGTGCTTGGACTGTAAATATCAACAGTCATTCATAGGGTGATAGGTGTGTGGGTGTCATTACAGAGCTTGGACTGTAAATATCAACAGTCATTAATGGAGTTGTGAGTGTGTAGGTGTCATTACAGTGCTTGGACTATAAATATCAACAGTCACTCTTGGGGTGGTGGTTGTGTGGGTGTCATTACAGTGCTTAGACTGTAAATATCAACAGTCTTTTATGGGGGGTGGGTGTGAGTGTGTCATTACAGTGCTTGGACTGTAAATATAAACAGTCATTCATGGGGTGGTGAGTGTGTGGGTGTCATTACAGTTTTTGGACTGTAAATATCAACCATCATATATTGGGTGGTAGGTGAGTGGGTGTCATTACAGTGCTTGGACTGTGAATATCAACAGTCATTCATGGGGTGGTGAGTGTGTGGGTGTTATTACAGTGCTTTGACTGTAAATATCAACAGTCTTTAGGAGGGTGGTGGGTGTCATTAGAGTGCATGGACTGTAAATATTAACAGTCATTCATGGGGCAATGGGTGTGTGGATGTCATTACAGTGCTTGGACTGAAAATATCAACAGTCATTTATGGGGTGGTGGGTGTGTGGGTGTCATTACATTGCTTGGACTATAAATATCAACCGTCATTTATGGGGTGGTGGGTGTGTGTGTTATTACAGTGCTTGGACTGTAAATATCAACAATCATTTATAGGGTGGTGGGTGTGTGAGTGTCAGTACAGAGCTTGGACTGTAAATATCAACAGTCATTCATGGGTTGGTGGGTGTGTGGATGTCATTACAGTACTTGGACTGTAAATATCAAAAGTCATTCTTGGGGTGGTGGGTGTGTGGGTGTCATTACAGTGCTTGGACTGTAAATATCAACAGTTATTCATGGGGTGGTGGGTGTGTGGGTGTCATTACAGGGTTTTTTTATTGTAATTATCAACAGTCATTCATAGAGTGGTGTGTGTCATTACAGTGTTTGGACTGTAAATATCAACAGTCATTAATGGGGTGGTGGTTGTGTGGGTGTCATTAAGATGCTTGGACTTTAAATATCAACCATAATTCATGGGGTTGTTGGTGTGGGGGTGTCATTACAGTGCTTGGACTGTAAATATCAACAGTCAATCATGGGGTGGTGGGTGTGTGGGTGTCATTACAGTGCTTAGACTGTAAATATCCACAGTCTTTCATAGGGTCGTGGGTGTGTGAGTGTTATTACAGAGCTTGGACTGTAAATATCAACAGTCATTCATGGAGTGGTGGGTGTGTGGGTGTCATTACAGTGCTTAGACTTAAAATTTTAACAGTCATTTATAGGGTGATAGGTGTGTGGGTGTCATTACAGTGCTTGGACTGTAAATATCAACAGTCATTTATAGGGTGGTGGGTGTTTGGGTGTCATTACAGTGCTTGGACTGAAAATATCAACAGTCATTTATATGGTGGTGGGTGTGTCGGTGTCATTACAGTGCTTGGACTATAAATATCAACAGTCATTTATGGGGTGGTGGGTGTGTGGGTGTCATTACAGTGCTTGGACTGTAAACATCAACAGTCATTCATAGGGTGGTGGGTGTGTGAGTGTCATTACAGAGCTTGGACTGTAAATATCAACAGTCATTCATGGGGTGAAGGGTGTGTGGATGTCATTAAAGTGCTTGGACTGTAAATATCAACAGTCAATCATGGGGTGGTGGGTGTGTGGGTGTCATTACAGTGCTTGGACTGTAAATATCAACAGTCATTCATGGGGTGGTGGGTGTATGGGTGTTGTTACAGTGATTTGATTGTAAATATCTACAGTCATTAATAGGGTGGTGGGTATCATCAGAGTGCTTGGACTGTAAATATCTACAGTCATTCATGGGGTTGAGGGTGTGTGGGTGTCATTACAGTGCTTGGACTGTAAATATCAACTATAATTCATGGGGTCATGGGTGTTTTGGTGTCATTACATTGCTTTGACTGTAAATATCAACAGTCATTTATTGGGTGGTGGGTAGCATTACAGTGCTTGGACTGTAAATATCAACAGTCATTCATAGGGCGATAGGTGTGTGGGTGTCATTACAGTGCTTGGACGGTAAATATCAACAGTCATTTATAGGGTGGTGGGTGTTTGGGTGTCATTACATTGCTTGAACTGTAAATATCAACAGTCAATCATGGGGTGGTGGTTGTGTGGGTGTCATTACAGTGCTTGGACTGTAAATATCAACAGTCATTCATAGGGTGGTGGGTGTGTAAATGTTATTACAGAGCTTGGACTGTAAATATCAACGGTCATTAATGGAGTGGTGGGTGTGTGGGTGTCATTACAGTGCTTGGACTATAAATATCAACAGTCATTCTTGGGGTGGTGTTTGTGTGGGTGTCATTACAGTGCTTAGACTGTAAACATCAACATTCAGTCATGGGGTAGTTGGTGTGTGGGTGTCATTACAGTGCTTGGACTGTAAATATTAACAGTCATTCATGGGGTGGTGGTGTATGGGTGTTGTTACAGTGATTTGATTGTAAATATCTACAGTCATTCATAGGGTGGTGGGTATCATTCGAGTGCTTGGACTGTAAATATCAATAGTCATTCATGGGGTTGTGGGTGTGTGGGTGTCATTACAGTGCTTGGACTGTAAATATCAACTATAATTCATGGGGTCATGGGTGTTTAGGTGTCATTACATTGCTTTGACTGTAAATATCAACAGTCATTTATTGGGTGGTGGGTGGCATTACAGTGCTTGGACTGTAAATATCAACAGTCATTCATAGGGTGATAGGTGTGTGGGTGTCATTACAGAGCTTGGACTGTAAATATCAACAGTCATTAATGGAGTTGTGGGTGTGTGGGTATCATTACAGTGCTTGGACTATAAATATCAACAGTCACTCTTGGGGTGGTGGTTGTGTGGGTGTCATTACAGTGCTTAGACTGTAAATATCAACAGTCTTTTATGGGGGGTGGGTGTGAGTGTGTCATTACAGTGCTTGGACTGTAAATATAAACAGTCATTCATGGGGTGGTGAGTGTGTGGGTGTCATTACAGTTTTTGGACTGTAAATATCAACCATCATATATTGGGTGGTAGGTGAGTGGGTGTCATTACAGTGCTTGGACTGTGAATATCAACAGTCATTCATGGGGTGGTGAGTGTGTGGGTGTTATTACAGTGCTTTGACTGTAAATATCAACAGTCTTTAGGAGGGTGGTGGGTGTCATTAGAGTGCATGGACTGTAAATATTAACAGTTATTCATGGGGCAATGGGTGTGTGGATGTCATTACAGTGCTTGGACTGAAAATATCAACAGTCATTTATGGGGTGGTGGGTGTGTGGGTGTCATTACATTGCTTGGACTATAAATATCAACCGTCATTTATGGGGTGGTGGGTGTGTGTGTTATTACAGTGCTTGGACTGTAAATATCAACAATCATTTATAGGGTGGTGGGTGTGTGAGTGTCAGTACAGAGCTTGGACTGTAAATATCAACAGTCATTCATGGGTTGGTGGGTGTGTGGATGTCATTACAGTACTTGGACTGTAAATATCAAAAGTCATTCTTGGGGTGGTGGGTGTGTGGGTGTCATTACAGTGCTTGGACTGTAAATATCAACAGTTATTCATGGGGTGTTGGGTGTGTGGGTGTCATTACAGGGTTTTTTTATTGTAATTATCAACAGTCATTCATAGAGTGGTGTGTGTCATTACAGTGTTTGGACTGTAAATATCAACATTCATTAATGGGGTGGTGGTTGTGTGGGTGTCATTAAGATGCTTGGACTTTAAATATCAACCATAATTCATGGGGTTGTTGGTGTGGGGGTGTCATTACAGTGCTTGGACTGTAAATATCAACAGTCAATCATGGGGTGGTGGGTGTGTGGGTGTCATTACAGTGCTTAGACTGTAAATATCCACAGTCTTTCATAGGGTCGTGGGTGTGTGAGTGTTATTACAGAGCTTGGACTGTAAATATCAACAGTCATTCATGGAGTGGTGGGTGTGTGGGTGTCATTACAGTGCTTAGACTTAAAATTTTAACAGTCATTTATAGGGTGATAGGTGTGTGGGTGTCATTACAGTGCTTGGACTGTAAATATCAACAGTCATTTATAGGGTGGTGGGTGTTTGGGTGTCATTACAGTGCTTGGACTGAAAATATCAACAGTCATTTATATGGTGGTGGGTGTGTCGGTGTCATTACAGTGCTTGGACTATAAATATCAACAGTCATTTATGGGGTGGTGGGTGTGTGGGTGTCATTACAGTGCTTGGACTGTAAACATCAACAGTCATTCATAGGGTGGTGGGTGTGTGAGTGTCATTACAGAGCTTGGACTGTAAATATCAACAGTCATTCATGGGGTGAAGGGTGTGTGGATGTCATTAAAGTGCTTGGACTGTAAATATCAACAGTCAATCATGGGGTGGTGGGTGTGTGGGTGTCATTACAGTGCTTGGACTGTAAATATCAACAGTCATTCATGGGGTGGTGGGTGTATGGGTGTTGTTACAGTGATTTGATTGTAAATATCTACAGTCATTAATAGGGTGGTGGGTATCATCAGAGTGCTTGGACTGTAAATATCTACAGTCATTCATGGGGTTGAGGGTGTGTGGGTGTCATTACAGTGCTTGGACTGTAAATATCAACTATAATTCATGGGGTCATGGGTGTTTTGGTGTCATTACATTGCTTTGACTGTAAATATCAACAGTCATTTATTGGGTGGTGGGTGGCATTACAGTGCTTGGACTGTAAATATCAACAGTCATTCATAGGGCGATAGGTGTGTGGGTGTCATTACAGTGCTTGGACGGTAAATATCAACAGTCATTTATAGGGTGGTGGGTGTTTGGGTGTCATTACATTGCTTGAACTGTAAATATCAACAGTCAATCATGGGGTGGTGGTTGTGTGGGTGTCATTACAGTGCTTGGACTGTAAATATCAACAGTCATTCATAGGGTGGTGGGTGTGTAAATGTTATTACAGAGCTTGGACTGTAAATATCAACGGTCATTAATGGAGTGGTGGGTGTGTGGGTGTCATTACAGTGCTTAGACTGTAAACATCAACATTCAGTCATGGGGTAGTTGGTGTGTGGGTGTCATTACAGTGCTTGGACTGTAAATATTAACAGTCATTCATGGGGTGGTGGTGTATGGGTGTTGTTACAGTGATTTGATTGTAAATATCTACAGTCATTCATAGGGTGGTGGGTATCATTCGAGTGCTTGGACTGTAAATATCAATAGTCATTCATGGGGTTGTGGGTGTGTGGGTGTCATTACAGTGCTTGGACTGTAAATATCAACTATAATTCATGGGGTCATGGGTGTTTAGGTGTCATTACATTGCTTTGACTGTAAATATCAACAGTCATTTATTGGGTGGTGGGTGGCATTACAGTGCTTGGACTGTAAATATCAACAGTCATTCATAGGGTGATAGGTGTGTGGGTGTCATTACTGAGCTTGGACTGTAAATATCAACAGTCATTAATGGAGTTGTGGGTGTGTGGATGTCATTACAGTGCTTGGACTATAAATATCAACAGTCACTCTTGGGGTGGTGGTTTTGTGGGTGTCATTACAGTGCTTAGACTGTAAATATCAACAGTCATTTATGGGGGGTGGGTGTGAGTGTGTCATTACAGTGCTTGGACTGTAAATATAAACAGTCATTCATGGGGTGGTGAGTGTGTGGGTGTCATTACAGTTTTTGGACTGTAAATATCAACCATCATATATTGGGTGGTAGGTGAGTGGGTGTCATTACAGTGCTTGGACTGTGAATATCAACAGTCATTCATGGGGTGGTGAGTGTGTGGGTGTTATTACAGTGCTTTGACTGTAAATATCAACAGTCTTTAGGAGGGTGGTGGGTGTCATTAGAGTGCATGGACTGTAAATATTAACAGTCATTCATGGGGCAATGGGTGTGTGGATGTCATTACAGTGCTTGGACTGAAAATATCAACAGTCATTTATGGGGTGGTGGGTGTGTGGGTGTCATTACATTGCTTGGACTATAAATATCAACCGTCATTTATGGGGTGGTGGGTGTGTGTGTTATTACAGTGCTTGGACTGTAAATATCAACAATCATTTATAGGGTGGTGGGTGTGTGAGTGTCAGTACAGAGCTTGGACTGTAAATATCAACGGTCATTCATGGGTTGGTGGGTGTGTGGATGTCATTACAGTACTTGGACTGTAAATATCAAAAGTCATTCTTGGGGTGGTGGGTGTGTGGGTGTCATTACAGTGCTTGGACTGTAAATATCAACAGTTATTCATGGGGTGGTGGGTGTGTGGGTGTCATTACAGGGTTTTTTTATTGTAATTATCAACAGTCATTCATAGAGTGGTGTGTGTCATTACAGTGTTTGGACTGTAAATATCAACAGTCATTAATGGGGTGGTGGTTGTGTGGGTGTCAATAAGATGCTTGGACTTTAAATATCAACCATAATTCATGGGGTTGTTGGTGTGGGGGTGTCATTACAGTGCTTGGACTGTAAATATCAACAGTCAATCATGGGGTGGTGGGTGTGTGGGTGTCATTACAGTGCTTAGACTGTAAATATCCACAGTCTTTCATAGGGTCGTGGGTGTGTGAGTGTTATTACAGAGCTTGGACTGTAAATATCAACAGTCATTCATGGAGTGGTGGGTGTGTGGGTGTCATTACAGTGCTTAGACTTAAAATTTTAACAGTCATTTATAGGGTGATAGGTGTGTGGGTGTCATTACAGTGCTTGGACTGTAAATATCAACAGTCATTTATAGGGTGGTGGGTGTTTGGGTGTCATTACAGTGCTTGGACTGAAAATATCAACAGTCATTTATGGGGTGGTGGGTGTGTGGGTGTCATTACAGTGCTTGGACTGTAAACATCAACAGTCATTCATAGGGTGGTGGGTGTGTGAGTGTCATTACAGAGCTTGGACTGTAAATATCAACAGTCATTCATGGGGTGAAGGGTGTGTGGATGTCATTAAAGTGCTTGGACTGTAAATATCAACAGTCAATCATGGGGTGGTGGGTGTGTGGGTGTCATTACAGTGCTTGGACTGTAAATATCAACAGTCATTCATGGGGTGGTGGGTGTATGGGTGTTGTTACAGTGATTTGATTGTAAATATCTACAGTCATTAATAGGGTGGTGGGTATCATCAGAGTGCTTGGACTGTAAATATCTACAGTCATTCATGGGGTTGAGGGTGTGTGGGTGTCATTACAGTGCTTGGACTGTAAATATCAACTATAATTCATGGGGTCATGGGTGTTTTGGTGTCATTACATTGCTTTGACTGTAAATATCAACAGTCATTTATTGGGTGGTGGGTGGCATTACAGTGCTTGGACTGTAAATATCAACAGTCATTCATAGGGCGATAGGTGTGTGGGTGTCATTACAGTGCTTGGACGGTAAATATCAACAGTCATTTATAGGGTGGTGGGTGTTTGGGTGTCATTACATTGCTTGAACTGTAAATATCAACAGTCAATCATGGGGTGGTGGTTGTGTGGGTGTCATTACAGTGCTTGGACTGTAAATATCAACAGTCATTCATAGGGTGGTGGGTGTGTAAATGTTATTACAGAGCTTGGACTGTAAATATCAACGGTCATTAATGGAGTGGTGGGTGTGTGGGTGTCATTACAGTGCTTGGACTATAAATATCAACAGTCATTCTTGGGGTGGTGTTTGTGTGGGTGTCATTACAGTGCTTAGACTGTAAACATCAACATTCAGTCATGGGGTAGTTGGTGTGTGGGTGTCATTACAGTGCTTGGACTGTAAATATTAACAGTCATTCATGGGGTGGTGGTGTATGGGTGTTGTTACAGTGATTTGATTGTAAATATCTACAGTCATTCATAGGGTGGTGGGTATCATTCGAGTGCTTGGACTGTAAATATCAATAGTCATTCATGGGGTTGTGGGTGTGTGGGTGTCATTACAGTGCTTGGACTGTAAATATCAACTATAATTCATGGGGTCATGGGTGTTTAGGTGTCATTACATTGCTTTGACTGTAAATATCAACAGTCATTTATTGGGTGGTGGGTGGCATTACAGTGCTTGGACTGTAAATATCAACAGTCATTCATAGGGTGATAGGTGTGTGGGTGTCATTACAGAGCTTGGACTGTAAATATCAACAGTCATTAATGGAGTTGTGGGTGTGTGGGTGTCATTACAGTGCTTGGACTATAAATATCAACAGTCACTCTTGGGGTGGTGGTTGTGTGGGTGTCATTACAGTGCTTAGACTGTAAATATCAACAGTCATTTATGGGGGGTGGGTGTGAGTGTGTCATTACAGTGCTTGGACTGTAAATATAAACAGTCATTCATGGGGTGGTGAGTGTGTGGGTGTCATTACAGTTTTTGGACTGTAAATATCAACCATCATATATTGGGTGGTAGGTGAGTGGGTGTCATTACAGTGCTTGGACTGTGAATATCAACAGTCATTCATGGGGTGGTGAGTGTGTGGGTGTTATTACAGTGCTTTGACTGTAAATATCAACAGTCTTTAGGAGGGTGGTGGGTGTCATTAGAGTGCATGGACTGTAAATATTAACAGTCATTCATGGGGCAATGGGTGTGTGGATGTCATTACAGTGCTTGGACTGAAAATATCAACAGTCATTTATGGGGTGGTTGGTGTGTGGGTGTCATTACATTGCTTGGACTATAAATATCAACCGTCATTTATGGGGTGGTGGGTGTGTGTGTTATTACAGTGCTTGGACTGTAAATATCAACAATCATTTATAGGGTGGTGGGTGTGTGAGTGTCAGTACAGAGCTTGGACTGTAAATATCAACAGTCATTCATGGGTTGGTGGGTGTGTGGATGTCATTACAGTACTTGGACTGTAAATATCAAAAGTCATTCTTGGGGTGGTGGGTGTGTGGGTGTCATTACAGTGCTTGGACTGTAAATATCAACAGTTATTCATGGGGTGGTGGGTGTGTGGGTGTCATTACAGGGTTTTTTTATTGTAATTATCAACAGTCATTCATAGAGTGGTGTGTGTCATTACAGTGTTTGGACTGTAAATATCAACAGTCATTAATGGGGTGGTGGTTGTGTGGGTGTCATTAAGATGCTTGGACTTTAAATATCAACCATAATTCATGGGGTTGTGGGTGTGGGGGTGTCATTACAGTGCTTAGACTTAAAATTTTAAGAGTCATTTATAGGGTGATAGGTGTGTGGGTGTCATTACAGTGCTTGGACTGTAAATATCAACAGTCATTTATAGGGTGGTGGGTGTTTGGGTGTCATTACAGTGCTTGGACTGAAAATATCAACAGTCATTTATATGGTGGTGGGTGTGTCGGTGTCATTACAGTGCTTGGACTATAAATATCAACAGTCATTTATGGGGTGGTGGGTGTGTGGGTGTCATTACAGTGCTTGGACTGTAAACATCAACAGTCATTCATAGGGTGGTGGGTGTGTGAGTGTCATTACAGAGCTTGGACTGTAAATATCAACAGTCATTCATGGGGTGAAGGGTGTGTGGATGTCATTAAAGTGCTTGGACTGTAAATATCAACAGTCAATCATGGGGTGGTGGGTGTGTGGGTGTCATTACAGTGCTTGGACTGTAAATATCAACAGTCATTCATGGGGTGGTGGGTGTATGGGTATTGTTACAGTGATTTGATTGTAAATATCTACAGTCATTAATAGGGTGGTGGGTATCATCAGATTGCTTGGACTGTAAATATCTACAGTCATTCATGGGGTTGAGGGTGTGTGGGTGTCATTACAGTGCTTGGACTGTAAATATCAACTATAATTCATGGGGTCATGGGTGTTTTGATGTCATTACATTGCTTTGACTGTAAATATCAACAGTCATTTATTGGGTGGTGGGTGGCATTACAGTGCTTGGACTGTAAATATCAACAGTCATTCATAGGGCGATAGGTGTGTGGGTGTCATTACAGTGCTTGGACGGTAAATATCAACAGTCATTTATAGGGTGGTGGGTGTTTGGGTGTCATTACATTGCTTGAACTGTAAATATCAACAGTCAATCATGGGGTGGTGGTTGTGTGGGTGTCATTACAGTGCTTGGACTGTAAATATCAACAGTCATTCATAGGGTGGTGGGTGTGTAAATGTTATTACAGAGCTTGGACTGTAAATATCAAAGGTCATTAATGGAGTGGTGGGTGTGTGTGTGTCATTACAGTGCTTGGACTATAAATATCAACAGTCATTCTTGGGGTGGTGTTTGTGTGGGTGTCATTACAGTGCTTAGACTGTAAATATCAACAGTTATTTATGGGGGGGAGGGTGTGAGTGTGTCATTACAGTGCTTGGACTGTAAATATCAACAGTCATTTATAGGGTGGTGGGTGTTTGGGTGTCATTACATTGCTTGGACTGTAAATATCAACAGTCAATCAAGGGGTGGTGGGTGTGTGGGTGTCATTACAGTGCTTGGACTGTAAATATCAACAGTCATTCATGGGGTGGTGGTTGGGTGAGTGTCATTACAGTGATTTGATTAAAATATTAACAGTCATTCATAAGGTGGTGGGTATCATTAGAGTGCTTGGACTGTAAATATCAACTGTCATTCATGGGGCTGTGGGTGTGTGGGTGTCATTACAGTGCTTGGAATGTAAATATCAACTATAATTCATGGGGTCGTGGGTGTTGGGGTGTCATTACAGTGCTTTGACTGTAAATATCAACAGTAATTTATCGGGTGGTGGGTGTGAGGGTGTCATTACAGTGCTTGGACTGAAAATGTCAACAGTCATTCATGGGGTGGTAGGTGTGTGAGTGTCATTACAGTGTATTGATTGTAATTATCAACAGTCATTCATAGGGTGGTGGGTGTCATTACAGTGCTTGGACTGTAAATATCAACAGTCATTCATGGGGCTGTGGGTGTGTGGGTGTCATTACAGTGCTTGGACTGTAAATATCAACTATAATTCATGGGGTCGTGGGTGTTGGGGTGTCATTACATTGCTTTGACTGTAAATATCAACAGTCTTTCATGAGGTGGTGGGTGTATGGGTGTCATTACAGTGATTTGATTGTAAATATCAACAGTCATTCATAGGGTCGTGGTTATCATTAGAGTGCTTGGACAGTAAATATCAACAGTCATTCATGGGATTGTGGGTGTGTGGGTGTCATTACAGTGCTTGGACTGTAAATATCAACAGTCATTTATGGGGTGGTGGGTGTGTCGGTGTCATTATAGTGCTTGGATTATAAATATCAACCATCATTTAAGTGGTGGTGGGTGTGTGGGTGTCATTACATTGCTTGGACTCTAAATATCAACCATCATTTATAGGGTGGTGGGTGTGTGGGTGTCATTACAGTGCTTGGACTGTAAACATCAACAGTCATTCATAGGGTGGTGGGTGTGTGAGTGTCATTACAGAGCTTGGACTGTAAATATCAACAGTCATTCATGGGGTTGTGGGTGTGTGGATGTCATTAAAGTGCTTGGACTGTAAATATCAACAGTCAGTCATGGGGTAGTTGGTGTGTAGGTGTCATTACAGTGCTTGGACTGTAAATATTAACAGTCATTCATGGGGTGGTGGTGTATGGGTGTTGTTACAGTGATTTGATTGTAAATATCTACAGTCATTCATAGGGTGGTGGGTATCATTCGAGTGCTTGGACTGTAAATATCAATAGTCATTCATGGGGTTGTGGGAGTGTGGGTGTCATTACAGTGCTTGGACTGTAAATATCAACTATAATTCATGGGGTCATGGGTGTTTAGGTGTCATTACATTGCTTTGACTGTAAATATCAACAGTCATTTATTGGGTGGTGGGTGGCATTACAGTGCTTGGACTGTAAATATCAACAGTCATTCATAGGGTGATAGGTGTGTGGGTGTCATTACAGAGCTTGGACTGTAAATATCAACAGTCATTAATGGAGTTGTGGGTGTGTGGGTGTCATTACAGTGCTTGGACTATAAATATCAACAGTCACTCTTGGGGTGGTGGTTGTGTGGGTGTCATTACAGTGCTTAGACTGTAAATATCAACAGTCATTTATGGGGGGTGGGTGTGAGTGTGTCATTACAGTGCTTGGACTGTAAATATCAACAGTCATTCATGGGGTGGTGAGTGTGTGGGTGTCATTACAGTTTTTGGACTGTAAATATCAACCATCATATATTGGGTGGTGGGTGAGTGGGTGTCATTACAGTGCTTGGACTGTGAATATCAACAGTCATTCATTAGGTGGTGAGTGTGTGGGTGTTATTACAGTGCTTTGACTGTAAATATCAACAGTCTTTAGGAGGGTGGTGGGTGTCATTAGAGTGCATGGACTGTAAATATTAACAGTCATTCATGGGGCAATGGGTGTGTGGATGTCATTACAGTGCTTGGACTGAAAATATCAACAGTCATTTATGGGGTGGTGGGTGTGTGGGTGTCATTACATTGCTTGGACTATAAATATCAACCGTCATTTATGGAGTGGTGGGTGTGTGTGTGTCATTACAGTGCTTGGACTGTAAATATCAACAATCATTTATAGGGTGGTGGGTGTGTGAGTGTCAGTACAGAGCTTGGACTGTAAATATCAACAGTCATTCATGGGATGGTGGGTGTGTGGATGTCATTACAGTACTTGGACTGTAAATATCAAAAGTCATTCTTGGGGTGGTGGGTGTGTGTGTGTCATTACAGTGCTTGGACTGTAAATATCAACAGTTATTCATGGGGTGGTGGGTGTGTGGGTGTCATTACAGGGTTTTTTTATTGTAATTATCAACAGTCATTCATAGAGTGGTGTGTGTCATTACAGTGCTTGGACTGTAAATATCAACAGTCATTAATGGGGTGGTGGTTGTGTGGGTGTCATTAAGATGCTTGGACTGTAAATATCAACCATAATTCATGGGGTTGTGGGTGTGGGGGTGTCATTACAGTGCTTGGACTGTAAATATCAACAGTCAATCATGGGGTGGTGGGTGTGTGGGTGTCATTACAGTGCTTAGACTGTAAATATCCACAGTCTTTCATAGGGTCGTGGGTGTGTGAGTGTTATTACAGAGCTTGGACTGTAAATATCAACAGTCATTCATGGAGTGGTGGGTGTGTGGGTGTCATTACAGTGCTTAGACTTAAAATTTTAACAGTCATTTATGGGGTGGTGGGTGTGTGGGTGTCATTACAGTGCTTGGACTGTAAACATCAACTGTCATTCATAGGGTGGTGGGTGTGTGAGTGTCATTACAGTGCTTGGACTGTAAATATCAACAGTCATTCATGGGGTGGTGGGTGTATGGGTGTTGTTACAGTGATTTGATTGTAAATATCTAAAGTCATTCATAGGGTGGTGGGTATCATCAGAGTGCTTGGACTGTAAATATCTACAGTCATTCATGGGGTTGAGGGTGTGTGGGTGTCATTACAGTGCTTGGACTATAAATATCAACTATAATTCATGGGGTCATAGGTGTTTTGGTGTCATTACATTGCTTTGACTGTAAATATCAACAGTCATTTATTGGGTGGTGGGTGGCATTACAGTGCTTGGACTGTAAATATCAACAGTCATTCATAGGGCGATAGGTGTGTGGGTGTCATTACAGTGCTTGGACGGTAAATATCAACAGTCATTTATAGGGTGGTGGGTGTTTGGGTGTCATTACATTGCTTGAACTGTAAATATCAACAGTCAATCATGGGGTGGTGGTTGTGTGGGTGTCATTACAGTGCTTGGACTGTAAATATCAACAGTCATTCATAGGGTGGTGGGTGTGTAAGTGTTATTACAGAGCTTGGACTGTAAATATCAACGGTCATTAATGGAGTGGTGGGTGTGTGGGTGTCATTACAGTGCTTGGACTATAAATATCAACAGTCATTCTTGGAGTGGTGTTTGTGTGGGTGTCATTACAGTGCTTAGACTGTAAATATCAACAGTTATTTATGGGGGGGAGGGTGTGAGTGTGTCATTACAGTGCTTGGACTGTAAATATCAAGAGTCATTCATGGGGTGGTGAGTGTGTGGGTGTCATTACAGTTCTTGGACTGTAAATATCAACCATCATATATTGGGTGGTGGGTGAGTGGGTGTCATTACAGTGCTTGGACTGTGAATAACAACAGTCATTCATGGGGTGGTGAGTGTGTGGGTGTTATTACAGTGCTTTGACTGTAAATATCAACAGTCTTTAAGAGGGTGGTGGGTGTCATTAGAGTGCATGGACTGTAAATATTAACAGTCATTCATGGGGCAGTGGGTGTGTGGATGTCATTACAGTGCTTTGACTGAAAATATCAACAGTCATTTATGTGGTGGTGGGTGTGTGGGTGTCATTACATTGCTTGGACTATAAATATCAACCATCATTTATGGGGTGGTGGGTGTGTGTGTGTCATTACAGTGCTTGGACTGTAAATATCAACAATCATTTATAGGGTGGTGGGTGTGTGAGTGTCATTACAGAGCTTGGACTGTAAATATCAACAGTCATTCATGGGTTGGTGGGTGTGTGGATGTCATTACAGTACTTGGACTATAAATATCAAAATTCATTCTTGGGGTGGTGGGTGTGTGTGTGTCATTACAGTGCTTGGACTGTAAATATCAACAGTTATTCATGGGGTGGTGGGTGTGTGGGTGTCATTACAGGTTTTTTTTATTGTAATTATCAACAGTCATTCATAGAGTGGTGTGTGTCATTACAGTGCTTGGACTGTAAATATCAACAGTCATTAATGGGGTGGTGGTTGTGTGGGTGTCATTAAGATGCTTGGACTTTAAATATCAACCATAATTCATTGGGTTGTGGGTTTGGGGGTGTCATTACAGTGCTTAGACTGTAAATATCAACAGTCAATCATGGGGTGTTGGGTGTGTGGGTGTCATTACAGTGCTTAGACTGTAAATATCAACAGTCATTCATTGGGTTGTGGGTGTGTGAGTGTTATTACAGAGATTGGACTGTAAATATCAACAGTCATTCATGGAGTGGTGGGTGTGTGGGTGTCATTACAGTGCTTAGATTTTAAATATCAACAGTCATTTTTGGGGTGGTGGTTGTATGGGTGTCATTACATTGTTTAGACTGTAAATATCAACAGTCATTTATGGGGTGGTGGGTGTGAGTGTGTCATTACAGTGCTTGGACTGTAAATATCAACAGTCATTCATTGGGTGGTGGGTGTGTGGGTGTCATTACAGTGCTCAGACTGTAAATGTTAACAGTCATTAATGGGGTGGTTGGTGTGTCGATGTCATTACAGTGCTTGGACTGAAAATATTAAGTCATTTATGTGGTGGTGGGTGTGTGGGTGTCATTACAGTACTTGGACTATAAATATCAACCTTTATTTATGGGGTGGTGGGAGTGTGGTTGTCATTACAGAGCTTGGACTGTAAATCTCAACAGTCATTCATAGGGTGGTGGGTGTGTGAGTGTCATTACAATGCTTGGACTGTAAATATTTACAGTCATTCATAGGGTGGTGGGTGTCATTAGATTGCTTGAACAGTAAATATCAACAGTTATTTATGGGGTGGTGGGTGTGTACGTGTCATTACAGTGCTTGGACTGTAAATATCAAGTCATTTATGGGGTGGTGGGTGTGTGTGTTATTAGTGCATGGACTATAAATATCAACAGCTATTCTTGGGGTGGTGGGTGGCATTACAGTGCTTGGACTGTAAATATCAACAGTCATTCATGTGTTGATGGGTTTGTTGGTGTCATTACAGAGCTTGGACTGTAAATATCAACAGTCATTCATGGGGTGGTGGGTGTTTGGGTGTCATTACAGTGCTTGGACTGATAATATCAACAGTCAATCATGGGATGGTGGTTGTGTGGATGTCATTACACTCCTTGGACTATAAATATTAACAGTCATTCATGGGGTGGTGGGTGTGTGGGTGTCATTAAAGTGCTTGGACTGTAAATATTAACAGTCATTCAAAGGGTGGTGAGTGTGTCTGTGTCATTACCGTTCGTAGACTGTAAATTTCAACCATCATTCATTGGGTGGTGGATATGTGGGTGTCATTACAGTGCTTGGACTGTAATTAATACAGTTATTTATGGTTTGGTGAGTGTGTGAGTGTTATTACAGTGCTTTGACAGTAAATATCAACAGTCATTCAGAGGGTGGTGAGTGTCATTAGAATTCTTGGACTGTAAATATTAACAGTAATTCATGGGGTGGTGGGTGTGTGGATGTCATTACAGTGATTGGACTGTAAATATCAACAGTCAATCATGGGGTGGTGGGTGTGTGGATGTCATTACAGTGCTTGGACTGTAAATATCAATACTCAATCATGGGGTGGTGGGTGTGTGGGTGTCATTACATTGCTTGGACTGTAAATATCAACTGTCATTCATGGGGTGGTAGGTGTGTGAGTGTCATTACAGTGTTTTAATTGTAATTATCAACAGTCATTTATAGGGTGGTGGATGTCATTACAGTGCTTGGTCTGTAAATATCATCTGTCATTCATGGGGTGGTGGTTGGGTGAGTGTCATTACAGTGATTTGATTAAAATATTAACAGTCATTCATAAGGTGGTGGATATCATTAGAGTGCTTGGACTGTAAATATCAACTGTCATTCATGGGGTTGTGGGTGTGTGGGTGTCATTACAGTGCTTGGACTGTAAATATCAACAGTCAATCATGGGGTGGTGGGTGTGTTGGCTTCATTACAGTGTTTGGACTGTAAATATCAACAGTCATTCATGAAGTAGTGGGTGTATGGGTGCCATTTCAGTGATTTAATTAATATATTAACAGTCATTCATAGGGTGGTGGGTATCATTAGAGTGCTTGGACTGTAAATATCAACAGTTATTCATGGGGTGGTGGGTGTGTGGGTGTCATTACAGTGTTTTTTTATTGTAATTATCATCAGTCATTCATAGAGTGGTGTGTGTCATTACAGTGCTTGGACTGTAAATATCAACAGTCATTAATGGGGTGGTGGTTGTGTGGCTGTCATTAAGATGCTTGGACTGTAAATATCAACCATAATTCATGGGGTTGTGGGTTTGGGGGTGTCATTACAGTGCTTAGACTGTAAATATCAACAGTCAATCATGGGGTGGTGGGTGTGTGGGTGTCATTACAGTGCTTAGACTGTAAATATCAACAGTCATTCATTGGGTCGTGGGTGTGTGAGTGTTATTACAGAGATTGGACTGTAAATATCAACAGTCATTCATGGAGTGGTGGGTGTGTGGGTGTCATTACAGTGCTTAGACTTTAAATATCAACAGTCATTTTTGGGGTGGTGGTTGTGTGGGTGTCATTACATTGTTTAGACTGTAAATATCAACAGTCATTTATGGGGTGGTGGGTGTGAGTGTGTCATTACAGTGCTTGGACTGTAAATATCAACAGTCATTCATTGGGTGGTGGGTGTGTGGGTGTCATTACAGTGCTCAGACTGTAAATGTTAACAGTCATTAATGGGGTGGTATGTGTGTCGATGTCATTACAGTGCTTGGACTGAAAATATTAAGTCATTTATGTGGTGGTGGGTGTGTGGGTGTCATTACAGTACTTGGACTATAAATATCAACCTTTATTTATGGGGTGGTGGGAGTGTGGTTGTCATTACAGAGCTTGGACTGTAAATCTCAACAGTCATTTATAGGGTGGTGGGTGTGTGAGTGTCATTACAGTGCTTGGACTGTAAATATCTACAGTCATTAATGGGGTGGTGGGTGTCATTAGATTGCTTGAACAGTAAATATCAACAGTTATTTATGGGGTGGTGGGTGTGTATGTGTCATTACAGTTCTTGGACTGTAAATATCAACCATAATTCATAGAGTGGTGGGTGTGGGGGTGTCATTACAGTGCTTTGAATGTAAATATCAACAGTCATTCATTGAGTGGTTGGTGTGTGGGTGTCATTATTGTGCTTGAACTGTAAATATCCACAATCATTCATGGGGTGGTGGGTGTGTGGGTATCATTACAGTGCTTGGACTGTAAATATCAAGTCATTCATGGGGTGGTGGGTGTGTGTGTTATTAGTGCATGGACTATAAATATCAACAGCTATTCTTGTGGTGGTGGGTGGCATTACAGTGCTTGGACTGTAAATATCAACAGTCATTCATGTGTTGATGGGTTTGTTGGTGTCATTACAGAGCTTGGACTGTAAATATCAACAGTCATTCATGGGGTAGTGGGTGTTTGGGTGTCATTACAGTGCTTGGACTGATAATATCAACAGTCAATCATGGGATGGTGGTTGTGTGGATGTCATTACACTCCTTGGACTATAAATATTAACAGTCATTCATGGGGTGGTGGGTGTGTGGGTGTCATTAAAGTGCTTGGACTGTAAATATCAACAGTCATTCAAAGGGTGGTGAGTGTGTATTTGTCATTACCGTTCGTAGAATGTAAATTTCAACCATCATTCATTGGGTGGTGGATATGTGGGTGTCATTACAGTGCTTGGACTGTAAATATTAACAGTCCTCTATTCTTTGGTGGGTGTCATAAGAGTGCTTGGACTGAAAATATCAACAGTCATTCAATGGGTGGTTGGTGTGTGGGTGTCATTATGGTGCTTGAACTGTAAATATTCACAGTCATTCATGGGGTGGTGAGTGTGTGGGTGTTATTGCAGTTCTTGGACTGTAAATATCAATCATCATTTATTAGGTGGTGGGTGTGTGGGTGTCATTACAGTGCTTGGACTGTAAATAATACAGTTATTTATGGTTTGGTGAGTGTGTGGGTGTTATTACAGTGCTTTGACAGTAAATATCAACAGTCATTCAGAGGGTGGTGAGTGTCATTAGAATGCTTGGACTGTAAATATTAACAGTAATTCATGGGGTGGTGGGTGTGTGGATGTCATTACAGTGATTGGACTGTAAATTTCAACAGTCAATCATGGGGTGGTGGGTGTGTGGATGTCATTACAGTGCTTGGACTGTAAATATCAATACTCAATCATGGGGTGGTGGGTGTGTGGGTGTCATTACATTGCTTGGACTGTAAATATCAACAGTCATTCATGGGGTGGTAGGTGTGTGAGTGTCATTACACTGTTTTAATTGTAATTATCAACAGTCATTTATAGGGTGGTGGATGTCATTACAGTGCTTGGACTGTAAATATCATCTGTCATTCATGGGGTGGTGGTTGGGTGAGTGTCATTACAGTGATTTGATTAAAATATTAACAGTCATTCATAAGGTGGTGGATATCATTAGAGTGCTTGGACTGTAAATATCAACTGTCATTCATGGGGTTGTGGGTGTGTGGGTGTCATTACAGTGCTTGGACTGTAAATATCAACAGTCAATCATGGGGTGGTGGGTGTGTTGGCTTCATTACAGTGCTTGGACTGTAAATATCAACAGTCATTCATGAAGTAGTGGGTGTATGGGTGCCATTACAGTGGTTTAATTAAAATATTAACAGTCATTCATAGGGTGGTGGGTATCATTAGAGTGCTTGGACTATAAATATCAACAGTCATTCATGGGGTTGTGGGTGTGTGGGTGTTATTACAGTGCTTGGACTGTAAATATCAACTATAATTCATGGGTCGTGGGTGTTGGGGTGTCATTACAGTGCTTTGAGTGTAAATATCAACAGTCATTTATTGGTTGGTGGGGAGCATTACAGTGCTTGGACTGTAAATATCAACAGTCAATCATAGGGTGATGGGTGTGTGGGTGTTGTTACTGTGCTTGGACTGTAAATATCAACAGTCATTTATAGGGTGTTGAGTGTGTGGGTGTTATTGCAGTTCTTGGACTGTAAATATCAATCATCATTCATTGGGTGGTGGGTGTGTGGGTGTCATTACAGTGCTTGGACTGTAAATAATAACAGTTATTTATGGTTTGGTGAGTGTGTGGGTGTTATTACATTGCTTTGACTGTAAATATCAACAGTAATTCAGAGGGTGGTGAGTGTCATTAGAATGCTTGGACTGTAAATATTAACAGTAATTCATGGGGTGGTGGGTGTGTGGATGTCATTACAGTGATTGGACTGTAAATATCAACAGTCAATTACGGGGTGGTGGGTGTGTGGATGTCATTACAGTGCTTGGACTGTAAATATCAACAGTCAATCATGGGGTGGTGGGTGTGTGGGTGTCATTACAGTGCTTGGACTGTAAATATTAACAGTCACTCTTGGGGTGGTTGGTGTGTGGGTGTCATTACAGTGTTTTGATTGTAATTATCAACCGTCATTCATAGGGTGGTGGGTGTCATTACCGTGCTTGGACTGTAAATATCAACAGTTATTCATCGGGTGGTGGTTGTGTGGGTGTCATTACATTGCTTGGACTGTAAATATCAACCATAATTCATGGGGTGGTGGGTGTGGGGGTGTCATTAAAGTGCTTGGACTGTAAATATCAACGATCAATCATGGGGTGGTAGGTGTGGGGGTGTCATTACAGTGCTTGGACTGTAAATATCAACAGTCAATTATTGGGTGGTGGGTGTGTGGTTTTCATTACAGTTCTTGGACTGTAAATATCAACAGTCATTCATGGGGTGGTGGGTGTATGGGTGTCATTACAGTGCTTGGACTGTAAATATCAACAGTCATTCATGGGGTGGTAGGTGTGTGAGTGTCATTACAAGGTTTTAATTGTAATTATCAACAGTCATTTATAGGGTGGTGAGTGTCATTACAGTGCTTGGACTGTTAATATCAACAGTCATTTATGGGGTGGTGGTTGGATGAGTGTCATTACAGTGATTTGATTAAAATATTAACAGTCATTCATAAGGTGGTGGGTATCATTAGAGTGCTTGGACTGTAAATATCAACTGTCATTCATGGGGTTGTGGGTGTGTGGGTGTCATTACAGTGCTTGGACTGTAAATATCAACAGTCATTCATGGGGTTGTGGGTGTGTGGGTGTCATTACAGTGGTTGGACTTTACATATCAACTATAATTCATGGGGTCATGGGTGTTGGGGTGTCATTACAGTGCTTTGAGTGTAAATATCAACAGTCATTTATTGGGTGGTGGGCAGCATTACAGTGCTTGGACTGTAAATATCAACAGTCAATCATAGGATGATGGGTGTGTGGGTGTCGTTACTATGCTTGGACTGTTAATATCAACAGTCATTTATAGGGTGGTGGGTGTTTGGGTGTCATTACATTGCTTGGACTGTAAATATCAACAGTCAATCATGGGGTGGTGGGTGTGAGGGTGTCATTACAGTGCTTGAACTGTAAATATCAACAGTCATTCATAGGGTGGTGGGTGTGTGAGTGTTATTACAGAGCTTGGACTGTAAATATCAACAGTTATTTATGGAGTGGTGAGTGTGTTGGTGTTATTACAGTGCTTTGACTGTAAATATCAACAGTCATTCAGAGATTGGTTGGTGTCATTAGAGTGCTTGGACTCTATATATTAACAGTCATTCATGGGGTGGTGGGTGTGTGGATGTCATTACAGTGCTTGGACTGTAAATATCAACAGTTAATCATGGGGTGGTGGGTGTGTGTTTGTCATTACAGTTATTGGACTGTAAATATCAACAGTCATTCATGGGGTGGTGGGTGTATGGGTGTCATTACAGTGTTTTGATTGTAAATATCAACAGTCATTCATAGGGTGGTGGGTATCATTAAAGTGCTTGGACTGTAAATATCAACAGTCATTCATGGGGCTGTGGGTGTGTGGGTGTCATTACAGTGCTTGGACTGTAAATATCAACTATAATTCATGGGGTCGTGGGTGTTGGGGTGTCATTACATTGCTTTGACTGTAAATATCAACAGTCATTTATGGGGTGGTGGGTGTGAGGGTGTCATTACAGTGCTTGTACTGAAAATGTCATAAGTCATTCATGGGGTGGTAGGTGTGTGAGTGTCATTACAGTGTTTTGATTGTAATTATCAACAGTCATTCATAGGGTGGTGGGTGTCATTACAGTGCTTGGACTGTAAATATCAACAGTCATTAATGGGGTGGTGGTTGTGTGAGTGTCATTACAGTGATTTGATTAAAATATTAACAGTCATTCATTGGGTGGTGGGTATCATTAGAGTGCTTGGACTGTAAATATCAACAGTCATTCATAGGGTTGTGGGTGTGTGGGTGTCATTAGAGTGCTTGGAATGTAAATATCAACAGTCAATCATGGGGTGGTGGGTGTGTGAGTGTCATTACAGTGCTTGGACTGTAAATATCAACAGTCATTCATGGGGTAGTGGGTGTATGGGTGTCATTACAGTGATTTGATTAAAATATTAACAGTCATTCATAGGGTGGTGGGTATCATTAGATTGCTTGGTTTGTAAATATCAACAGTCATTCATGGGGTTGTGGGTGTGTGGGTGTCATTACAGTGCTTGGAGTGTAAATATCAACTATAATTCATAGGGTCGTGGGTGTTGGGCTGTCATTACAGTGCTTTGAGTGTAAATATCAACAGTCATTTATTGGGTGGTGGGTAGCATTACAGTGCTTGGACTGTAAATATCAACAGTCAATCATAGGATGATGGGTGTGAGGGTGTCATTACAGTGCTTGGACTGTAAATATCAACAGTCATTTATAGGGTGGTGAGTGTTTGGGTGTCATTACATTGCTTGGACTGTAAATATCAACAGTCAATCAAGGGGTGGTGGGTGTGTGGGTGTCATTACAGTGCTTGGACTGTAAATATCAACAGTCATTCATAGGGTGGTGGGTGTGTGAGTGTTATTACAGAGCTTGGACAGTAAATATCAACAGTCGTTCATGGAAAGGTGGGTGTGTGGGTGTCATTACAGTGCTTGGGCTGTAAATATCAACAGTCATTCTTGGGGTGGTGGTTGTGTGGGTGTCATTACAGTGCTTGGAGTGTAAATTTCAACAGTCATTCATGGGGTGGTGAGTGTGTGTGTGTCATTACAGTTTTTGGACTGTAAATATCAACCATCATTCATTGGGTGGTGGGTGAGTGGGTGTCATTACAGTGCTTGGACTGTGAATATCAACAGTCATTCGTAGGGTGGTTAGTGTGTTGGTGTTATTACAGTGTTTTGACTGTAAATATCAACAGTCATGCAGAGATTGGTTGGTGTCATTTGAGTGCTTGGACTGTAAATATTAACAGTCATTCATGGGGTGGTGGGTGTGTGGATGTCATTACAGTGCTTGGACTGAAAATATCAACAGTCATTTATGGGATGGTGGGTGTGTGGGTGTCATTACATTGCTCGGACTATAAATATCAACCGTCATTTATGGGGTTGTGGGTGTGTGGGTGTCATTATAGTGCTTGGACTGTAAATATCAACAGTCAATCGTAGGGTGGTGTTTGTGTGGGTTTCATTACACTGTTTTGATTGTAAATATCAACAGTCATTTATAGGGTGGTGGGTATCATTAAAGTGCTTGGACTGTAAATATCAACTGTCATTCATGGGGCTGTGGGTGTGTGGGTGTCATTACAGTGCTTGGAATGTAAATATCAACTATAATTCATGGGGTCGTGGGTGTTGGGGTGTCATTACAGTGCTTTGACTGTAAATATCAACAGTCATTTATGGGGTGGTGGGTGTGAGTGTGTCATTACAGTGCTTGGACTGAAAATATCAACAGTCATTCATGGGGTGGTAGGTGTGTGAGTGTCATTACAGTGTATTGATTGTAATTATCAACAGTCATTCATAGGGTGGTAGGTGTCATTACAGTGCTTGGACTGTAAATATCAACAGTAATTTATGGGGTGGTGGTTGTGTGGGTGTCATTTCATTGCTTAGACTGTAAATATCAACAGTCATTTATGGGGTTGTGGGTGTGTCGGTGTCATTATAGTGCTTGGACTATAAATATCAACCATCATTTAAGTGGTGGTGGGTGTGTGGGTGTCATTACATTGCTTGGACTGCAAAAATCAACATTCATTCATAGGGTGGTGAGTGTGTGAGTGTCATTACAGAGCTTGGACTGTAAATATCAACAGTCATTAATGGGGTTGTGGGTGTGTGGATGTCATTACAGAGCTTGGACTGTAAATATCAACAGTCAATCATGGGGTGGTTTGTGTGTGGGTGTTATTACAGTGTTTTGATTGTAATTATCAACAGTCATTCATAGGGTGGCGGGTGTCATTACAGTGCATGGACTGTAAATATCAGCAGTAATTCATGGGGTGGTGGTTGTGTGGGTGTCATTTCATTGCTTGGACTGTAAATATCAACCATAATTCATGGGGTGGTGGGTGTGGGGGTGTCATTACAGTGCTTGGACTGTAAATATCAACAGTCATTCATGAGGTGGTGGGTGTGTGGGTGTCATTACAGTGCGTGGACTGTAAATATCAACAGTCATTCTTGGCGTGGTTTGTGTGTGGGTGTCATTACAGCATTTTGATTGTAATTATCAACAGTCATTCATAGGGTGGTGGGTGTCATTACAGTGCTTGGACTGTAAATAACAGCAGTAATTCATGGGGTGGTGGTTGTGTGGGTGTCATTTCATTGCTTGGACTGTAAATATCAACCATAATTCATGGGGTGGTGGGTGTGGGGGTGTCAATGCAGTGCTTGGACTGTTAATATCAACAGTCAATCATGGGGTGGTGGGTGTGTGGGTGTCATTACAGTGCTTGGACTGTAAATATCAACAGTCTTTCATGAGGTGGTGGGTGTATGGGTGTCGTTACAGTGATTTGATTGTAAATATTAACAGTCATTCATAGGGTCGTGGTTATCAATAGAGTGTTTGGACTGTAAATATCAACAGTCATTCATGGGGTTGTGGGTGTGTGGGTGTTATTACAGTGCTTGGACTGTTAATATCAACAGTCAATCATGGAGTGGTGGGTGTGTGGTTGTCATTACAGTTCTTGGACTGTAAATATCAACAGTCATTCATGGGGTGGTGGGTGTATGGGTGTCATTACAGTGTTTTGATTGTAAATATCAACAGTCATTCATTAGGTGGTGGGTATCATTAAAGTGCTTGGACTGTAAATATCAACAGTCATTCATGGGGCTGTTGGTGTGTGGGTGTCATTACAGAGCTTGGACTGTAAATATCAACTATAATTCAAGGGGTCGTGGGTGTTGGGGTGTCATTACATTGCTTTGACTGTAAATATCAACAGTCATTTATGGGGTGGTGGGTGTGAGGGTGTCATTACAGTGCTTGGACTGAAAATATCAACAGTCATTCATGGGGTGGTAGGTGTGTGAGTGTCATTACAGTGTTTTGATTGTAATTATTAACAGTCATTCATAGGGTTGTGGGTGTCATTACAGTGCTTGGACTGTAAATATCAACAGTCAATCATGGGGTGGTGGGTGTGTGGGTGTCATTACTGTGCTTGGACTGTAAATATCAACAGTCAATCATGGGGTGGTGGGTGTGTTGGTGTCATTACTTTGCTTGGACTGTAAATATCAACAGTCATTCATGGGGTAGTGGGTGTATGGGTGTCATTACAGTGATTTGATTAAAATATTAACAGTCATTCAAAGGGTGGTGGGTATCATTAGATTGCTTGGACTGTAAATATCAACAGTCATTCATGGGGTTGTGTGTGTGTGGGTGTCATTACAGTGCTTGGACTGTAAATATCAACTATAATTCATGGGGTCGTGGGTGTTGGGGTATCATTACAGTGCTTTGAGTGAAAATATCAACAGTCATTTATTGGGTGGTGGGTAGCATTACAGTGCTTGGACTGTAAATATCAACAATCAATCATTGGGTGATGGGTGTGTGGGTGTCATTTCAGTGCTTGTACTGTAAATATCAACAGTCATTCATAGGGTGGTGGGTGTTTGGGTGTCATTACATTGCTTGGACTGTAAATATTAACAGTCAATCATGGGGTGGTGGGTGTGTGGGTGTCATTACAGTGCTTGGACTGTAAATATCAACAGTCATTCAAAGGGTGGTGGGTGTGTGAGTGTTATTACAGAGCTTGGACTGTAAATATCAACAGTCATTTATGGGGTGATAGGTGTGATTGTGTCATTACAGTGCTTGGACTGTAAATATCAACAGTCATTCATGTGGTGGTGAGTGTGTCTGTGTCATTAATGTTCGTGGACAGTAAATTTCAACCATCATTTATTGGTTGGTGGGTGTGTGGGTGTCATTACAGTGCTTGGACTGTAAATATTACCAGTCATCCATTCTGTGGTGGGTGTCATTACAGTACTTGGACTGTAAATATTAACAGTCATTCATAGGTCGGTGAGTGTGTGGATGTCACTACAGTGCTTGGACTGAAAATATCAACCAACATTAATGGGGTGGTAGGTGTGTGGGTGTCATTACAGTGCTTGAACTGTAAATATCAACAGTAATTCATTCATTGTGGTGGGTGTGTGAGTTTCATTACAGAGCTTGGACTGTAAATATCAACAGTTATTCATGGGGTGGTGGGTGTGTGGGTATCATGAAAGTGCTTGGACTGTAAATATCAACAGACATTCATAGGGTGGTGAGTGTGTGGATGTTATTGCAGTTCTTGGACTGTAAATATCAACCATCATTCATTGGGTTGTGGGTGTGTGAGTGTCATTACAGTGCTTGGACTGTGAATAATAACAGTTATTTATAGTTTGGTGAGTGTGTGGGGGTTATTACAGTGCTTTGAATGTAAATATCAACAGTCATTCAGAGGGTGGTGAGTGTCATTACAGTGCTTGGACTGAAAATATCAACAGTCATTCTTGGGTTGGTGGGTGTGTGGGTGTCATTACAGTGTTTTGATTGTAATTATTAACAGTCATTCATAGGGTTGTGGGTGTCATTACAGTGCTTGGACTGTAAATATTACCAGTCATCCATTCTGTGGTGGGTGTCATTAAAGTACTTGGACTGTAAATATTAACAGTCATTCATAGGTCGGTGAGTGTGTGGATGTCACTACAGTGCTTGGACTGAAAATATCAACCAACATTAATGGGGTGGTAGGTGTGTGGGTGTCATTACAGTGCTTGAACTGTAAATATCAACAGTAATTCATTCATTGTGGTGGGTGTGTGAGTTTCATTACAGAGCTTGGACTGTAAATATCAACAGTTATTCATGGGGTGGTGGGTGTGTTAGTATCATGAAAGTGCTTGGACTGTAAATATCAACAGACATTCATGGGGTGGTGAGTGTGTGGATGTTATTGCAGTTCTTGGACTGTAAATATCAACCATCATTCATTGGGTTGTGGGTGTGTGAGTGTCATTACAGTGCTTGGACTGTGAATAATAACAGTTATTTATAGTTTGGTGAGTGTGTGGGGGTTATTACAGTGCTTTGAATGTAAATATCAACAGTCATTCAGAGGGTGGTGAGTGTCATTACAGTGCTTGGATTGAAAATATCAACAGTCATTTAAGGGGTGGTGGGTGTGTCGGTGTCATTACAGTGCTTGGACTATAAATATCAACCATCATTTAAGTGGTGGTGGGTGTGTGAGTGTCATTACAAAGCTTGGACTGTAAATATCAACAGTCATTCATGGGGTGATTGGTGTGTGGATGTCATTACAGTGCTAGGACTGTAAATATCAACAGTCAATCATGGTGTGATGGGTGTGTGGGTGTCATTACAGTGCTTTGACTGTAAATATCAACAGTCATTCTTGGGGTGGTGGGTGTGTGGGTGTCATTACAGAGTTTTGATTGTAATTATCAACAGTCATTCATAGGGTGGTGGGTGTCATTACAGTACTTGGACTGTAAATATTAACAGTTATTCATGGGGTGGTGGTTGTGTGGGTGTCATTTCATTGCTTGGACTGTAAATATCAACCATAATTCATGGGGTGGTGGGTGTGGGGGTGTCATTACAGTGCTTGGACTATAAATATCAACAGTCAATCATGGGGTGGGTGGTGTCTGGGTGTCATTACAGTGCTTGAACTGTAAATATCAACAGTCATTCATGGGGTGGTGGGTATGTGGGTGTCATTACAGTGTTTTGATTGTAAATATCAACAGTCATTCATAGAGTGGAGGGTGTCATTAGAGTCCTTGGAATGTAAATATCAACAGTCATTCATAGGGTGGTGGGTGTGTGGGTGTCATTACAGTGCTTGTACTGTAAATATCAACCATAATTCATGGGGTGGTGGGTGTGGGGGTGTCATTACAGTGCTTTGAATGTAAATATCAACAGTCATTCATGGGGTGATGGGTGTGTGGTTGTCATTACAGAACTTGGACTGTAAATATCAACAGTCATTCATGGGGTGGTATGTGTTTGGGTGTCATTACAGTGCTTGGACTATAAATATCAACAGTCAATCAAGGGGTGGTGGGTGTCAAGGTGTCATTACAGTGCATGGACTGTAATTATCAACAGTCATTCATGTGGTGGTGGGTTTGTGGGGGTCATTACAGGGTTTTGACTGTAAATATCAACAGTCATTCATGGGGTGGTGAGTGTGTGGGAGTCATTACAGTTCTTGGACTGTAAATATTAACAGTCATTTATGGGGTGGTGGATGTGTGGATGTCATTATAGTGCTTGGACTAATAATATCAACAGTCAATCATAGGGTGGTGGGTGAGTGGGTGTCATTACAGTGTTTTGATTGTAAATATCAACAGTCATTTATAGGGTGGTGGATGTCATTACATTGCTTGGACTGTAAATATCAACAGTCATTTATGGAATGGTGGTTGTGTGGGTGTCATTACAGTGCTTGGACTGTTAATATCAACCATAACTCATGGGGTGGTTGGTGTGGGGGTGTCATTACAGTGCTTTGACTGTAAATATCAACAGTCATTCATGAAATGGTGGGTGTGTGGGTGTCATTATAGTGCTTGGACTGTAAATATCAACAGTCATTTATGGGGTGGTGGGTGTGTGGCTGTCATTAGTGCTTTGAATGTATATATCAACAGTCATTCATGGGGTGGTGGGTGGCATTACAGTGCTTGGACTGTAAATATCAACAGTCATTCATAGGGTGATGGGTGTGTGGGTGTCATTATAGTGTTTGGACTGTAAATACCAACTGTCAATCATGGGGTGGTTGGTGTGTGGGTGTCATTACAGTGCTTTGACTGTAAATATAAGAGTCATTCATGGGGTGGTGGGTGTGAGGGTGTCATTACAGTGCATGGACTGTAAATATCAACCATAACTCATGGGGTGGTGGGTGTGGGGGTGTCATTACATTGGTGTGACTATAAATATCAACAGTAATTCATAGGGTGGTGGGTGTGAGGGTGTCATGTCAGTGTTTGGACTGTAAATATCAATAGTCATTTATAGAGTGGTGGGTGTTTGGGTGTCATTACATTGCTTAGACTGTAAATATCAACAGTCAATCATGAGGTAGTGGGTGTGTGGGTGTCATTAGAGTGCTTAGACTGTAAATATCAACAGTCATTCATAGGGTGGTGGGTTTCATTAGAGTGCTTGGACTATAAATATCAACAGTCATTAATGGGGTGGTGAGTGTATGGGTGTCATTATAGTGCATGGACTGTAAATATCAACAATAATTCATGGAGTGGTCGGTGTGTTGGTGTCATTACAGAGCTTTAACTGTAAATATCAACAGTCATTCATGAAATGGTAGGTGTGTGGGTGTTATTACAGTGTTCGGATTGTAAATATCAACAGTCATTCATAAGGTGGTGGGTGTGGAGGTGTCATTATATTGCTTGGACTGTAAATACCAACAGTCATTCATGGGGTGGTTGGTGAGTGGGTGTCATTACAATGCTTGGACTGTAAATATCAAGTCATTAATGGGGTGGTGGGTGTGTGTGTGTCATTATTGCTTGGACTGTAAATATCAACAGTCATTCATGGAGGGGGGTGGCATTACAGTGCTTGGACTGTAAATATCAACAGTCATTCATGAGGTGATGGGTGTGTGGGTGTCATTACAGTGCTTGGACTGTATGTATTAACAGTCATTTATGGGGTGGTAGGTGTTTGGGTGTCATTACATTGCTTGGATTGTAAATATCAACATTTAATCATGGGGTGGTTGGTGTCATTACAGTGCATGGACTGTAAATATCAACAGTCATTCATACGGTGGTGGGTGTGTGGGTGTTATTACAGTGCTTTGACTGTAAATATCAACAGTCATTCAGAAGGTGGTGGGTGTTATCAGAGTGCTTGGACAGTAAATATCAACAGCTATTCATGGAGTGATGGGTATGTGGGTATCATGAAAGTGCTTAAACCGTAAATATCAACAGTCATTCATGGGGTGGTGATGTGTGGGAGTCATTGCAGTTCTTGGACTGTAAATATCAACCATCATTTATTTAGTGGTGTGTGTGTGGGAGTCATTACAGTGCTTGGACTGTGAATATCAACAGTCATTCATGGGGTGGTGAGTGTGTGGGTATTATTACAGTGCTTCTACTGTAAATATCAACAGTCATTCAGAGGGTGGTGGGTGTCATTAGAGTGCTTGGACTGTAAATATTAACAGTCATTCATGGGGTGTTGGGTGTGTGGATGTCATTACAGTGCTTGAACTAATAATATCAACAGTCATTTATGGGGTGGTGGGTGTGTGGGTGTCATTACAGTGCTTGGACTATAAATATCAACCATCATTTATGGGGTTTTGGGTGAGTGGGTTTTCATTACAGTGATTGGACTATAAATATCAACAGTCATTCATAGGGTGGTGGGTGTGTGAGTGTCATTACAGAGCTTCGACTGTAAATATTAACAGTCATTCATTGGGTGGTGGGTTTGTGGATGTCATTACAGTGCTTGGACTGTAAATATCAACAGTCAATCATAGGGTGGTGGATGTGTGGGCGTCATTACAGTGCTTGGACTGTAAATATCAACAGTCATTCATGGGGTGGTAGGTGTGTGGGTGTCATTACAGTGTTTTGATTGTAATTATCAACAGTCATTTATAGGGTGGTGGGTGTCATTACAGTGCTTGGACTGTAAATATCAACAGTCATTCATGGGGTGGTGGGTGTGTGGGTGGATGTCATTACCGTGCTTGGACTGTAAATATCAACCATAATTCATGGGGTGGTGGTTGTGGGGGTGTCATTACATTGCTTGGACTGTAAATTTCAACAGTCAATCATGGGGTGGTGGGTATGTTGGTGTCATTACAGTGCTTAGACTGTAAATATTAACAGTCATTCATAGGGTGGTGGGTGTGTGAGTATTATTACAGAGCTTGGACTGTAAATATCAAGTCATGTATATGGTGGTGGGTGTATGGGTGTCATTACAGTGATTTGATTGTAAATATCAACAGTCATTCATATGGTGGTGGGTATCATTAGAGTGCTTGGACTGTAAATATCAACAGTCATTTATGGGGTTTTGGGTGTGTGGGTGTCATTACAGTGCTTGGACTGTAAATATCAACTATAGTTCATGGGGTCGTAGGTGTTGGAGTGTCATTACAGTGCTTTTACTGTAAATATCAAAAGTCATTCATGGGGTGGTGGGTGGCATTACAGTGCTTGGACTGTATATATCAAGAGTCATTCATAGGGTGATGGGTGTGTGGGTGTCATTACAGTGCTTGGACTGTAAATATCAACAGTCATTTATAGGGTGGTGGGTGTTTTGGTGTCATTACATTGCATGGACTGTAAATATTAACAGTCAATCATGGGGTGGTGGGTGTGTGGGTGTCACTACAGTGCTTGGACTGTAAATATCAACAGTCATTCATAGGGTGGTGGGTGTGTGTGTTATTACAGAGCTTGGACTGTAATTATCAACAGTCATTTATGGAGTGGTAGATGCGTGGGTGTCATTACAGTGCTTGGACTTTAAATATCAACAGTCATTCTTGAGGTGATGGTTGTGTGAGTGTTATTACAGTGCTTTGGCTGTAAATATCAACAGTCATATAGAGGGTTGTGGGTGTCATAAGAGTGCTTGGACTGTAAATATTAACAGTCATTCATTGGGTTGTGGGTGTGTGCATGTCATTACAGTGCTTGGACTGATAATATCAACAGTCATTTATGGGGTGGTGGGTGTGTGGGGGTCATTACAGTGCTTGGACTATAATTATCAACCGTCATTTATGGGGTGGTGGGTGTGTGGGTGTCATTACAGTGCTTGGAATGTAAATATCAATAGTCATTCATGGGGTGGTGGATGTGTGGGTGTCATTACCGTGTTTTGATTGTAATTATCAACAGTCATTTATAGGGTAGTGTGTGTCATCACAGTGCTTGGACTGTAATTATCAACAGTCATTCATGGGGTAGTGGTTGTGTGGGTGTCTTTACATTGCTTGGTCTGTAAATATCAAACATAATTCATGGGATGGTGGGTGTGGGGGTTTTATTACAGTGCTTGGACAGTAAATATCAACAGTCAATCATAAGGTGGTGGGTGTGTGGGTGTCATTACAGTGCTTGGACTGTAAATATCAACAGTCATTCATAGGGTCGTGGGTGTATGGATGTCATTACAGTGTTTTGATTGTAAATATCAATAGTCATTCATAGGGTGGTGGGTATCATTAGAGTGCTTGGACTGTAAATATCTACAGTCATTCAAGGGGTTGTGGGTATGTGGGTGTCATTACAGTGCTTGGACTATAAATATCAACTTTAATTCATGGGGTCATTAGTGTTGGTGTGTCATTACAGTGCTTGGACTGTAAATATCAACTGTCATTTATGGGGTGGTGGGTGTGAGGGTGTCATTACAGTGATTGGACTATAAATATCAACAGTCATTCGTGAGATGATGGGTGTGTGGGTGTCATTATAGTGCTTGGACTGTAAATATCAACAGTCATTCGTGGGTTTGTGAGTTTGTGGGTGTCATTACAGTGCTTGGACTGTATATATCAAGTCATTCATGTGGTGGTGGGTGTCATTAGTGCTTTGACTGTAAATATCAACAGTCATTCATTTGGTGGTGGGTGGCATTACAGTGCTTGGACTGTAAATATCAACAGTCATTTATAGGGTGGTGGGTGTTTGGGTGTCATTACGTTGCTCGGACTGTAAATATCAACAGTCAATCACTGGGTGGTTGTTGTGCGGGTATCATTACAGTGCTTGGACTGTAAATATCAACAGTCATTCATAGGGTGGTGGGTGTGTGAGTGTCATTACAGAGCTTGGACTGTAAATATCAACAGTCATTCATGGGGTGGTGGGTGTGTGGATGTCATTAGAGTGCTTGGACTGTAAATATCAACAGTCAATCATGGGGTGGTGGGTGTGTGGGTGCCATTACAGTGCTTGGACTGTAAATATCAACAGTCATTCATGGGGTGGTGGCTATGTGGGTGTCATTACAGTGTTTTGATTGTAATTATCAACAGTCATTTATAGGGTGGTGGGTGTCATTACAGTCCTTGGACTGTAAATATCAACAGTCATTAATGGGATGGTGGTTGTATGAGTGTTATTACAGTGCTTGGACTGTAAATATCAAACATAATTCATGGGGTGGTGGGGGTAGGGTTGTCATTACAGTGCTTAGAATGTAGATATCAACAGTCAATCATGGGGTGGTGGGTGTGTGGGTGTCATTACAGTGCTTGGACTGTAAATATCAACAGTCTTTCATGGGGTGGTGGGTGTATGGGTGTCATTACAGTGTTTTAATTTTAAATATCAACAGTCATTCATAGGGTGGTGGGTATCATTAGAGTGCTTGGACTGTAAATATCAATAGTCATTTATGGGGTTGTGGGTGTGTGGGTGTCATTAAAGTGCTTGGACTGTAAATATCAACTATAATTCATGGGATCGTGGGTGTTGGGGTTTCATTACAGTGCTTTGACTGTAAATATCCACAGTCATTTATGTGGTGGTGTGTGTGAGGGTGTCATTACAGTGCTTGGACTGTAAATTTCAACAGTCAATCATGGGGTGGTGGGTGTGTGGGTGTCATTACAGTGCTTAGACTGTAAATATTAACAATCATTCATAGGGTGGTGGGTGTGTGAGTGTTATTACAGAGCTTGGACTGTAAATATCAAGTCATGTATATGGTGGTGGGTGTATGGGTGTCATTACAGTGATTTGATTGTAAATATCAACAGTCATTCATAGGGTGATGGGTATCATTAGAGTGCTTGGACTGTAAATATCAACAGTCATTTATGGGGTTGCGGGTGTGTGGGTGTCATTACAATGCTTGGACTGTAAATATCAACTATAATTCATGGGGTCGTGGGTGTTGGAGTGTCATTACAGTGCTTTTACTGTAAATATCAACAGTCATTCATGGGGTGGTGGGTGGCATTACAGTGCTTAGACTGTATATATCAAGAGTCATTCATAGGGTGATGGGTGTGTGGGTGTCATTACAGTGCTTGGACTGTAAATATCAACAGTCATTTATAGGGTGGTGGGTGTTTGGGTGTCATTACATTGCTTGGACTGTAAATATCAACAGTCAATCATGGGGTGGTGGGTGTGTGGGTGTCATTAGAGTGCTTGGACTGTAAATATCAACAGTCATTCATAGGGTGGTGGGTGTGTGTGTTATTACAGAGCTTGGACTGTAATTATCAACAGTCATTCATGGAGTGGTAGGTGTGTGGGTGTCATTATAGTGCATGGACTGTAAATATGAACCATATTTCATGGGGTTGTCGGTGTGTGGGTGTCATTACAGTGCTTTGTCTGTAAATATCAAGATTCATTCATGGGGTGGTGGGTGTGAGGGTGTCATTACAGTGTTCGGACTGTAAATATCAACAGTCATTCATGGGGTGGTGGGTGTGGAGGTGTCATTATATTGCTTGGACTGTAAATATCAAGTCATTAATCGGGTGGTGGGTGTGTGTGTGTCATTATTGCTTGAACAGTAAATATCAACAGTCATTCATGGGGGGGGGGGTGGCATTACAGTGCTTGTACTTTAAATATCAACAGTCATTCATGGGGTGGTGGGTGTTTGGGTGTCATTACATGGCTTGGATTGTAAATATCAACATTTAATCATGGGGTGGTTGGTGTCATTACAGTGCTTGGACTGTAAATATCAACAGTCATTCATACGGTGGTGGGTGTGTGGGTGTTATTACAGTGCTTTGACTGTAAATATCAACAGTCATTAAGAGGGTGGTGGGTGTTATCAGAGTGTTTGGACTGTAAATATCAACAGCTATTCATGGAGTGATGGGTATGTGGGTATCATGAAAGTGCTTGAACCATAAATATCAACAGTCATTAATGGGGTGGTGATGTGTGGGAATCATTGCAGTTCTTGGACTGTAAATATCAACCATCATTCATTAGGTGGTGTGTGTGTGGGAGTCAATACAGTGCTTGGACTGTGAATATCAACAGTCATTCATAGGGTGGTGAGTATGTGGGTATTATTACAGTTCTTTGACTGTAAATATCAACAGTCATTCAAAGGGTGGTGGGTGTCATTAGAGTGCTTGGACTATAAATATTAACAGTCATTTATGGGGTGTTGGGTGTGTGGATGTCATTACAGTGCTTGAACTAATAATATCAACAGTCATTTATGGGGTGGTGGGTGTGTGGGTGTCATTACAGTGCTTGGACTATAAATATCAACCATCATTTATGGGGTTTTGGGTGAGTGGGTTTTCATTACAGTGCTTCGACTATAAATATCAACAGTCATTCATGGGGTGGTGGGTGTCATTACAGTGCTTGGACTGTAAATATCAACAGTCATTCATGGGGTGGTGGGTGTGTGGATGTCATTACAGTGCTTGGACTGTAAATATCAACCATAATTCATAGGGTGGTGGGTGTGGGGGTGTCATTACATTGTTAGGACTGTAAATTTCAACAGTCAATCATGGGGTGGTGGGTATGTGGGGTGCTTCGACTGTAAATATTAACAGTCATTCATAGGGTGGTGGGTGTGTGAGTGTTATTACAGAGCTTGGACTGTAAATATCAAGTCATGTATATGGTGGTGGGTGTATGGGTGTCATTACAGTTATTTGATTGTAAATATCAACAGTCATTCATAGGGTGGTGGGTATCATTAGAGTTCTTGGACTGTAAATATCAACAGTCTTTTATGGGGTTGTGGGTGTGTGGGTGTCATTACAGTGCTTGGACTGTAAATATCAACTATAATTCATGGGGTCGTAGGTGTTGGAGTGTCATTACAGTGCTTTTACTGTAAATATCAACAGTCATTCATAGGGTGGTGGGTGGCATTACAGTGCTTGGACTGTATATATCAAGAGTCATTCATAGGGTGATGGGTGTGTGGGTGTCATTACAGTGCTTGGACTGTAAATATCAACAGTCATTTATAGGGTGGTGGGTGTTTGGGTGTCATTACATTGCATGGACTGTAAATATCAACAATCAATCATGGGGTGGTGTGTGTGTGGGTGTCATTACAGTGCTTGGACTGTAAATATCAACAGTCATTCATAGGGTGGTGGGTGTGTGTGTTATTACAGAGCTTGGACTGTAATTGTCAACAGTCATTCATGGAGTGGTATGTGTGAGGGTGTCATTATAGTGCATGGACTGTAAATATGAACCATATTTCATGGGGTTGTCGGTGTGTGGGTGTCATTACAGTGCTTTGTCTGTAAATATCAAGAGTCATTCATGGGGTGGTGGGTGTGAGGGTGTCATTACAGTGTTCGGACTGAAAATATCAACAGTCATTCATGGGGTGGTGGGTGTGGAGGTGTCATTATATTGCTTGGACTGTAAATACCAACAGTCATTCATGGGGTTGTTGGTGTGTGGGTGTCAATACAATGCTTGGACTGTAAATATCAAGTCATTATTGGGGTGGTGGGTGTGTGTGTGTCATTATTGCTTGGACTGTAAATATCAACAGTCATTCATGGGGGTGGGGTGGCATTACAGTGCTTGGACTGTAAATATCAACAGTCATTCATGAGGTGATGGGTGTGTGGGTGTCATTACAGTGCTTGGACTGTAAATATTAACAGTCATTTATGGAGTGGGGGGTGTTTGGGTGTCATTACATTGCTTGGATTGTAAATATCAACATTTAATCATGGGGTGGTTGGTGTAATTACAGTGCTTTGACTGTAAATATCAACAGTCATTTATACGGTCGTGGGTGTGTGGGTGTTATTAAGGTGCTTTGACTGTAAATATCAACAGTCATTCAGAGGGTGGTGGGTGTTATCAGAGTGCTTGGACTGTAAATATCAACAGCTATTCATGGAGTGATGGGTATGTGGGTATCATGAAAGAGCTTGAACCGTAAATATCAACAGTCATTCATGGGGTGGTGATGTGTGGGAGTCATTGCAGTTCTTGGACTGTAAATATCAACCATCATTCATTGGGTGGTGTGTGTTTGGGAGTCATTACAGTGCTTGGACTGTGAATATCAACAGTCATTCATGGGGTGGTGAGTGTGTGGGTATTATTACAGTGCTTTGACGGTAAATATCAACAGTCATTCAGAGGGTGGTGGGTGTCATTAGAGTGCTTGGACTGTAAATATTAACAGTCATTCATGGGGTGTTGGGTGTGTGGATGTCATTACAGTGCTTGAACTAATAATATTAATAGTCATTTATGGGGTGGTGGGTGTGTGGGTGTCATTACAGTGCTTGGACTATAAATATCAACCATCATTTATGGGGTTTTGGGTGAGTGGGTTTTCATTACAGTGCTTGGACCATAAATATCAACAGTCATTCATAGGGTGGTGGGTGTGTGTGTTATTACAGAGCTTGGACTGTAATTGTCAACAGTCATTCATGGAGTGGTATGTGTGAGGGTGTCATTATAGTGCATGGACTGTAAATATGAACCATATTTCATGGGGTTGTCGGTGTGTGGGTGTCATTACAGTGCTTTGTCTGTAAATATCAAGAGTCATTCATGGGGTGGTGGGCGTGAGGGTGTCATTACAGTGTTCGGACTGAAAATATCAACAGTCATTCATGGGGTGGTGGGTGTGGAGGTGTCATTATATTGCTTGGACTGTAAATACCAACAGTCATTCATGGGGTTGTTGGTGTGTGGGTGTCAATACAATGCTTGGACTGTAAATATCAAGTCATTATTGGGGTGGTGGGTGTGTGTGTGTCATTATTGCTTGGACTGTAAATATCAACAGTCATTCATGGGGGTGGGGTGGCATTACAGTGCTTGGACTGTAAATATCAACAGTCATTCATGAGGTGATGGGTGTGTGGGTGTCATTACAGTGCTTGGACTGTAAATATTAACAGTCATTTATGGAGTGGGGGGTGTTTGGGTGTCATTACATTGCTTGGATTGTAAATATCAACATTTAATCATGGGGTGGTTGGTGTCATTACAGTGCTTGGACTGTAAATATCAACAGTCATTTATACGGTCGTGGGTGTGTGGGTGTTATTAAGGTGCTTTGACTGTAAATATCAACAGTCATTCAGAGGGTGGTGGGTGTTATCAGAGTGCTTGGACTGTAAATATCAACAGCTATTCATGGAGTGATGGGTATGTGGGTATCATGAAAGAGCTTGAACCGTAAATATCAACAGTCATTCATGGGGTGGTGATGTGTGGGAGTCATTGCAGTTCTTGGACTGTAAATATCAACCATCATTCATTGGGTGGTGTGTGTTTGGGAGTCATTACAGTGCTTGGACTGTGAATATCAACAGTCATTCATGGGGTGGTGAGTGTGTGGGTATTATTACAGTGCTTTGACGGTAAATATCAACAGTCATTCAGAGGGTGGTGGGTGTCATTAGAGTGCTTGGACTGTAAATATTAACAGTCATTCATGGGGTGTTGGGTGTGTGGATGTCATTACAGTGCTTGAACTAATAATATTAATAGTCATTTATGGGGTGGTGGGTGTGTGGGTGTCATTACAGTGCTTGGACTATAAATATCAACCATCATTTATGGGGTTTTGGGTGAGTGGGTTTTCATTACAGTGCTTGGACCATAAATATCAACAGTCATTCATAGGGTGGTGGGTGTGTGAGTGTCATTACAGTGCTTGGACTGTAAATATTAACAGTCATTCATTGGGTGGTGGGTGTGTGGATGTCATTACAGTGCTTGGACTGTAAATATCAACAGTCAATCATAGGGTGGTGGGTGTGTGGGCATCATTACAGTGCTTGGACTGTAAATATCAACATTCATTCATGGGGTGGTGGGTGTGTGGGTGTCATTACAGTGTTTTGATTGTAATTATCAACAGTCATTCATGGGGTGGTGGGTGTCATTACAGTGCTTGGACTGTAAATATCAACAGTCATTAATGGGGTGGTGGGTGTGTGGATGTCATTACAGTGCTTGGACTTTAAATATCAACCATAATTCATGGGGTGGTGGGTGTGGGGGTGTCATTACATTGCTTGGACTGTAAATTTCAACAGTCAATCATGGGGTGGTGGGTATGTGGGTGTCATTACAGTGCTTAGACTGTAAATATTAACAGTCATTTATAGGGTGGTGGGTGTGTGAGTGTTATTACAGAGCTTGGACTGTAAATATCAAGTCATGTATATGGTGGTGGGTGTATGGGTGTCATTACAGTGATTTGATTGTAAATATCAACAGTCATTCATAGGGTAAAGGGTATCATTAGAGTGCTTGGACTGTAAATATCAATAGTCATTCATGGGGTTGTGGGTGTGTGGGTGTCATTACAGTGCTTGGACTATAAATATCAACTTTAATTCATGGGGTCGTTAGTGTTGGTGTGTCATTACAGTGCTTGGACTGTAAATATCAACTGTCATTTATGGGGTGGTGGGTGTGAGGGTGTCATTACGGTGATTGGACTATAAATATCAGCAGTCATTCGTGAGATGATGGGTGTGTGGGTGTCATTACAGTGCTTGGACTGTAAATATCAACAGTCATTCATGGGTGTGTGGGTTTGTGGGTGTCATTACAGTGCTTGGACTGTAAATATCAAGTCATTCATGTGGTGGTGGGTGTCATTAGTGCTTTGACTTTAAATATCAACAGTCATTCATTTGGTGGTGGGTGGCATTACAGTGCTTGGACTGTACATATCAACAGTCATTCATAGGGTGATGGGTTTGTGGGTGTCATTACAGTGCTTATACTGTAAATATTAACAGTCATTCATAGGGTGGTGGGTGTGTGAGTGTTATTACATTGCTTGGACTGTAAATATCAACAGTCATTAATAGGTTGGTGGGTGTTTGGGTGTCATTACGTTGCTTGGACTGTAAATATTAACAGTCAATCATGGGGTGGTTGTTGTGTGGGTATCATTACAGTGCTTGGACTGTAAATATCAACAGTCATTCATAGGGTGGTGGGTGTGTGAGTGTCATTACAGAGCTTGGACTGTAAATATCAACAGTCATTCATGGGGTGGTGGGTGTGTGGATGTCATTAGAGTGATTGGACTGTAAATATCAACAGTCATTAATGGGATGGTGGTTGTGTGAGTGTTATTACAGTGCTTGGACTGTAAATATCAACAGTCATTCATGGGGTGGTGGGTGTAGGGTTGTCATTACAGTGCTTAGAATGTAGATATCAACAGTCAATCATGGGGTGGTGGGTGTGTGGGTGTCATTACAGTGCTTGGACTATAAATATCAACAGTCTCTCATAGGGTGGTGGGTGTATGGGTGTCATTACAGTGTTTTAATTTTAAATATCAACAGTCATTCATAGGGTGGCGGGTATCATTAGAGTGCTTGGACTGTAAATATCAATAGTCATTCATGGGGTTGTGGGTGTGTGGGTGTCATTACAGTGCTTGGACTGTAAATATCAACTATAATTCATGGGATCGTGGGTGTTGGGGTTTCATTACAGTGCTTTGACTGTAAATATCCACAGTCATTTATGTGGTGGTGTGTGTTAGGGTGTCATTACAGTGCTTGGACAGTAAATTTCAACAGTCAATCATGGGGTGGTGGGCGTGTGGGTGTCATTACAGTGCTTATACTGTAAATATTAACAGTCATTCATAGGGTGGTGGGTGTGTGAGTGTTATTACAGAACTTGGACTGTAAATATCAAGTCATGTATATGGTGGTGGGTGTATGGGTGTCATTACAGTGATTTGATTGTAAATATCAACAGTCATTCATAGGGTGGTGGGTATCATTAGAGTGCTTGGACTGTAAAAATCAACAGTCATTTATAGGGTGGTGGGTGTTTGGGTGTCATTACATTGCTTGGACTGTAAATATCAACAGTCAATCATGGGGTGGTGGGTGTGTGGGTGTCATTACAGTGCTTGGACTGTAAATATCAACAGTCATTCATAGGGTGGTGGGTGTGTGTGTTATTACAGAGCTTGGACTGTAATTATCAACAGTCATTCATGGAGTGGTAGGTGTGTGGGTGTCATTACAGTGCTTGGACTGTAAATATCAACAGTCATTCTTGAGGTGATGGTTGTGTGAGTGTTATTACAGTGCTATGACTGTAAATAACAACAGTCATATAGAGGGTGGTGAGTGTCATTAGAGTGCTTGGACTGTAAATATTAACAGTCATTCATTGGGTTGTGGGTGTGTGGATGTCATTACAGTGCTTGGACTGAAAATATCAACAGTCATTTATGGGGTGGTGGGTGTGTGGGTGTCATTACAGTGCTTGGACTATAATTATCAACCGTCATTTATGGGGTGGTGGGTGTGTGGGTGTCATTACAGTGCTTGGACTGTAAATATCAATAGTCATTCATGGGGTGGTTGGTGTGTGGGTGTCATTCCCGTGTTTTGATTTTAATTATCAACAGTCATTCATAGGGTGGTGGGTATCATTAGAGTGCTTGGACTGTAAATATCAACAGTCATTCATGGGGTTGTGGGTGTGTGGGTGTCATTACAGTGCTTGGACTGTAAATATCAACTATAATTCATGGAGTCATGGGTGTTGGAGTGTCATTACAGTGCTTGGACTGTATATATCAAGAGTCATTCATAGGGTGATAGGTGTGTGGGTGTCATTACAGTGTTTGGACTGTAAATATCAACAGTCATTTAAAGGGTGGTGGGTGTTTGGGTGTCATTACATTGCTTGGACAGTAAATATCAACAGTCAATCATGGGGTGGTGGGTGTGTGGGTGTCATTACAGAGCTTGGACTGTAAATATCAACAGTCATTCATAGGGTGGTGGGTGTGTGTGTTATTACAGAGCTTGGACTGTAATTATCAACAGTTATTCATGGAGTGGTAGGTGTGTGGGTGTCATTACAGTTCTTGGACTGTAAATATCAACAGTCATTCTTGAGGTGATGGTTGTGTGAGTGTTATTACAGTGCTTTGACTGTAAATATCAACAGTCATATAGAGGGTGGTGGGTGTCATTAGAGTGCTTGGACTGTAAATATTAACAGTCATTCATTGGGTTGTGGGTGTGTGTATGTCATTACAGTGCTTGGAGTGAAAATATCAACAGTCATTTATGGGGTTATGGGTGTGTGGGTGTCATTACAGTGCTTGGACTATAATTATTAACCGTCATTTATGGGGTGGTGGGTGTATGGGTGTCATTACAATGCTTGGACTGTAAATATCAATAGTCATTCAAGGGGTGGTTGGTGTGTGGGTGTCATTACCGTGTTTTGATTGTAATTATCAACAGTCATTCATAGGGTGGTGGGTTTCATTACAGTGCTTGGACTGTAATTATCAACAGTCATTCATGGGGTAGTGGTTGTGTGGGTGTCTTTACATTGCTTGGTCTGTAAATATCAAACATAATTCATGGGATGGTGGGTGTGGGGGTTTTATTACAGTGCTTGGACTGTAAATATCAACAGTCACTCATAAGGTGGTGGGTGTGTGGGTGTCATTACAGTGCTTGGACTGTAAATATCAACAGTCATTCATGGGGTCGTGGGTGTATGGATGTCATTACAGTGTTTTGATTGTAAATATCAATAGTCATTCATAGGGTTGTGGGTATCATTAGAGTGCTTGGACTGTAAATATCTACAGTCATTCATGGGGTTGTGGTTGTGTGGGTGTCATTACAGTGCTTGGACTATAAATATCAACTTTAATTCATGGGGTCGTTAGTGTTGGGGTGTCATTACATTGCTTGGACTGTAAATATCAACTGTCATTGATGGGGTGGTGGGTGTAAGGGTGTCATTACAGTGATTGGACTATAAATATCAACAGTCATTCGTGAGGTGATGGGTGTGTGGGTGTCATTATAGTGCTTGGACAGTAAATATCAACAGTCATTCATGGGTTGGTGGGTTTGTGGGTGTCATTACAGTGCTTGGACTGTAAATATCAAGTCATTCATGTGGTGGTGGGTGTCATTAGTGCTTTGACTGTAAATATCAACAGTCATTAATTTGGTGGTGGGTGGCATTACAGTGCTTGGACTGTAAATATCAACAGTCATTCATAGGGTGATGGGTTTGTGGGTGTCATTACATTGTTTGGACTGTAAATATCAACAGTCATTTATAGGGTGGTGGGTGTTTGGGTGTCATTACATTGCTCGGACAGTAAATATCAACAGTCAATCATGGGGTGGTTGTTGTATGGGTATCATTACAGTGCTTGGACTGTAAATATAAACAGTCATTCATAGGGTGGTGGGAGTGTGAGTTTCATTACAGAGCTTGGACTGTAAATATCAATAGTCATTCATGGGGTGGTGTGTGTGTGGATGTCATTAGAGTGCTTGGACTGTAAATATCAACAGTCATTCTTGAGATGATGGTTGTGTGAGTGTTATTACAGTGCTTTGACTGTAAATATCAACAGTCATATAGAGTGTGGTGGGTGTCATTAGAGTGCTTGGACTGTAAATATTAACAGTCATTCATTGGGTTGTGGGTGTGTGGATGTCATTACAGTGCTTGGAGTGAAAATATCAACAGTCATTTATGGGGTTATGGGTGTGTGGGTGTCATTACAGTGCTTGGACTATAATTATTAACCGTCATTTATGGGGTGGTGGGTGTATGGGTGTCATTACAATGCTTGGACTGTAAATATCAATAGTCATTCATGGGGTGGTTGGTGTGTGGGTGTCATTACCGTGTTTTGATTGTAATTATCAACAGTCATTCATAGGGTGGTGGGTGTCATTACAGTTCTTGGACTGTAAATATCAACCATAATTCATGGAGTGGTGGGTGTGGGGGTGTCATTACAGTGATTTTAATGTAAATATCAACAGTCATTCATGGGGTGGTGTGGGTGTGTGTGTCATTATGGTGCTTGAACTGTAAATAACCACCGTCATTCATGGGGTGGTGGGTTTGTGGGTGTCATTACAGTGCTTGGACTGTAAATATCAAGTCATTCATGGGGTGGTGTGTGTGTGTTATTAGTGCATGGACTATAAATATCAACATTCATTTATGGGTTGATGGGTGTGTAGGTGTCATTACAGTGCTTGGACTATAAATATCAATAGTTAATCATGGGATGGTGGGGGTCGGGGTGTCATTACAGTTCTTGAACTGTAAATATCAATAGTCATTCATGTGGTGGTGGGTGTGTGGGTGTCATTACCGTGTTTTGATTGTAATTATCAACAGTCATTCATAGGGTGGTGGGTTTCATTACAGTGCTTGGACTGTAATTATCAACAGTCATTCATGGGGTAGTGGTTGTGTGGGTGTCTTTACATTGCTTGGTCTGTAAATATCAAAAATAATTCATGGGATGGTGGGTGTGGGGGTTTTATTACAGTGCTTGGACTGTAAATATCAACAGTCACTCATAAGGTGGTGGGTGTGTGGGTGTCATTACAGTGCTTGGACTGTAAATATCAACAGTCATTCATGGGGTCGTGGGTGTATGGATGTCATTACAGTGTTTTGATTGTAAATATCAACAGTCATTCATAGGGTTGTGGGTATCATTAGAGTGCTTGGACTGTAAATATCTACAGTCATTCATGGGGTTGTGGGTGTGTGGGTGTCATTACAGTGCTTGGACTATAAATATCAACTTTAATTCATGGGGTCGTTAGTGTTGGGGTGTCATTACATTGCTTGGACTGTAAATATCAACTGTCATTGATGGGGTGGTGGGTGTAAGGGTGTCATTACAGTGATTGGACTATAAATATCAACAGTCATTCGTTAGGTGATGGGTGTGTGGGTGTCATTATAGTGCTTGGACTGTAAATATCAACAGTCATTCATGGGTTGGTGGGTTTGTGGGTGTCATTACAGTGCTTGGACTGTAAATATCAAGTCATTCATGTGGTGGTGGGTGTCATTAGTGCTTTGACTGTAAATATCAACAGTCATTAATTTGGTGGTGGGTGGCATTACAGTGCTTGGACTGTAAATATCAACAGTCATTCATAGGGTGATGGGTTTGTGGGTGTCATTACATTGCTTGGACTGTAAATATCAACAGTCATTTATAGGGTGGTGGGTGTTTGGGTGTCATTACATTGCTCGGACAGTAAATATCAACAGTCAATCATGGGGTGGTTGTTGTATGGGTATCATTACAGTGCTTGGACTGTAAATATAAACAGTCATTCATAGGGTGGTGGGAGTGTGAGTGTCATTACAGAGCTTGGACTGTAAATATCAATAGTCATTTATGGGGTGGTGTGTGTGTGGATGTCATTAGAGTGCTTGGACTGTAAATATCAAGTGTCAATCATGGGGTGGTGGGTGTGTGGGTGTCATTACAGTGTTTGGACTGTAAATATCAACAGTCATTCAAGGGGTGGTGGCTATGTGAGTGTAATTACAGTGTTTTGATTGTAATTATCAACAGTCATTCATAGGGTGGTGGGTGTCATTACAGTGTTTGGACTGTAAATATCAACAGTCATTCATGGGATGGTGGTTGTGTGAGTGTTATTACAGTGCTTGGACTGTAAATATCAAACATAATTCATGGGGTGGTGGGTGTAGGGTTGTCATTACAGTGCTTGGAATGTAGATATCAACAGTCAAGCATGGGGTGGTGGGTGTGTGGGTGTCATTACAGAGCTTGGACTATAAATATCAACAGCCTTTCATGGGGTGGTGGGTGTATGGGTGTCATTACAGTGTTTTAATTGTAAATATCAACAGTCATGCATAGGGTGGTGGGTATCATTATAGTGCTTGGACTGTGAATATCAATAGTCATTCATGGGGTTGTGGGTGTGTGGGTGTCATTACAGTGCTTGGACTGTAAATATCAACTGTAATTCATGGGATCGTGGGAGTTGGGGTTTCATTACAGTGCTTTGACTGTAAATATCCACAGTCATTTATGTGGTGGTGGGTGTGAGGGTGTCATTACAGTGCTTGGACTGTAAATATCAAGTCATTTATGGGGTGGTGGGTGTGTGTGGGTCATTATTGCTTTGACTGTAAATATCAACAGTCATTCATGGGGTGGTGGGTGTCATTACAGTGCTGGGAATTAAATATCAACAGTCATTCATAGGGTGATGGGTGTGTGTGTCATTATGGTGCTTGAACTGTAAATATCCACCGTCATTCATGGGGTGGTGGGTTTGTGGGTGTCATTACCGTGCTTGGACTGTAAATATCAAGTCATTCATGGGGTGGTGGGTGTGTGTGTTATTAGTGCATGGACTATAAATATCAACAGTCATTCATGGGTTGATGGGTGTGTAGGTGTCATTACAGTGCTTGGACTATAAATATCAACAGTCAATCATGGGATGGTGGGGGTCGGGGTGTCATTACAGAGCTTGGACTGTAAATATCAACAGTTATTCATGGGGTGGTGGGTGTGTGGGTATCATGAAAGTGTTTGGACTGTAAATATCAACAGTCATTCATGGGGTGGTGAGTGTGTTGGTGTCATTGCAGTTCTTAAACTGTAAATATCAACCATCATTCATTGGGTGGTGGGTGTGTGGGTGTCATTACAGTGCTTGGACTGTGAATATCAACAGTCATTTATGGTTTGGTGAGTGTGTGGGTGTTATTATGGTGCTTTGACTGTAAATATCAACAGTCATTCAGAAGGTGTTGGGTGTCATTAAAGTACTTGGACTGTAAATATTAACAGTCATTCATGGGATGGTTGGTGTGTTGATGTCATTACAATGCTTGGTCTGAAAATATCAGCAGTCATTTATGAGTTGGTGGGTGTGTCAGTGTCATTACAGTGCTTGGACTATAAATATCAACCATCATTTATGGGGTCGTGGGTGTGTAAGTGTCATTACAGTTCTTGGACTATAAATATCAATAGTCAATTATAGGGTAGTGGGTGTGTGAGTGTCATTACAGAGCTTGGACTGTAAATATCAACAGTCCTTAAGGGGGTGGTGGGTGTGTGGATGTCATTACAGTGCTTGGACTGTAAATATCAACCATAATTCATGGGGTGGTGGGTGTGGGTGCCATTACAGTGTTTTGACTGTAAATATCAACAGTCATTCATAGGGTGGTGGGTTTCATTAGAGTGCTTGGACTGTAAATATCAACAGTTATTCTTTTGGTGGTGGGTGTGTGGGTGTCATTACAGTGCTTAAACTGTAAATATCAACAGTCATTTATTGTGTGTTGGGTGAGTGGGTGTCATTACAGTGCTTGGACTGTGAATATCAACAGTCATTCATGGGGTGGTGAGTGTGTGGGTGTTATTACAGTGCTTTGACTGTAAATATCAACAGTCATTTAGAGATTGGTTCGTGTCATTAAAGGGCTTGGACTGTAAATATTATCAGTCATTCATGGGGTGGTGGATGTGTGGATGTCATTACAGTGCTTGGACTGAAAATATCAACAGTCATTTATGGGGTGGTGGGTGTGTGGGTGTCATTACATTGCTCGGACTATAAATATCAACCGTCATTCATGGGGTTGTGGGTGTGTCGGTGTCATTACAGTGCTTGGACTGAAAATATCAACAGTCATTCATGGAGTGGTAGGTGTGTGAGTGTCATTACAGTGTATTGATTGTAATTATCAACAGTCATTCATAGGGTGGTTGGTGTCATTACAGTGCTTGGACTGTAAATATCAGCAGTTAATCATGGGGTGGTAGGTGTCTGGGCGTCATTACAGTGCTTGGACTGTAAATATCAACAGTCATTTATGGGGTGGTGGGTGTATGGGTGTCATTACAGTGTTTTGATTGTAAATATCAACAGTCATTCATAGGGTGGTGGGTATCATTAGAGTGCTTGGACTGTAAAAATCAACAATAATTCATAGGGTTGTGGGTGTGTGGGTGTCATTACAGTGTTTGGACTGTAAATATCAACTATAATTCATGTGGTCGTGGGTGTTGGGGTGTTATTACAGTGTTTTGACTGTAAATATCAACAGTCATTTTTGGGGTGGTGTGTGTGAGGGTGTCATTACATAGCTTGGACTGTAAATATCAACAGTCATTCATGGGTTGGTTGGTGGGTGTGTGTCATTAGAAAGCTTAGACTATAAATATCAACAGTTATTTATGAGGTGGTGGGTGTGTGGCTGTCATTACAGTGCTTGGACTGTAAATTTCAACAGTCATTCATGGGGTTGTGGATGTGAGGGTGTCAATACAGTGCTTGGACTGTAAATATCAAAACATTCATGGTGTGGTGGGTGTGTGTTTGTTATTATTGCTTGAACTGTAAATATCAACAGTCATTCATGGGGTTGTGGGTTGCATTACAGTTCTGGGACTGTAAATATCAACAGTCATTCATTGGGTGATAAGTGTGTGGGTGTTATTACAGTGCTTTGATTGTAAATATCAACAGTCATTTAAGGGGTGGTGGTTGTGTGGGTATCATTACAGTTCTTGGACTGTATATATCAACCATAATTCATGGGGTGGTTGGTGTGGGGGTGTCATTACAATGCTTGGACTGTAAATATCAGCAGTTAATCATGGGGTGGTAGGTGTCTGGGTGTCATTACAGTGCTTGGACTGTAAATATCAACAGTCTTTTATGGGGTGGTGGGTGTATGGGTGTCATTACAGTGTTTTGATTGTAAATATCAACAGTCATTCATAGGGTGGTGGGTATCATTAGTGTGCTTGGACTGTAAAAATCAACAATAATTCATAGGGTTGTGGGTGTGTGGGTGTCATTACAGTGTTTGGACTGTAAATATCAACTATAATTCATGTGGTCGTGGGTGTTGGGGTGTTATTACAGTGTTTTGACTGTAAATATCAACAGTCATTTTTGGGGTGGTGTGTGTGAGGGTGTCATTACATAGCTTGGACTGTAAATATCAACAGTCATTCATGGGTTAGTTGGTGGGTGTGTGTCATTAGAGTGCTTAGACTATAAATATCAACAGTTATTTATGAGGTGGTGGGTGTGTGGCTGTCATTACAGTGCTTGGACTGTAAATTTCAACAGTCATTCATGGGGTAGTGGATGTGAGGGTGTCAATACAGTGCTTGGACTGTAAATATCAAAACATTCATGGTGTGGTGGGTGTGTGTTTGTTATTATTGCTTGAACTGTAAATATCAACAGTCATTCATGGGGTGGTGGGTTGCATTACAGTGATGGGACTGTAAATATCAACAGTCATTCATTGGGTGATAAGTGTGTGGGTGTCATTACAGTGCTTGGACTGTCAATATCAACAGTCATTAATGGGGTGGTGGGTGTGTGGGTGTCATTACATTGCTTGGACTGTAAATATCAACAGTCAATCATGGGGAGGTTGGTGTCATTACAGTGCTTGGACTGTAAATATCAACAGTCATTCATAGGGTGGTGGGTGTGTGGGTGTTATTACAGTGCTTTGATTGTAAATATCAACAGCCATTCAGAGGGTGGTGGGTGTCATTAGAGTGCTTGGACTGTAAATATCAACAGTCATTTTTAGGGTGGTGGGTGTGTGGGTGTCATGAAAGTGCATGAACTGTAAATATCAACAGTCATTTATAAGGTGGTGAGTGTGTGGGTGTCATTACAGTTCTTGGACTGTAAATATCAACCATCATTCATTGGGTGGTGGGTGTGAGGGTGTCATTACAGTGCTTGGACTGTAAATATCAACAGCCATTCATGTGGTTAGTGGAGGTCATTATAGTGCTTGGACTGTAAATATTAACTGTAATTTTTGTTGTGGTGGGTGTGTGGGTGCCATTACAGTGCTTTGACTGTAAATATCAAGAGTCATTCATGGGGTGGTGGGTGTGAGGGTGTCATTACTGTGTTCGGACTGTAAATATCAACAGTCATTCATGGGGTTGTGGGTGTGTGGGTGTCATTATATCGATTGGACTGTAAATACCAACAGTCATTCTTGGGGTGGTTGGTGTGTGGGTGTTATTACAGTGCTTGGACTGTAAATATCAACAGTCATTCATGTGGTTAGTGGATGTCATTATAGTGCTTGGACTGTAAATATCAACAGTCATTCTTGGGGTGGTGGGTGTGTGGGTGCCATTACATTGCTTGGACTGTAAATATCAACAGTCAATTATGGGGTGGTGGGAGTGTGGGTGTCATTACAGTGCTTGGACAGTATATATCAACAGTCTTTCATGGGGTGGTTAGTGTGTGGGTGTCATTACAGTGTTTTGATTGTAAATATGAAGTCATTACAGTTATTGGACGGTAAATATCAACCATCATTCATTGGGTGGTGGGTGTGTCGGTGTCATTACAGTGCTTGTACTGTAAATATTAACAGTCATTCATGGGGTAGTGGGTGTGTGGGTGTCATTACTGTGATTGGACTGAAAATATCAACAGTCATTCATGGGGTGGTGTATGTGTGGGCATCATTACAGTGTTTTGATTGTAAATATCAACAGTATTTCATAGGGTGGTGGGTGTCATTATAGTGCTTGGACTGTAAATATCAAGAGTCATTTACGGTGTGGTGGGTGTGTTGGTGTCATTACAGTGCTTGGACTGTAAATATCAACTGTCATTTATGGGGTGGTGGGTGTGTGGGTGTCTTTACAGTGCTTTGACTGTAAACATCAATAGTCATTTTTGGGGTGGTGGGTGTGTGTGTCATTATTGTGCTTGGACTGTAAATATCAACAGTCATTGATGGGGTGATGGGTGTCATTAGAGTGCTTGGACTATAAATATCAACAGTTATTTATAGGGTGGTTGGTTTGTGGGTGTCATGACAGTGCCTGGACTGTAAATATCAACAGTCTTTCATGGGGTGGTGGGTGTGTGGGTGTCATTACAGTGCTTTGACTGTAAATATCAACAGTCATTTAAGGGGTGGTGGGTGTGGGTGTCATTACAGTGTTTTGACTGTGAATATCAACAGTCATTTATAGGGTGGTGCGTGTCATTAGAGAGCTTTGACTGTAAATATTAACAGTTATTTATTGGGTGGTGGGTTTGTGGGTGTCATGACAGTGCTTGAACTGTAAACATCATCAGACAATCATTGGGTGGTGGGTTTGTGGGTGTCATTACAGTGCTTGGACTGTAAATATCAATAAAAATTTATAGGGTGCGAGGTGTGTGGGTGTCATTACAGTGTTTTGACTGTAAATATCAACAGTCATTTATGGGGCGGTGAGTGTGGGGGTGTCATTACAGTTTTTGGACTGTAAATATCATCCATCATTCATTGGGTGTTGGGTGTGTGGGTGTCAATACAGTGCTTGTACTGTAAATATTATGGGTTTTTCATGGGGTAGTGGGTGTGTGGATGTCATTTCATTGCTTGGACTGAAAATATCAACAGTCATTCATGGGGTGGTTGGTGTGTGGGTGTTATTACAGTGTTTGGACTGTAAATATCAAATGTCATTAATGGGGTGGTGGGTGTGTGTGTGTCATTACGGTGCTTTGACTGTAAATATCAACAGTCATTTATGGGGTTGTTGGTGTGTGTGTCATTATAGTGCTTGGACTGTAAATATCAACAGTCATTCATGGAATCGTGAGTGTGTGGGTGTCATTAAAGTGCTTGGACTGAAAATATCAAGTCATTCATAGTGTGGTGGGTGTGTGTGTGTCATTAGTGCTTGGACTGTAAATATCAAAAGTCATTTATAGGGTGTTTGGGTGTCATCACATTGCTTGGACTGTAAATATAAACAGTCAATCATGTGGTGGTGGTTGTGTGGGTGTCATTACAGTGCTTGGAATGTAAATATAAACAGTCATTCATGGAGTGGTGGTTGTGTAGGTTTTATTACAGTGATTTGACTGTAAATATCAACAGTCATTCGGAGGGTGGTGGGTGTCATTAAAGTGCTTGGACTGTAAATATCAACAGTTATTTATGGGGTGGTGGGTGTGTGGGTGTCATGACTTTGCTTGGACTGTAAATATCAACAGTCATTAATGGGGTGGTGAGTGTGTGGGTGACATTACAGTGCTTGGAGTGTAAATATCAACAGTCATTTATTAGGTGGTGGGTGTGTGGGTGTCATTACTTTGTTTTGATTGTAAATATCAACAGTCATTCATAGGGTGGTGGGTGTCATTACAGTGCTTGGACTGTAAATATCAACAGTCATTCATGGGGTGATAGTTGTGTGGGAGTCATAACAGTGCTTGGACTGTAAATATTGTCCATAATACATGGGGTGGTGGGTGTTGGGGTGTCATTACAGTGCTTTGACTGTTAATATCAACAGTCATTCATTGGGTGGTGGGTGTGAGGGTGTCATTACAGTGCTTAGACTGTAAATATCAACAGTAATTCATGGGGTGGTGGGTGTGTAGGTGCCATTATAGTCCCTGGACTGTAAATATCAACAGTCATTCTTTTGGTCGTAGGTGTGTGGGTGCCATTACTTTGCTTGAAGTGTAAATATCAAGTCATTCATGGAGTGGTGTGTGTGTTATTAGTGCTTAGACTTTAAATATCAACAGTCAACTATGGGGTGGTGGGTGTCATTACAGTGATTGGACTGTAAATATCAACAGTCATTCATGGGGTGGTGGGTGTGTGGGTGTCAATACTGTTCTTGGACTGTAAATATTATCAGTCATTCATATGGTGGTGGGTATGTGAGTGTCATTACAGAGCTTGGATTGTAAATATCAATAGTCATTCATGGGGTGGTGGGTGTGTGGTTGTTATTACAGTGTTTTGACTGTAAATATCAATAGTCATTCAGAGGTTGGTTAGTGTCATTACAGTGCTTGGACTGTAAATATCAACAGTTATTTATGGGGTGGTGGGTGTGTGGGTGTCTTGACAGTGCTTGGACTGTAAATATCAACAGTCATTCATAGGGTGGTGAGTGTGTGGGTGTCATTACAGTTTTCGGACTGTAAATATCAACCATCATTCATTGGGTGGTGGGTGTGTGGGTGTCATTAAAGTTCTTTGACTGTAAATATCAACAATCATTTAGAGGGTGGTGGGCGTCATTAGAGTGCTTGGACTGTAAATATTAACAGTTTTTCAAGGGGTGTTGGGTGTGTGAATGTCATCACAGTGCTTGGACTGAAAATATCAACAGTCATTTATGGGGTGGTGGGTGTGTGGGTCAGTACAGTTCTTGGACTGTAAATATCAACAGTCATTCATGGGGTAGTTGGTGTGTGGGTGACATTACAGTGTTTGGAGTGTAAATATCAACAGTCATTCATGAGGTGATGGGTGTGTGGGTGTCATTACAGTGCTTGGAGTGTAAATATCAACAGTCATTCATGAGGTGATGGGTTCGTGAGTGTCATTACTTTGTTTTGATTGTAAATATCAACAGTCATTCATAGGGTGGTGGGTGTCATTACAGTGCTTGGACTGTAAATATCAACAGTCATTCATGGGGTGGTAGTTATGTGGGTGTCATAACAGTGTTTAGACTGTAAATATCAACCATAATTCATGCGGGGGTGGGTGTGTGGGTGTCATTACTGTGCTCAAACTGTAAATATTAACAGTCATTCATGGGGTGGTGGGTGTGTGGATGTCATTACACTGCTTGGACTGAAAATATCAACAGTCATTCATGGGGTGGTGGGTGTGTGGTTGTCATTACAGTGTTTGGACTATAAATATCAACTATCATTTATGGGGTGGTGAGAATGTGGGTGTCATTACAGTGGTTGGACTGTCAATATCAAATGTCATTCTTAGAGTGTTGGGTGTGTGGGTGTCATTAGAGTGTTTAGACTGTAAATATCAAAAGTCATTTATGGGGTGGTGGGTGTTTGGCTGTCATTACAGTGCTTAGCCTGTAAATATCAAAAGTCAATCATGGGGAGGTGGGTTTGTGGGTGTCATTACAGTGCTTGGACTGTAAATATTAAGTCATTCATGGGGTTGTGGGAGGGGGGGTATCAATACAGTGCTTGGAGTGTAAATATCAATTCATTCATGGGGTGGTGGGTGTGTGTGTGTGTCATTAGTGCTTGGACTGTAAATATCAACAGTCATTTATGGGGTGGTGGTTGGCATTACAGTGCTTGGGATTTAAATAACAACAGTCATTAATAGGATGGTGGGTGTGTGGGTGTCATTACAGTGCTTTGACTATAAATATCAACCGTCATTTAGGGGGGGGGGTGATTACCGTGCTTTTACTGTAAATATCAACAGTCATTCATAGGGTGGTTTGTGTGTGAGTGTCATTACAGAGCTTGGACTGTAAATATCAACAGTCATTCAGAGGGTGGTTGGTGTCATTAGAGTGCTTTGACTGTAAATATCAACAGTTATTAATAAGGTGGTGGATGAGTGATTGTCATGACAGTGCTTGGACTGTAAATATCAACAGTCATCCATATATTGGTAAGTGTGTGGGTGACATTACATTTCTTGGACTGTAAAAATCAACGAACATTCATTGGGTGATGGGTGTGTAAGTATCATTATAGAGCTTGGACTGTAAATATCAACAGTCATTCATGGTGTGGTAGATGTGTGGATGTCATTACAGTGATTTAACTGTAAATATCAACAGTCATTCAGAGGGTGGTAGGTGTTATTAGTGTGCTTGGAATGTAAATATTAATCATCATTCAGGGAGTGGTGGGTGTGTGGGTATTATTACAGTGCTTGGACTGTAAATATCAACCATAATTTAAGGGATGGTGGGTGTGTGGGTGTCATTACATTGCTTTGACTGTAAATATCAACTGTCATTCATGGGGTGGTGTGTGTTTGGGTGTCTTTATAGTGCTTGGACTGTAAATATCAACAGTCATTCATAGGGTGGTGGGTGTGTGGGTGTCATTACATGGCTTGATCTGTAAATATCAAGTCATTCATGGGGTGGTGGGTATGTGTGAGTCATTAGTGATTGGACTGTAAATATCAACAGTCATTCATTGGGTGGTGGGGGACATTATAGTGCTTGGACTGTAAATATCAACCATCATTCATTGGGTGGTGGGTGTGTGAGTGTCTTACAGTGCTCAGACTGTAAATATTAAGTGTCATTCATGGGGTGGTGAGTGTGTGGGTGTCATTACAGTGCTTGGACTGTAAATATTAACAGTCATTCATGGGGTGGTGGGTTGGTGGGTGTCATTACAGTGCTTGGACTGTAAATATCAAGTCATTCATGGGTTGGTGGGTGTGTGTGTGTCATTAGTGCTTTGAATGTAAATATCAACAGTCATTTATGGGGTGGTGGGTGTGTGGCTGTCATTAGAATGCTTGGACTGTAAATATCAAACATAATTCATGGGGTGGTGGGTACGAGGGTGTCATTACAGTGCTTAAACTGTAAATATCAACAGTCATTCATGGGCTATTAGGTGTTTGGGTGTCATTATAGTGCTTGGACTCTAAATATCAATAGTCATTCATGGGGTGGTTGATGTGTGGGTGCCATTACATGGCTTGGACTGTAAATAGCAAGTCATTTATGGGGTGGTGGGTATGTGTGTGTCATTAGTGCTTGGACTGTAAATATCAACAGTCATTCATGGGATGGTGGGTGGCATTACAGTGCTTGGACTGTAAATATCAACAGTCAGTCATGGGGTGGTGGGTGTTTGGTTGTCATTAGAATGCTTGGAGTGTAAATATCATTAATAATTAATGGGGTGGTGGGTGTGGGGGTGTCATTACAGTGCTTTGACTGTAAATATCAACAGTTATTCATGGGGTGGTGAGCTTGTGGGTGTCATTACAGTGCTTGGACTGAAAATATCATCAGTCATTCATGGGGTGGTGGGTTGGTGGGATTCAATACAGTGCTTGGACTGTAAATATCAAGTCATTCATGGGTTGGTGGGTGTGTGTGTTTCATTGATGCTTGGACTGTAAATATAAACAGTCATTTATGGGGTTGTGGGTGGCATTACAGTGTTTGGACTGTAAATATCAACAGTCATTCATAGGGTGGTTGGTGTGTGGGTGTCTTTACAGTGCTCAGACTGTAAATATTAAGTGTCATTCATGTGGTGGTGGGTGTGTTGAGGTCATTACAGTGCTTGGACTGTAAATATCAACAGTCATTTATGAGGTGGGTGGGTGTGTGGCTGTCATTACTGTGCTTGGACTGTAAATATCTACTGTCATTGATATGGGGGTGGGTGTGTGGCTGTCATTACAGTGCTTGGACTGTAAATATCAACAGTAAATCATTGGGTGGTAGGTTTGTGGGTGTCATTACAGTGCTTGGACTGTAAATATCAAGTCATTCATGGGGTGGTGGGTTTGTGTGTGTCATTAGTGCTTGGACTGTAAATATCAACAGTTATTCATGGTGTGGTGAGTGGCATTACAGTGCTTGGACTGTAAATATCAACAGCTATTCATGGGGTGGTGGGTGTGTGGGTTTCATTACAGTGCTTGGACTATAAATATCAACCATCATTTATGGGGTGGTGGATGTGTGGGTGTCACTACAGTGCTTGGACTGTAAATATCATCAGTCATTTATAGGGTGGTAGGTGTGTGAGTGTCATTACAGTGATTTTACAGTAAATATCAACTGTCATTTATTGGGTGGTGAGTGTGTGGGTGTCATTACAGTGCTTGGACTGTAAATATTAACAGTCATTTATGGGGTGGTGGGTTGGTGGGTGTCATTACAGTGCTTGGACTGTAAATATCAAGTCATTTATAGGTTGGTGGGTGTGTGTGTGTAATTAGTGCTTTGAATGTAAATATCAACAGTCATTTATGGGGTGGTGGGTGTGTTGCTGTCATTAGAATGCTTGGACTGTAAATATCAACCATAATTCATGGGGTGGTGGGTACGATGGTGTCATTACAGTGCTTAAACTGTAAATATCAACAGTCAGTCATGGGGTGGTGGGTGTGTGGATGTCATTACACTGCTTGGACTGTAAATATCATTAGTCATTTATGGGGTGGTGGGTGATTGGCTGTCATTAGAATGCTTGGACTGTAAATATCATCAAAATTCATGGGGTGGTTGGTGTGGGGGTGTCATTACAGTGCTTTGACTGTAAATATCAACAGTCATTCATCGGGTGGTGGGTTTGTGGGTGTCATTACAGTGCTTGGACTGTAAATATCAACAGTCATTCATGGGGTGGTGGGTTGGTGGGTGTCATTACAGTGCTTGGACTGTAAATATCAAGTCATTCATGGGTTGGTGGGTGTGTGTGTGTCATTAGTGCTTGGACTGTAAAAATAAACAGTCATTTATGGGGTTGTGGGTGGCATTACAGTGCTTGGACTGTAAATATCAACAGCCATTCATAGGGTGGTTGGTGTGTGAGTGTCATTACAGAGCTTGGACTGTAAATATGAATATTCATTCATTGGGTAGTGGGTGTGTTGATGTTATTACAGTGCTTGGACTGTAAATATCAACAGTCATTTATGGGGTGGTAGGTGTGTGGCTGTCATTACATTGTTTGGACTGTAAATATCAACAGTCAAACATGGGGTCGTGGGTGTGTGGATGTAATTACAGTGCTTGGACTGTAAATATTAACAGTCATTTATGGGGTGGTGGGTGTGTGGCTGTCATTAGAATGCTTGGACTGTAAATATCAACCATAATTCATGGAGTGGTGGGTTTGGGGGTGTTATTACAGTGCTTTCACTGTAAATATTAACAGTCATTCATGGGGTGGTAGGTATTTGGGTGTCCTTATAGTGCTTGGACTGTAAATATCAACAGTCATTCATGGGTTGGTTGGTGTGTGGGAGTCATTACATGGCTTGGAGTGTAAATATGAAGTCATTTATGGGGTGGTGGGTATGTGTGTGTCATTAGTGCTTGGACTGTAAATATCAACATTTATTTATGAGATAGTGGGTGGCATTACAGTACTTGGACTGTAAATATCAACAGTCATTCATGGGGTGGTGAGTGGCATTACAGTGCTTGGACTGTAAATATCAACAGTCATTCAAGGGGTGGTGGGTGTGTGGGTGTCATTACAGTGCTTGGACTATAAATATCAACCATCATTTATTGGGTGGTGGGTGTGTGGGTGTCATTACAGTGCTTGGACTGTAAATAACAACAGTCATTCATGGGGAGGTGGGTTTGTGGGTATCATTACAGTGCTTGGACTGTAAATATCAACAGTCATTCATGGGGTGGTGGGTTGGTGGGGGTCATTACAGTGCTTGGACTATAAATATCAAGTCATTCATGGGTTGGTGGGTGTGTGTGTATAATTAGTGCTCGGACTGTAAATATCAACAGTCATTTATGGGTTTGTGGGTGTCATTACAGTGCTTGGACTGTAAATATTAACAGTCATTCATAGGGTGGTTGGTGTATGAGTGTCATTACAGAGCTTGGACTGTAAATATCAATAGTCATTCATTGGGTGGTGGGTGTGTGGATGTCATTACAGTGCTTGGACTGTAAATATCAACAGTCAGTCATAATGTGGTTGGTGTGTGGATGTCATTATAGAGCTTGGACTGTAAATATCAACAGTCATTTATGGGGTGGTGGGTGTGTGGCTGTCATTAAAATGCTTGGACTGTAAATATCAACCATAATTCATAGGGTGGTGGGTGTGGGGGTGTCATTACAGTGCTTTGACTGTAAATATCAACAGTCATTCATGGGGTGATGGGTATGAAGGTGTCATTACACTGCTTAAACTGTAAATATCAACAGTCATTTATGGGGTGGTAGGTTTCATTATAGTACTTGGACTGTTAATATCAACAGTCTTTCATGGGGTGGTTGGTGTGTGGGAGTCATTACATAGCTTGAACTGTAAATATCAAGTCATTTATGGGGTGGTGGGTATGTGTGTGTTATTAGTGCTTGGACTGTAAATATCAACAGTCATTCATAGGGTGATGGGTGTGTGGGTGTCATTACAGTGCTTGGACTGTAAATATCAACAGTCAGTCATGGGGTGGTGGGTTTGTGGGTGTTATTACAGTGCTTGGATTGTAAATATCAACAGTCAATAATTCGGTGGTAGGTGTGTGTGTGTCATTACAGTGCTTGAACTATAAATATTAAGTCAATCATGGGGTGGTGGGTGTGTGTGTCATTAGTGCTTGGACTGTAAATATCAACAGTCATTCATGAGGTGGTGGGTGGCATTACAGTGCTTGGACTGTAAATATCAACCATCATTAATTGGGTGGTGGGTGTGTGGGTGTCATCACAGTGATTAGACTGTAAATATTAAGTGTCATTGACAGTGTGGTGGGTGTGTGGATGTCATTACACTGCTTGGACTGTAAATATCAATAGTCATTTATGGGGTGGTGGGTGTGTGGCTCTCATTACAGTGCTTGGACTGTAAATATCTACTTTCATTTATGGGATGGTGGGTGTGTGGCTGTCATTACAGTGCTTGGACTGTAAATATCAACAGTTATTCATGGGGTGGTGGGTGTGTGGGTGTCATTACAGTGCTTGGACTATAAATATCAACCATCATATATAGGGTGGTGGGTGTGTGAGTGTCATTACAGAGCATGGACTGTAAATATTAACAGTCAATCATGAGGTGGTGGGTGTGTGGGTTTCATTACAGTGATTGGACTGTAAATATCAACAGTCATTTATTGGATGGTGGGTGTGTGGGTGTCATTACAGTGTTTTGATTGAAAATATCAACAGTCATAGGGTGGTGGGTGTGTGGGTGTCATTAGAGTGCTTGGACTGTAAATATCAACAGTCATTCATTGGGTGGTGGGTGTTTGGGTGTCATTAGAGTGCTTGGACTGTAAATATCAACAGTCATTCAAGGGGTGGTGGGTGTGTGGGTGTCATTACAGTGTTTTTACGGTAAATATTAACAGTCATTCATAGGGTGGTGTGTGTCATTACAGTTCTTGGACTGTAAATATCAACCATAATTAATAGGGGGGTTGATGTGGGTGTGTTATTACAGTGTTTGGAGTGTAAATATTACAGTCATTAATTTGGTGGTGGATGTGTGGGTGTCATTATAGTGCTTGAACTGTAAATATCAACAGTCATTCATGGGGTGGTGGGTGTGTGGGAGTCATTACATTGCTTGGACTGTAAATATCAAGTCATTCATGGGGTGGTGGGTTTGTGTGTGTCATTTGTGCTTGGTCTGTAAATAACAACAGTCATTCATTGGGTGGTGGGTGGCATTACAGTGCTTGGACTCCAAATATCAACAGTCATTCATGGGGTGATGAGTGTGTTTGTGTCATTACAGAGCTTGGACTGTAAATATCAACAGTCAATCATTGGGTGGTGGGTGTGTGGGTGTCATTACTGAGCTTGGACTGTAAATATCAACAGTCATTCATGGGGTAGTGGGTGTGTGGGTGTCATTACAGTGTTTTGATTGTAAATATCAACAATCATTTATAGGGTGGTGGGTGTCATTAGAGTTCTTGGACTGTAAATATCAACAGTCATTCAACGGGTGGTTGGTGTGTGGATGTAATTACAGTGCTTGGACTGTAAAAATCAACAATAATTCATGGGGTGGAGGGTGTGAGGGTGTCATTACAGTGCTTTGACTGTAAATATCAACAGTCATTTATGGGGTGGTGGGTGTGAGGGTGTCATTACAGTGCTTAGACTGTAAATATCAACAGTCATTTATGGGGTGGTGGGTGTGTGGGTGTCATTATAGTGCTTGGACTGTAAATATCAACAGTCAATCATTGGGTGTGGGGTGTGTGGGTGTCATTACATTGCTTGGACTGTAAATATCAAGTCATTCATTGGGTGGAGGCTGTGTGTGTGTCATTAGTGCTTGGATTGTAAATATCAACAGTCATTCATGGGGTAGTGGGTGGCATTACAGTGATTGGACTCTAAATATCAACAGTAATTCATAGTGTGATGGGTGTGTGGGTGTCATTACAGTGCTTGGACTGTAAATATTAACAGTAATTCATGGGGTAGTGGGTGTGGGGGTGTCATTACAGTGCTTTGACTGTAAATATCAACAGTCATTCATGGGATGGTGGGTGTGTGGATGTCATTACAGTGCATGGACTGAAAATATCAATTGTCATTCATGGGTTGGTGGGTGTGTGGGTGTCATTACATTGCTTGGACTGTATATATCAACCATCATTCATTAGGTGGTGGGTGTGTGGGTGTCATAACAGTGTGTTGACTGTAAATATTAACAGTCATTCATATGGTGGTGGGTGTCATTAGAGTGCTTGGACTGTAAATATTAACAGTCATTAATTTGGTGATGGGTGTGTGGATGTCATTACAGTGCATGGACTGAAAATATCAACTGTCCTTAATGGGGTGGTGAGTGTGTGGGTGTTATTACAATTCTTGGACTGTATATATCAACCATCATTCATTAGGTGGTTGGTGTGTGGGTGTCATTACAGAGCTTGGATTGTAAATATCAACAGTCATTCATGGGGTGGTGGGTGTGTGAATGTCATTACAGTGTTTTGATTGTAAATATCAACAGTCATTCATAGGGTGGTGGGTGTCATTAGAGTGATTGGACTGTAAATATCAATAGTTATTCATGGGGTGGTTGGTGTGTGGGTGTAATTACAGTGCTTGGACTGTAAATATCAACCATAATTCATGGGGTAGAGGGTGTGAGGGTGTCATTAGAGTGCTTTGACAGTAAATATAAACAGTCATTTATGGGGTGGTTGGTGTGAGGGTGTCATTACAGTGCTTAGACTGTAAATATCAACAGTCATTTATAGGGTGGTGGGTGTGTGGGTGTCATTATAGTGCTTGGACTGTAAATATCAACAGTCAATCATGGGGTGTGGGGTGTGTGGGTGTCATTACATTGCTTGGACTGTAAATATCAAGTCATTCATTGGGTGGTGGCTGTGTGTGTGTCATTAGTGCTTGGATTGTAAATATCAACAGTCATTCATGGGGTAGTGGGTGGCATTACAGTGATTGTACTCTAAATATCAACAGTATTTCATAGTGTGATGGGTGTGTGGGAGTCATTACAGTGTTTGGACAGTAAATATTTACAGTAATTCATGGGGTAGTGGGTGTGGGGGTGTCATTACAGTGCTTTGACTGTAAATATCAACAGTCATTCATGGGGTGGTGGGTGTGTGGATGTCATTACAGTGCATGGACTGAAAATATCAATTGTCATTCATGGGTTGGTGGGTGTGTGGGTGTCATTACATTGCTTGGAATGTAAATATCAACCGTGATTTATGGGGTGGTAAGTGTGTGGGTGTCATTAAAGTCCTTGGACTGTAAATATCAACCATAATTAATAGGGGGGTTGGTGTGGGTGTGTTATTACAGTGTTTGGAGTGTAAATATTAACAGTCATTAATTTGGTGGTGGATGTGTGGGTGTCATTATAGTGCTTGAACTGTAAATATCAACAGTCATTCATGGGGTGGTGGGTGTGTGGGAGTCATTACATTGCTTGGACTGTAAATATCAAGTCATTTATGGGGTGGTGGGTTTGTGTGTGTCATTTGTGCTTGGACTGTAAATAACAACAGTCATTCATTGGGTGGTGGGTGGCATTACAGTGCTTGGACTCTAAATACCAACAGTCATTCATGGGGTGATGGGTGTGTGGGTGTCATTACAGAGCTTGGATTGTAAATATCAACAGTCATTCGTGGGGTTTTGGGTTTCTGGGTGTCTGTGCAATGCTTGGACTGTAAATATCAACAGTCATTCATGGGGTGGTGGGTGTGTGGCTGTCATTACACTGTTTTGACTGTATATATTAACAGTCATTCATAGGGTGGTGGGTGTCATTAGAGTGCTTGGACTGTAAATATCAACAGTTTTTCATGGGGTGGTGGGTGTGTGGATGTCATTACAGTGCATGGACTGAAAATATCAACTGTCATTCATGGGGTGGTGAGTGTGTGGGTGTTATTACAATTCTTGGACTGTAAATATCAACCATCATTTATTAGGTGGTGGGTGTGTGGGTGTCATTACAGTGCTCAGACTGTAAATACTAACAGTCATTCATGGTGTGTTTGGTGTGTGGATGTAATTACAGTACTTGAACAGAAAATATTAACAGTTATTCATGGGGTGGTGGGTGTGTGGGTGTCATTACATTGCTTGGACTATAAAAATCAACCGTTATTTATGGGGTGGTGGGTGTGGGGGTGTCATTACAGTGCTTGGACTGTAAATATCAACAGTCATTCATGGGATGGTGGATGTGTAGGTGTCATTATAGTGCTTGAACTGTTAATATCAACAGTCATTTATGGTGTGGTGGGTGTGTGGGTGTCATTACATTGCTTGGACTGTAAATATTAAGTCATTCATTAGGTGTTGGGTGTGTGTGTGTGTCATTAGTACTTGGACTGTAAATATCAACAGTCATTCATGGGGTGGTGGGTGTCATTACAGTGCTTGGACTCCAAATATCAACAGTCATTCATGGGGTGGTGGGTGGCATTACAGTGCTTGGACTCCAAATATCAACAGTCATGAATGGGGTGATGGGTGTGTTTGTGTCATTAGAGATTGGACTGTAAATATCAACAGTCATTCATGGGGTTGTGGGTGTCTGGGTGTCTGTGTAGTGCTTGGACTGTAAATATCAGCAGTCAATCATGGGTTGGTGGGTGTGTGGGTGTCATTACAGAGCTTGGACTGTAAATACCAACAGTCATTTATGGGGTCGTGGGTGTGTGGGTGTAATTACAGTGTTTTGATTGTAAATATCAACAGTCATTCATAAGGTGGTGGGTGTCATTAGATTGCTTGGACTGTAAATATTAACAGTCATTCATGGGGTGGTGGGTGTGAGGGTGTCATTACTGTGCTTGGACTGTAAATATCAACAGTCATTCATAGGGTAGTGGGTGGCATTACAGTGATTGGACTCTAAATATCAACAGTAATTCATAGGGTGATGGGTGTGTGGGTGTAATTATAGTGCTTGGAGTGAAAATCTCAACTGTCATTCATGGGGTGGTGAGTGTGTGTGTGTTATTACAATTCTTGGACTGTAAATATCAATCATCATTCAATGGGTGGTGGGTGTGTGGGTGTCATTACAGTGCTCAGACTGTAAATATTAAGTGTCATTCATGGGATAGTGGGTGTGTCGATGTCATTACAGTGCTTGGACTGAAAATATCAACTGTCATTCATGGGGTGGTGGGTGTGTGGGTGTCATTACATTGCTTGGACTGTAAATATCAACCGTGATTTATCGGGTGGTAAGTGTGTGGGTGTCATTACAGTCCTTGGACTGTAAATATCAACCATAATTAATAGGGGGGCTGGTGTTAGGGTGTCATTATAGTGCTTGAACTGTAAATATCAACAGTCATTCATGGGGTGGTGGGTGTGTGGGTGTCATTACATTGCTTGGACTGTAAATATTAAGTCATTCATGGGGTGATGGGTGTGTAGGTGTCATTACAGAGCTTGGATTGTAAATATCATCAGTCATTCATGGGGTTGTGGGTGTCTGGGTGTCTGTGCAATGCTTGGACTGTAAATATCAACAGTCATTGATGGGGTGGTGGGTGTGTGAGTGTCATTACATTGCTTGGACTGTAAATATCAAGTCATTTATTGGGTGGTGGGTGTTTGGGTTTCTATGCATTGGTTGGACTGTAAATATCAACAGTTAATCATGGGGTGGTGGTTGTGTGGTGTCAATACAGTGCTTGGACTGTAAATATCAACAGTTATTCATGGTGTGGTGGGTGTGTGGGTGTCATTACACTGTTTTGACTGTATATATTAACAGCCATTCATAGGGTGGTGGGTGTCATTAGAGTGTTTGGACTGTAAATATCAACAGTTTTATATGGGGTTGTGGGTTTGTGGATATCATTACAGTTCATGAACTGAAAATATCAACTGTCATTCATGGGGTGGTGAGTGTGTGTGTGTTATTACAATTCTTGGACTGTAAATATCAATCATCATCCAATGGGTGGTGGGTGTGTGGGTGTCATTACAGTGCTCAGACTGTAAATATTAAGTGTCATTCATGGGATAGTGGGTGTGTCGATGTCATTACAGTGCTTGGACTGAAAATATCAACAGTCATTCAAAGGGTGGTAGATGTGTGGGTGTCATTACAGTGCTTGGACTATAAATATCAACCATCATTTATGGGGTGGTGGGTGTGTGGGTGTCATTACAGTGTTTGGACTGTAAATATCAACAGTCATTCATAGGGTGGTGGGTGTGTGAGTGTCATTACAGAGCTTGGACTGTAAATATCAACATTCATTAATGGAGTGGTGGGTGTGTGGGTGTCATTACAGTGCTTGGACTGTAAATATTAACTGTCAATCATAGGGTAGTCAGTGTGTGGGTGTCATTACAGTGCTTGGACTGTAAATATCAACTGTCATTCATGGGGTGGGGAGTGTGTGGGTGTCATTACAGTGCTTTAACTATAAATATTAACATACATTTATTGGGTGGTTGTGTCATTAGAGTGCTTGGACTGTAAATATCAACCATCATTCATTAGGTGGTGGGTGTGTGGATGACATTACAATGATTGAACTGAAAATATCAACTGTCATACATGGGATGGTGGGTGTGTGGGTGTAATTACAGTTCTTGGACTTTATATATCAACCATCATTTATTGGGTGGTGGGTGTGTGGGTGACATTACAGTGCTTGGACTGTAAATATTAACAGTCATTCATGGGGTGGTGGGTGTGTAGGTGTCATTATAGTGCTTGGACTGAAAATATCAACAGTCATTTATGGGGTGGTGGGTGTGTGGGTGTCATTAAATTGCTTGGACTGAAAATATCAAGTCACTCATTGGGTGGTGGGTGTGGGTGTGTCATTAGTGCTTGGAATATACATATCAACAGTTATTCATGGGGTGGTGGGTGGCATTACAGTGCTTGGACTCTAAATATCAACAGTAATTCATAGGGTGATGGGTGTGTGGGTGTCATTACAGTGTTAGGACTGTAAATATCAACAGTCATTTATTGGGTGGTTTGTGTGTGAGTATCATTACAGTCCTTGGAATGTAAATATCAACCATTATTCATTGGGTGGTGGGTGTGTGGGTGACATTACAGTGCTTGGACTGTAAATATTAACAGTCATTCATGGGGTGGTAGATGTATAGATGTCATTACAGTGCTTGGACTGAGAATATCAACTGCCATTTATGGGGTGGTGGGTGTGTGGGTTTCATTACAGTTCTTGGACTGTAAATATCAATCATCATTCATTTGGTAGTGGGTGTGTGGGTGACATTACAGTGCTTGGACTGTAAATATTAACAGCCATTCATGGGGTGGTGGGTGTGTAGGTGTCATTATAGTGCTTGGACTGTAAATATCAACAGTCACTCATGGGGTGGTGGGTGTGTGGGTGTCATTACATTGCTTGGACTGTAAATATCAAGTCATTCATTATGTTGTGGATGTGTGTGTGTCATTAGTGCTTGGACTGTAAATATATACATTTATTCATGGGGTGGTTGGTGTCATTACAGTGCTTGGACTCTAAATATCAACAGTAATTCATAGGGTGAGGGGTGTGTGGGTTGTCATTACAGTGCTTGGACTGAAAATATCAACAGTCATTTATTGGGTGGAGGGTGTGTGGGTATCATTACAGTCCTTGGACTGTAAATATCAACCATCATTCATTGGGTGGTGGGTGTATGGGTGACATTACAGTAGTTGGACTGTTAATGTCAACAGTTATTAATTGGGTGGTGGGTGTGTGGGTGTCATTACAGTGCTTGGACTGTAAATATCAACAGTCATTTCTGGGGTGGTGGGTGTATGGGTGTCTTTACAGTGTTTTAACTATAAATATCAACATTCATTTATTGGGTAGAGGGTGTCATTACAGTGCTTGGACTGTAAATATCAACAGTCATTCATAGGGTGGTGCGTGTGTGGGTGTCATGACAATGTTTGGACTGTAAATATCAACAGTCATTCATAGGGTGGTGAGTGTGTGGGTGTCATTACAGTTCTTGGACTGTAAATATCAACCATCATTCATTAGGTGGTGGGTGTGTGGGTGTCATTAAATTGCTCGGACTGTAAATATTAACAGTCATTAATGGTGTGGTGGGTGTGTGGATGTAATAACAGTGCTTGGACTAAAAATATCAACAGTCATTCATGGGGTGGTGGGTGTATGAGTGTCATTACAGTGTTTTAACTATAAATATCAACATTCATTTATTGGGTGGTGGGTGTCATGACAGTGCTTGGACTGTAAATATCAACAGTCATTCAAAGGGTTGTGCATGTGTGGGTGTCATGACAGTGCTTGGACTGTAAATATTAACAGTCATTCATTTGGTGGTGAGTGTGTGGGTGTTATTACAGTTCTGAGACTGTAAATACTAACAGACATTTATGGTGTGGTGGGTGTGTGGATGTAATTACAGTGTTTGGACTAAAAATATCAACAGTCTTTCATGGGGTGGTTTGTGTGTGGGTGTCATTACAGTGCTTGGACTATAAAAATCAACCGTCATTTCTGGGGTGGTGGGTGTGTGGGTGTTATTACACTACTTGGACAGTAAATATCAACAGTCATTCATAGGGCGGTGGGTGTGTGAGTGTCATTACAGAACCTGGACTGTAAATATCAACAGTCATTCATGGGGTGGTGGGTGTGTATGTGTCATTACAGTGCTTGGACTGTAAATATCAAAAGTCATTCTTTTCGGTGGTGGGTGAGTGGGTGTCATTACAGTGCTTAGACTGTAAATATCAATAGTCATTTGTGGGGTAGTTGTTGTCATTAGAGTTCTTGGACTGTAAATTTCAACAGTCATTCATGGATTGGTGTGTGTGTTGGTGTCATTACAGTGCTTGGACTGTAAATATCAACCATAATTAATGGGGTGGTGGGTGTGGGGGTGTCACTACAGTGCTTGGACTGTAAATATCAACAGTCATTCATGGGAAAGTGGATGTGTGGGTGTCATTATAGTGCTTGAACTGTTAATATCAACAGTCATTAATGGGGTGGTGGGTGTGTGGGTGTCATTACATTGCTTGGACTGTAAATATCAACAGTCATTTATTGGGTGGAGGGTGTGTGGGTATCATTACAGTCCTTGGAATGTAAATATCAACCATTATTCATTATGTGGTGGGTGTGTGTGTATCATTAGTGCTTGGACTGTAAATATAAACATTTATTCATGGGGTGGTGGGTGTCATTACAGTGCTTGGACTCTAAATATCAACAGTAATTCATAGGGTGAGGGGAGTGTGGGTGTCATTACAGTGCTTGGACTGAAAATATCAACAGTCATTTTTTGGGTGGAGGGTGTGTGGGTATCATTACAGTCTTTGGACTGTAAATATCAACCATCATTCATTGGGTGGTGGGTGTATGGGTGACATTACAATGCATGAACTGTAAATATTAACAGTCATTCATGGGGTGGTAGGTGTGTAGATGTCATTACAGTGCTTGGACTGAAAATATCAACTGTCATTCATGGGTGGTGGGTGTGTGGGTGACATTACAGTGCTTGGACTGTAAATATAAACAGTCATTCATGGGGTGGTGGGTGTGTGGATGTCATTAAAGTGCTTGGACTGAAAATAACAACAGTTATTCATGGGGTAGTAGGTGTGTGGGTGTCATTACAGAGCTTGGACTTTAAATATCAGCCATCATTTATAGGGTGGTGGGTGTGTGGGTGTCATTACAGTGCTTAGACTGTAAATATCAACAGTCAATCATGGGGTGGTCGGTGTGTGGGTGTCATTACAGTGCTTGAACTGTAAATATCAACAGTCATTTCTGGGGTGGTGGGTGTATGGGTGTCATTACAGTGTTTTAACTATAAATATCAACATTCATTTATTGGGTAGTGGGTGTCATGACAGTGCTTGGACTGTAAATATCAACAGTCATTCATAGGGTGGTGCGTGTGTGGGTGTCATGACAGTGTTTGGACTGTAAATATCAACAGTCATTCATAGGGTGGTGAGTGTGTGGGTGTCATTACAGTTCTTGGACTGTAAATATCAACCATCATTCATTAGGTGGTGGTTGTGTGGGTGTCATTAAAGTGCTCGGACTGTAAATATTAACAGTCATTAATGGTGTGGTGGGTGTGTGGATGTAATTACAGTGCTTGGACTAAAAATATCAACAGTCATTCATGGGGTGGTGGGTGTATGAGTGTCATTACAGTGTTTTAACTATAAATATCAACATTCATTTATTGGGTGGTGGGTGTCATGACAGTGCTTGGACTGTAAATAACAACAGTCATTCATAGGGTTGTGCATGTGTGGGTGTCATGACAGTGCTTGGACTGTAAATATCAACAGTCATTCATTTGGTGGTGAGTGTGTGGGTGTCTTTACAGATCTTAGACTGTAAATATCAACATTCATTCATTAGGTGGTGGGTGTGTGGGTGTCATTACAGTGCTGAGACTGTAAATACTAACTGTCATTCATGGTATGGTGGGTGTGTGGATGTAATTACAGTGTTTGGACTAAAAATATCAACAGTCTTTCATGGGGTGGTGGGTGTGTGGGTGTCATTACAGTGCTTGGACTATAAAAAACAACCATCATTTTTGGGGTGGTGGGTGTGTGGGTGTCATTACAGTGCTTGGACTGTTAATATCAACAGTCATTCATAAGGTGGTGGGTGTGTGAGTGTCATTACAGAGCCTGGACTGTAAATATCAACAGTCATTCATGGGGTGGTGGGTGTGTATGTGTCATTACAGTGCTTGGACTGTAAATATCAAAAGTCATTCTTTTCGGTGGTGGGTGTGTGGGTGTCATTACAGTGCTTAGACTGTAAATATCAATAGTCATTTGTGGGGTAGTTGGTGTCATTAGAGTGATTGGACTGTAAATTTAAACAGTCATTCATGGATTGGTGTTTGTGTTGGTGTCATTACAGTGCTTGGACTGTAAATATCAACCATAATTAATGGGGTGGTGGGTGTGGGGGTGTCACTACAGTGCTTGGACTGTAAATATCAACAGTCATTCATGGGAAGGTGGATGTGTGGGTGTCATTATAGTGCTTGAACTGTTAATATCAACAGTCATTCATTAGGTGGTGGGTGTGTGGGTGTCATAACATTGCTTGGACTGTAAATATCAAGTCATTCATGGGGTGTTGGGTGTGTGTGTGTCATTAGTGCTTGGACTGTAAATATCAACAGTCATTCATGGGGTGGTGGGTTTCATTACAGTGCTTGGACTCAAAATATCAACAGTCATTCATGGGGTGATGGGTGTATTTGTGCCATTACAGAGCTTGGACAGTAAATATCAACAGTTATTCATGGGGTTGTGGGTGTGTGGGTGTCTGTGCAGTGCTTGGACTGTAAATATCAGCAGTCAATCTTGGGGTGGTAGGTGTGTGGGTGTTATTACAGAGCTTGGACTGTAAATATCAACAGTCATTCATGGGGTGGTGGGTGTGTGGGTGTCATTACAGTGTTTTGATTGTAAATATCAACAGTCATTCATAGGGTAGTGGGTGTCATTAGAGTGCTTGGACTGTAATTATCAACAGTCATTCATGGGGTGGTTGGTGTGTGGGTGTCATTACAGTGCTTGGACTGTAAATATCAACCATAATTCATGGGGTGGTGGGTGTGGGGGTGTCATTACAGTGCTTTAACTGTGAATATCAATAGTCATTCATGGGATGGTGGGTGTGAGGGTGTCATTACAGTGCTTAGACTGTAAATATCAACAGTCATTCATGGGGTGGTGGGTGTGTGGGTGTCATTACAGTGTTTTGATTGTAAATATTAACAGTCATTCATAGGGTAGTGGGTGTCATTAGAGTGCTTGGACTGTAATTATCAACAGTCATTCATGGGGTGGTTGGTGTGTGGGTGTCATTACAGTGCTTGGACTGTAAATATCAACCATAATTCAAGGGGTGGTGGGTGTGGGGGTGACATTACAGTGCTTGGACTGTAAATATTAACAGTCATTCATGGGGTGGTAGGTGTATAGATGTCATTACAGTGCTTGGACTGAGAATATCAACTGCCATTTATGGGGTGGTAGGTGTGTGGGTTTCATTACAGTTCTTGGACTGTAAATATCAACCATCATTCATTGGGTCGTTGGTGTGTGGGTGACATTACAGTGCTTGGACTGTAAATATTAACAGCCATTCATGGGGTGGTGAGTGTGTAGGTTTCATTATAGTGCTTGGACTGTAAATATTAACAGTCACTCATGGGGTGGTGGGTGTGTGGGTGTCATTACATTGCTTGGACTGTAAATATCAAGTCATTCATTATGTGGTGTGTGTGTGTGTGTCATTAGTGCTTGGACTGTAAATATAAACATTTATTCATTGGGTGGTGGTTGTCATTACAGTGCTTGGACTCTAAATATCAACAGTAATTCATAGGGTGAGGTGTGTGTGGGTGTCATTACAGTGCTTGGACTGAAAATATCAACAGTTATTTATTGGGTGGAGGGTGTGTGGGTATCATTACAGTCCTTGGACTGTAAATATCAACCATCATTCATTGGGTGGTAGGTGTATGGGTGACATTACAGTGCTTGGACTGTAAATATTAACAGTCTTTCATGGGGTGGTAGGTGTGTAGATGTCATTACAGTGCTTGGAATGAAAATATCAACTGTCATTCATGGGTGGTGGGTGTGTGGGTGACATTACAGTGCTTGGACTGTAAATATAAACAGTCATTCATGGGGTGGTGGGTGTGTGGATGTCATTATAGTGCTTGGACTGAAAATAACAACAGTTATTCATGGGGTAGTAGGTGTGTGGGTGTCATTACAGAGCTTGGACTTTAAATATTAGCCATCATTTATAGGGTGGTGGGTGTGTGGGTGTCATTACAGTGCTTAGACTGTAATTATCAACAGTCATTCATATGGTGGTGGGTGTGTGAGTGTCATTACAGTACTTGGACTGTAAATGTCAACAGTTATTAATTGGGTGGTGGGTGTGTGGGGGTCATTACAGTGCTTGGACTGTAAATATCAACAGTCAATCATGCGGTGGTCGGTGTGTGGGTGTCATTACAGTGCTAGAACTGTAAATATCAACAGTCATTTCTAGGGTGGTGGGTGTATGGGTGTCATTACAGTGTTTTAACTATAAATATCAACATTCATTTATTGGGTGATGGGTGTCATGACAGTGCTTGGACTGTAAATAACAACAGTCATTCATAGAGTGGTGCGTGTGTGGGTGTCATGACAGTGCTTGGACTGTAAATATCAACAGTCATTCATAGGGTGGTGAGTGTGTGGGTGTCATTACAGTTCTTGGACTGTAAATATCAACCATCATTCATTAGGTGGTGGTTGTGTGGGTGTCATTAAAGTGCTCGGACTGTAATTATTAACAGTCATTAATGGTGTGGTGGGTGTGTGGATGTAATTACAGTGCTTGGACTAAAAATATCAACAGTCATTCATGGGGTGGTGGGTGTATGAGTGTCATTACAGTGTTTTAACTATAAATATCAACATTTATTTATTGGGTGGTGGGTGTCATGACAGTGCTTGGACTGTAAATAACAACAGTCATTCATAGGGTTGTGCATGTGAGGGTGTCATGACAGTGCTTGGACTGTAAATATCAACAGTCATTCATTTGGTGGTGAGTGTGTGGGTGTCTTTACAGATCTTGGACTGTAAATATCAACATTCATTCATTAGGTGGTGGGTGTGTGGGTTTCATTACAGTGCTGAGACTGTAAATACTAACTGTCATTCATGGTATGGTGGGTGTGTGGATGTAATTACAGTGTTTGGACTAAAAATATCAACAGTCTTTTATGGGGTGGTGGGTGTGTGGGTGTCATTACAGTGCTTGGACTATAAAAATCAACCATCATTTCTGGGGTGGTGGGTGTGTGGGTGTCATTACAGTGCTTGGACTGTTAATATCAACAGTCATTCATAGGGTTGTGGGTGTGTAAGTGTCATTACAGAGCCTGGACTGTAAATATCAACAGTAATTCATGGGGTGGTGGGTGTGTATGTGTCATTACAGTGCTTGGACTGTAAATATCAAAAGTCATTCTTTTCGGTGGTGGGTGTGTGGGTGTCATTACAGTGCTTATACTTTAAATATCAATAGTCATTTGTGGGGTAGTTGGTGTCATTAGAGTGATTGGACTGTAAATTTCAACAGTCATTCATGGATTGGTGTTTGTGTTGGTGTCATTACAGTGCTTGGACTGTAAATATCAACCATAATTAATGGGGTGGTGGGTGTGGGGGTGTCACTACAGTGCTTGGACTGTAAATATCAACAGTCATTCATTTGAAGGTGGATGTGTGGGTGTCATTATAGTGCTTGAACTGTTAATATCAACAGTCATTCATTGGGTGGTGGGTGTGTGGGTGTCATAACATTGCTTGGACTGTAAATATCAAGTCATTCTTGGGGTGTTGGGTGTGTGTGTGTCATTAGTGCTTGGACTGTAAATATCAACAGTCATTCATGGGGTGGTGGGTGGCATTACAGTGCTTGAACTCCAAATATCAACAGTCATTCGTGGGGTGATGGGTGTATTTGTGTCATTACAGAGCTTGGATGGTAAATATCAACAGTTATTCATGGGGTTGTGGGTGTCTGGGTGTCTGTGCAGTGCTTGGACTGTAAATATCAGCAGTCAATCATGGGGTGGTAGGTGTGTGGGTGTCATTACAGAGCTTGGATTGTAAATATCAACAGTCATTCATGGGGTAGTGGGTGTGTGGGTGTCATTACAGTGTTTTGATTGTAAATATCAACAGTCATTCATAGGGTAGTGGGTGTCATTAGAGTGCTTGGACTGTAATTATCAACAGTCATTCATGGGGTGGTTGGTGTGTGGGTGTCATTACAGTACTTGGACTGTAAATATCAACCATAATTCATGGGGTGGTGGGTGTGGGGGTGTCATTACAGTGCTTTAACTGTGAATATCAACAGTCATTCATGGGATGGTGGGTGTGAGGGTGTCATTACAGTGCTTAGCCTGTAAATATCAACAGTCATTCATGGGGTGGTGGGTGTGTGGGTGTCATTACAGTGTTTTGATTGTAAATATTAACAGTCATTCATAGGGTAGTGGGTGTCATTAGAGTGCTTGGACTGTAATTATCAACAGTCATTTATGGGGTGGTTGGTGTGTGGGTGTCATTACAATGCTTGGACTGTAAATATCAACCATAATTCATGGGGTGGTGGGTGTGAGGGTGACATTACAGTGCTTGGACTGTAAATATTAACAGTCATTCATGGGGTGGTAGGTGTATAGATGTCATTACAGTGCTTGGACTGAGAATATCAACTGCCATTTATTGGGTGGTGGGTGTGTAGGTGTCATTAGAGTGCTTGTACTGTAATTATTAACAGTCATTTCTGGGGTGGTGGGTGTGTGGGTGTCATTACAGTGCTTGGACTGTTAATATCAACAGTCATTCATAGGGTGGTGGGTGTGTGAGTGTCATTACAGAGCCTGGACTGTAAATATCAACAGTCATTCATGGGGTGGTGGGTGTGGGGGTGTCACTACAGTGCTTGGACTGTAAATATCAATAGTCATTCATGGGAAGGTGGATGTGTGGGTGTCATTACAGAACTTGGACTGTAAATATCAACAGTCATTCATGGATTGGTGTTTGTGTTGGTGTCATTACAGTGCTTGGACTGTAAATATCAACCATAATTAATGGGGTGGTGGGTGTGGGGGTGTCACTACAGTGCTTGGACTGTAAATATCAACAGTCATTCATGGGAAGGTGGATGTGTGGGTGTCATTATAGTGCTTGAACTGTTAATATCAACAGTCATTCATGGGGTAGTGTGTGTGTGGGTGTCATAACATTGCTTGGACTGTAAATATCAAGTCATTCATGGGGTGTTGGGTGTGTGTGTGTCATTAGTGCTTGGACTGTAAATATCAACAGTCATTCATGGGGTGGTGGGTGGCATTACAGTGCTTGGACTCCAAATATCAACAGTCATTCATGGGGTGATGGTTGTATTTGTGTCATTACAGAGCTTGGACGGTAAATATCAACAGTTATTCATGGGGTTGTGGGTGTCTGGGGGTCTGTGCAGTGCTTGGACTGTACATATCAGCAGTCAATCATGCGGTGGTAGGTGTGTGGGTGTCATTACAGAGCTTGGACTGTAAATATCAACAGTCATTCATGGGGTGGTGGGTGTGTGGGTGTCATTACAGTGTTTTGATTGTAAATATCAACAGTCATTCATGGGGTAGTGGGTGTCATTAGAGTGCTTGGACTGTAATTATCAACAGTCATTTATGGGGTGGTTGGTGTGTGGGTGTCATTACAGTGCTTGGACTGTAAATATCAACCATAATTCATGGGGTGGTGGGTGTGGGGGTGTCATTACAGTGCTTTAACTGTGAATATCAACAGTCATTCATAGGATGGTGGGTGTGAGGGTGTCATTACAGTGCTTAGACTGTAAATATCAACAGTCATTCATGGAGTGGTGTGTGTGTGGGTGTCATTAAAGTGTTTTGATTGCAAATATTATCAGTCATTCATAGGGTAGTGGGTGTCATTAGAGTGCTTGGACTGTAATTATCAACAGTCATTCATGGGGTGGTTGGTGTGTGGGTGTCATTACAGTGCTTGGACTGTAAATATCAACCATAATTCATTGGGTGGTGGGTGTGGGGGTGTCATTACAGTGCTTTAACTGTGAATATCAACAGTCATTCATGGGGTGGTGGGTGTGAGAGTGTCATTACAGTGCTTAGACTGTAAATATCACCAGTCATTCATGGGGTGGTGGGTGTGTGGGTGTCATTATAGTGCTTGGACTGTAAATATCAACAGTCAATTATGGGGTGTAGGGTATGTGGGTGTCATTACATTGCTTGGACTGTAAATATCCAGTCATTCATTGGATGGTGGGTGTGTGTGCGTCATTAGTGCTTGGACTGTAAATATCAACAGTCATTCATGGGGTAATGGGTGGCATTACAGTGATTGGACTCTAAATATCAACAGTAATTCATAGGGTGATGGGTGTGTGGGTGTCATTACAGTGCTTGGACTGTAAATATTAATAGTAATTCATGGGGTTGTGGGTGTTTGGGTGTCTATGCATTGCTTGGACTGTAAATATCAATAGTAAATCATGGGGTGGTGGGTGTGTGGGTGTAATTACAGTGCTTGGACTGTAAATATAAACAGTCATTCAAGGGGTGGTGGGTGTGTGGGTGTCATAACAGTGCTTGGACTGTAAATATCAACAGTCATTCATAGTGTGGTGAGTGTCATTAGAGTGATTGGACTGTAAATATCAACAGTTTTTCATATGGTGGTGGGTGTGTGGGTGTCATTACAGTGCTTGGACTGTAAATATAAACAGTCATTCATGAAGTGGTGGGTGTGTGGATGTCATGAAAGTGCTTTGAATGAAAATAACAACAGTTATTCATGGGGTAGTAGGTGTGTGGGTGTCATTACAGAGCTTGGACTTTAAATATCAACCGTCATTTATAGGATGGTGGGTGAGAGGGTGTCATTACAGTGCTTAGACTGTAAATATCAATAGTCATTTGTGGGGTAGTGGGTGTCATTAGAGTGCTTGGACTGTAAATTTCAACAGTCATTCATGGATTGGTGTGTGTGTTGGTGTCATTACAGTGCTTGGACTGTAAATATCAACAGTCATTCATGGGGTTGTGGGTGTTTGGGTGTCTATGCATTGCTTGGACTGTAAATATCAACAGTCAATCATGGGGTGGTGGGTGTGTGGGTTTCATTACAGTGCTTGGACTGTAAATATCAACCGTCATTAATGGGGTGGTGGGTGTGTGGGTGTCATAACAGTGTTTTGACTGTAAATATTAACAGTCATTCATATGTTGGTGGTTGTCATTAGTGTGCTTGGACTGTAAATATCAACAATTTTTCATGGGGTGGTGGGTGTGTGGGTGTCATGACAGTGCTTGGACTGTAAATATCAACAGTCATTCATGGGGTGGTGAGTGTGTGGGGGTTATTACAGTTCTTGGACTGTAAATATCAACCATCATTTATTGGGTGGTGGGTTTGTGGGTGTCATTACAGTGCTCAGACTGTAAATATTAACAGTCATTAATGGGGTGGTGGGTATGTGGATGTCATTACATTGCTTGGACTGAAAATATCATTTGTCATTCATGGAGTGGTGAGTGTGTGGTTGTTATTACAATTCTTGGACTGTAAATATCAACCATCATTCATTGGGTGGTGGGTTTGTAGATGTCATTACAGTGCTCAGACTGTAAATATTAACAGTCATTCATGGGGTGGTAGGTGTGTGGATGTCATTACAGTGCATGGACTAAAAATTAAATTGCCATTCATGGAGTGGTGGGTGTCATTACATTGCTTGGACTGTAAATATCAAGTCATTCATTGAGTTGTGGGTGTGTGTGTGTCATTATTGCTTGGACTGTAAATATCAAAGTCATTCATGGGGTGGTGGGTGGCATTACAGTGATTGGAATCTAAATATCAAAAGTAATTTATAGGGTTATGGGTGTGTGGGTGTCATTACACTGCTTGTACTGTAATTATTAACAGTCATTCATGGGGTTGTGGGTGTTTGGGTGTCTATGCATTGTTTGGACTGTAAATATCAACAGTTAATCATGGGGTGGTAAGTGTGTGGTGTCATTACAGTGCTTGGACTGTATATATTAACAGTCATTCATAGGGTGGTGGGTGTCATTAGAGTGCTTGGACTGTAAATATTAACAGTCATTCATGGGGTGGTGGGTGTGTGGATGTCATTACAGTGCATGGACTAAAAATATCAATTGTCATTCATGGGGTGGTGTGTGTCATTATCATGGGGTGGGGAGTGTATGGGTGTTATTACAGTTCTTGGACTGTAAATATCAACCATCATTCATTGGGTGGTGGGTGTGTGGCTGTCATTACTGTGCTCAGACTGTAAATATTAACAGTCATTCATGGGGTGGTGGGTGTTTGGATGTCATTACATTGCATGGACTGAAAATATCAACTGTCATTAATGGGGTGGTGAGTGTGTGGGTGTTATTACAATTCTTGGACTTTAAATATCAATCATCATTCAATGGGTGGTGGGTGTGTGGGTGTCATTACAGTGCTCAAACTGTAAATATTAACAGTTATTCATGGGGTTGTGGGTGTGTGGATGTCATTACAGTGCATGGACGGAAAATATCAACTGTCATTCAAGGGGTGGTGGGTGTGTGGGTGTCATTACAGTGCTTGGACTGTAAATATCAACCGTCACTTATGGGGTGGTGGGTGTGTGGGTTTAATTACAGTGCTTAGACTGTAAATATCAAATGTCATTCTTAGGGTAGTGGGTGCCATTACATTGCTTAGACTGTAAATATCAACAGTCATTTATGGGGTGGTGGGTGTGTGGGTGTCATTACAGTGCTTGGACTGTAAATATCAACAGTCATTTATGGAGTGGTGGGTGTCATTACAGTGCTTGGACTGTAAATATCAACAGTCATTCATGGGGTGGTGGTTGTGTGGGTGTCATAACAGTGTTTTGACTGTAAATATTAACAGTCATTCATATGTTGGTGGTTGTCATTAGTGTGCTTGGACTGTAAATATCAACAATTTTTCATGGGGTGGTGGGTGTGTGGGTGTCATGACAGTGCTTGGACTGTAATTATCAACAGTCATTCATGGGGTGGTGAGTGTGTGGGGGTTATTACAGTTCTTGGACTGTAAATATCAACCATCATTTATTGGGTGGTGGGTTTGTGGGTGTCATTACAGTGCTCAGACTGTAAATATTAACAGTCATTAATGGGGTGGTGGGTATGTGGATGTCATTACATTGCTTGGACTGAAAATATCATCTGTCATTCATGGAGTGGTGAGTGTGTGGTTGTTATTACAATTCTTGGACTGTAAATATCAACCATCATTCATTGGGTGGTGGGTGTGTAGATGTCATTACAGTGCTCAGACTGTAAATATTAGCAGTCATTCATGGGGTGGTAGGTGTGTGGATGTCATTACAGTGCATGGACTAAAAATTAAATTGCCATTCATGGAGTGGTGGGTGTCATTACATTGCTTGGACTGTAAATATCAAGTCATTCATTGAGTTGTGGGTGTGTGTGTGTCATTATTGCTTGGACTGTAAATATCAACAGTCATTCATGGGGTGGTGGGTGGCATTACAGTGATTGGAATCTAAATATCAAAAGTAATTTATAGGGTTATGGGTGTGTGGGTGTCATTACACTGCTTGTACTGTAATTATTAACAGTCATTCATGGGGTTGTGGGTGTTTGGGTGTCTATGCATTGTTTGGACTGTAAATATCAATTGTCATTCATGGGGTGGTGGGTGTCATTATCATGGGGTGGGGAGTGTATGGGTGTTATTACAGTTCTTGGACTGTAAATATCAACCATCATTCATTGGGTGGTGGGTGTGTGGCTGTCATTACTGTGCTCAGACTGTAAATATTAACAGTCATTCATGGGGTGGTGGGTGTTTGGATGTCATTACATTGCATGGACTGAAAATATCAACTGTCATTAATGGGGTGGTGAGTGTGTGGGTGTTATTACAATTCTTGGACTGTAAATATCAATCATCATTCAATGGGTGGTGGGTGTGTGGGTGTCATTACAGTGCTCAAACTGTAAATATTAACAGTTATTCATGGGGTGGTGGGTGTGTGGATGTCATTACAGTGCATGGACGGAAAATATCAACTGTCATTCAAGGGGTGGTGGGTGTGTGGGTGTCATTACAGTGCTTGGACTGTAAATATCAACCGTCACTTATGGGGTGGTGGGTGTGTGGGTTTAATTACAGTGCTTAGACTGTAAATATCAAATGTCATTCTTAGGGTAGTGGGTGCCATTACATTGCTTAGACTGTAAATATCAACAGTCATTTATGGGGTGGTGGGTGTGTGGGTGTCATTACAGTGCTTGGACTGTAAATATCAACAGTCATTTATGGAGTGGTGGGTGTCATTACAGTCCTTGGACTGTAAATATCAACAGTCATTCATGGGGTGGTGGTTGTGTGGGTGTCATAACAGTGTTTTGACTGTAAATATTAACAGTCATTCATATGTTGGTGGGTGTCATTAGTGTGCTTGGACTGTAAATATCAACAATTTTTTATGGGGTGGTGGGTGTGTGGGTGTCATGACAGTGCATGGACTGTAAATATCAACAGTCATTCATGGGGTAGTGAGTGTGTGGGGGTTATTACAGTTCTTGGACTGTAAATATCAACCATCATTCATTGGGTAGTGGGTGTGTGGGTGTCATTACAGTGCTTAGATTGTAAATATTAACAGTCATTCATCGGGTGGTGGGTATGTGGATGTCATTACATTGCTTGGACTGAAAATATCAACTGTCATTCATGGAGTGGTGAGTGTGTGGGTGTTATTGCAATTTTTGGACTGTAAATATCAACCATCATTCATTGGGTGGTGGGTGTGTGGGTGTCATTACAGTGTTCGGACTGTAAATATTAACAGTCATTCATGGGGTGGTGGGTGTGTGGGTGTCATGACAGTGCATGTACTAAAAATATCAATTGTCATTCATGGGGTGGTGGTTGTCATTACATTGCTTGGACTGTAAATATCAAGTCATTCATTAAGTGGTGGGTGTGTGTGTGTCATTATTGCTTGGACTGTAAATATCAACAGTCATTCATGGGGTGGTGGGTGGCATTACAGTGATTGGAATCTAAATATCAAAAGTAATTTATAGGGTGATGGGTGTGTGGGTGTCATTACAGTGCTTGGACTGTAATTATTAACAGTCATTCATGGGGTTGTAGGTGTTTGAGTGTCTATGCATTGTTTGGACTGTAAATATCAACAGTTAATCATGGGGTGGTGGGTGTGTGATGTCATTACAGTGCTTGGACTGTATATATCAGCAGTTATTCATGGGGTGGTGGGTGTGTGGGTGTCATTACAGTGTTTTGACTGTATATATTATCAGTCATTCATAGGGTGTTGTGTGTCATTAGAGTGCTTGGACTGTAAATATTAACAGTTTTTCATGGGGTGGGGAGTGTATGGGTGTTATTACAGTTCTTGGACTGTAAATATCAACCATCATTCATTGGGTGGTGGATGTGTGGCTGTCATTACAGTGCTCAGACTGTAAATATTAACAGTCATTCATGGGGTGGTGGGTGTGTGGATGTCATTACAGTGCATGGACTGAAAATATCAACTGTCATTCATGAGGTGGTGAGTGTGTGGGTGTTATTACAATTCTTGGACTGTAAATATCAATCATCATTCAATGGGTGGTGGGTGTGTGGGTGTCATTACAGTGCTCAGACTGTAAATATTAACAGTTATTCATATGGTTGTGGGTGTGTGGATGTCATTACAGTGCATGGACGGAAAATATCAACTGTCATTCAAGGGGTGGTGGGTGTGTGGGTGTCATTACAGTGCTTGGACTGTAAATATCAACCGTCACTTTTGGGGTGGTGGGTGTGTTGGTTTAAATACAGTGCTTAGAGTGTAAATATCAAATGTCATTCTTAGGGTAGTGGGTGCCATTACATTGCTTAGACTGTAAATATCAACAGTCATTTATGGGGTGATGGGTGTGTGGGTGTCATTACAGTGCTTGGACTGTAAATATCAACAGTCATTTATGGAGTGGTGGTTGTGTGGGTGTCATTACAGTGCTTGGACTCTAAATATCAACAGTCATTCATGGGGTGGTGGGTGTGTGGGTGTCATTACAGTGCTTAGACTGTATATATTAACAGTCATTTATTGGGTGGTGGGTGTGTGAGTATCATTTCAGAGCTTGGACTGTAAATATCAACAGTCATTCTGGGTGTGGTTGGTGTGTAGGTGTCATTACAGTGCTTGGACTGTAAATATCAAAAGTCATTCGTGGGGTTGTGGGTGTGTGGGTGTCATTACATTGCTTAGACTGAAAATATCAACAAACATTTATTGGGTGGTGTGTGTGTGGCTGTCATTACAGTGCTTGGACTGTAAATATCAACAGTCAATTATGGGGTGGTGGGTGTGTTGGTGTCATTATAGTGCTTGGACTGAAAATATCAACAGTCATTCAAGGGGTGTTGGGTGTGTGGGTGTCATTACAGTGCTTGGACTGTAAATATTAACTGTGATTTATGGGGTTGTGGGTGTGTAGGTGTCATTACAGTGTTTGGACAGTAAATATCAAAAGTCATTCTTGGGGTGGTGAGTGTGTGGGTGTCATTACAATGCTTAGACTCTAAATATCAACAGTCATTTATGGGGTGGTGTGTGTGTGGGTGTCATTACAGTGCTTAGACTGTAAATATCAACAGTTATTTATGGGGTGGTGGGTGTTTGGCTGTTATTACAGTGTTTGGACTGTAAATATCAACAGTCAATCATGGGGTGGTGGGTGTGTGGGTGTCATTACAGTGCTTGGACTGTAAATATCAACAGTCATTCATGGGGTGGTGGGTGTGTGGGTGTCATAACAGTGTTTTGACTGTAAATATTAACAGTCATTCATATGTTGGTGTGTGTCATTAGAGTGCTTGGACTGTAAATATCAACAATTTTTCATGGGGTGGTGGGTGTGTGGGTGTCATGACAGTGCTTGGACTGTAAATATCAACAGTCATTCATGGGGTGGTGAGTGTGAGGGGGTTATTACACTTCTTGGACTGTAAATATCAACCATCATTCATTGGGTGGTGGGTGTGTGGGTGTCATTACAGTGCTTAAAATGTAAATATTAACAGTCATTCATGGAGTGGTGGGTGTGTGGCTGTCATTACAGTGCTTGGACTGTAAATATCAACAGTCAATCATGAGGTGGTGGGTGTGCGGGTGTCATTACAGTGTTTTGACTGTAAATATTAAAAGTCATTCATAGGTGGTGGGTGTGTGGGTGTCATTACAGTGTTTTGATTGTAAATATCAACAGTCAATTATAGGTTGGTTGGTGTCATTAGAGTGCTTGGATAGTAAATATCAACAGTCATTCATGGGGTGGTGGGTGTGTGGGTGACATTACATTGCGTGGACTGTAAATATAAACAGTCACTCATGGGGTGGTGGGTGTCTGTGTGTCATTAGTTCTTGGACTGTAAATATCAACAGTCATTCAAGGGGTTGTGGGTGGCATTACAGAGCTTTGACTGTAAATATCAACAGTCATTCATAGAGTGGTGGGTGTGTGAGTGTCATTACAGAGCTTTGACTATAAATATCAAAAGTCATTCATGGGGTTGTGGGTTTTTGGGTGTCTATGCAGTGCTTGGAGTTTAAATATCAACAGTCAATCATGGGGTGGTGGGTGTGTGGTTGTCATTACAGTGCATGGACTCTAAATATCAACAGTCATTCATGGGGTGGTGGGTGTGTGGGTGTCATTACAGTGCTTAGACTGTAAATATTAACAGTCATTTATTGGGTGGTGGGTGTGTGGGTGTCATTACAGTGCTTGGACTGTAAATATCAACAATCATTCATAGGGTGGTGGGTGTGTGAGTATCATTACAGAGCTTGGACTGTAAATATCAACAGTCATTCAGGGGGTGGTTGGTGTGTAGGTGTTATTACAGTGCTTGGACTGTAAATATCAAAAGTCATTCTTGGGGTTGTGGGTGTGTGGGTGTCATTACATTGCTTAGACTGTAAATATCAACAAACATTTATTGGGTGATGGGTGTGTGGCTGTCATTACAGTGCTTGAACTGTAAACATCAACAGTCAATCATGGGGTGGTGGGTGTGTTGGTGTCATTACAGTGCTTATACTGAAAATATCAACAGTCATTCATGGGGTGTTGGGTGTGTGGGTGTCATTACAGTGCTTGGACTGTAAATATCAAAAGTCATTCTTGGGGTGGTGTGTGGGTGTCATTGCAATGCTTAGAATGTAAATATCAACAGTCATTTATGGGGTGGTGGGTGTGTGGGTGTCATTATAGTGCTTAGACTGTAAATATCAACAGTCCTTTATGGGGTGGTGGGTGTGTGGCTGTCATTACAGTGCTTGGACTGTAAATATCAACAGTCAATCATGGGGTGGTGGGTGTGTGGGTGTCATTACAGTGTTTTGATTGTAAATATCAACAGTCAATTATAGGTTGGTTGGTGTCATTAGAGTGCTTAGACTGTAAATATCAACAGTCATTCATGGGGTGGTGGGTGTGTGGGTGACATTACATTGCGTGGACTGTAAATATCAACCATAATTCATGGGGTGGTGGGTGTGCGGGTGTCATTACAGTGCTTTGACTCTAAATATCAACAGTCATTCATAGGGTGATGTGTGTGAGGGTGTCATTACAGTGCTTAGACTGTAATTATCAACAGTCATTCATGTGGTGGTGGGTGTGTGGGTGTCATTATAGTGCTTGGACTGTAAATATCAACAGTCACTCATGGGGTGGTGGGTGTCTGTGTGTCATTAGTGCTTGGACTGTAAATATCAACAGTCATTCAAGGGGTGGAGGGTGTTATTAGAGTGCTTGTACTGTAAATATCAACAGTCATTCATTGGGTGGTGGGTGTGTGGGTGTCATTACAGTGCTTGGACTGTAAATATCAACCGTCAGTTATTGGGTTGTGGGTTTGTGGGTGTCATTACAGTGCTTGGACTGTAAATATTAACAGTCAATCATGGGGTGGTCGGTGTGTGGGTGTCATTACAGTGCTGAGACTGTAATTATCAACAGTCATTCATGGGGTGGTGTGTGTGTTGGTGTCATTACAGTGTTTTAACTATAAATATCAACATTCATTTATTGGGTGTTGGGTGTCATTACAGTGCTTTGACTATAAATATCAACAGTCATTCAAGGGGTGGTGCATGTGTGGGTGTAATGACAGTTCTTGGACTGTAAATATCAACAGTCATTAATGAGGTGGTGAGTGTGTGGGTGTCATTACAGTTCTTGAACTGTAAATATCAACCATCATTAATGTGTGGGTGTCATTACAGAGCTCAGACTGTAAATATTAACAGTTATTCCTGGGGTGGTGGGTGTGTTGGTGTCATTACAGTGCATGGACTATAAATATGAACCATCATTTATGGGGTGGTCGGTGTGTGGGTCTCATTACAGTGCATGGACTGTAAATATCAACAGTCATTCATAGAGTGGTGGGTGTGTGGCTGTCATTACAGTGCTTGGACTGTAAATATCAACAGTCAATCATAGGGTGGTGGGTGTGTGGGTGTCATTACAGTGCTTAGACTGTAATTATCAACAGTCCTTCATGGGTTTGTGGGTGTGTGGGTGTCATTACAGTGCTTAGACTGTAAATATCAACAGTCATTTTTTGGGTGGTGGGTGTGTGGGTGTCATTACAGTGCTTGGACTGTAAATATCAATAGTCAATCATGGGATGGTCAGTGTGTGGGTGTCATTACAGTGCTTGGACTGTAAATATCAATAGTCATTTACGGTGTGGTGAGTGTGTGGGTGTCATTACAATGTTTTGATTGTAAATATCAACAGTCATTCATGGGGTGGTGGGTGTGTGGGCGTCATTATAGTGCTTGGACTGTAAATATCAACAGTCTCTCATGGGGTGGTGGGTGTGTTGGTGTCATTACAGTGCTTATACTGAAAATATCAACAGTCATTCATGGGGTGTTGGGTGTGTGGGTGTCATTACAGTGCTTGGACTGTAAATATTAACAGTGATTTATGGGGTGGTGGGTGTGTAGGTGTCATTACAGTGTTTGGACTGTAAATATCAAAAGTCATTCTTGGGGTGGTGAGTGTGTGGTTGTCATTACAATGCTTAGACTGTAAATATCAACAGTCATTCATGGGGTGGTGGGTGTGTGGGTGACATTACATTGCGTGGACTGTAAATATCAACAATAATTCATGGGGTGGTGAGTGTGCGGGTGTCATTACAGTGCTTTGACTGTAAATATCAACAGTCATTCATAGTGTGATGGGTGTGAGGGTGTCATTACAGTGCTTAGACTGTAATTATCAACAGTCATTCATGTGGTGGTGGGTGTGTGGGTGTCATTATAGTGCTTGGACTGTAAATATCAACAGTCACTCTTGGGGTGGTGGGTGTCTGTGTGTCATTAGTGCTTGGACTGTAAATATCAACAGACATTCGAGGGGTGGTGGGTGGCATTACAGTGCTTGGACTCTAAATATCAACAGTCATTCATAGAGTGGTGGGTGTGTGAGTGTCATTACATCATTTTGACTATAAATATCAACAGTCATTCATGGGGTTGTGGGTTTTTGGGTGTCTATGCAGTGCTTTAAGTGTAAATATCAACAGTCAATCATTGGGTGGTGGGTGTGTGGTTGTCATTACAGTGCTTGGACTGTAAATATCGACAGTCATTTACGGGATGGTGGGTGTGTGGGTGTCATTACAATGTTTTGATTGTAAATATCAACAGTCATTCAAAGGGTGGTGGTTGTTATTAGAGTGCTTTAACTGTAAATATCAACAGTCATTCATGGGGTGGTGGGTGTGTGGGTGTCATTATAGTGCTTGGACTGTAAATATCAACAGTCACTCATGGGGTGGTGGGTGTGTGTGTCATTAGTGCTTGGACTGTAAATATCAACAGTCATTCATGGGGTGGTGGGTGTGTGGGTGTCATTACAGTGGTTGGACTGTAATTATCAACAGTCCTTCATAGATTGGTGGGTGTGTGGGTGTCATTACAGTGCTTAGACTGTAAATATCAACAGTCATTTATTGGGTGGTGGGTGTGTGGGTGTCATTACAGTGCTTGGACAGTAAATATCAATAGTCAATCATGGGAAGGTCGGTGTGTGGGTGTCATTATAGTGCTTGGACTGTAAATATCAACAGTCATTCATGAGGTGGTGGGTGGGCGGGTGTCATTACAGTGTTTAACTAAAAATATCAACATTCATTTATTGGGTGGTGGGTGTCATTAGAGTGCTTGGAGTGTAAATATCAACAGTCATTCATGGGGTGGTGCATGTGTGGGTGTCACAACAGTGATTGGACTGTAAATATCAACAGTCAGTTATTGGGTTGTGGGTGTGTGGGTGTCAATACAGTGATTGGACTGTAAATATTAACAGTCAATCATGGGGTGGTCGGTGTGTGGGTGTCATTACAGTGCTGGGACTGTAATTATCAACAGTCATTCATGAGATGGTGGGTGTGTGGGTGTCATTACAGTGTTTTAACTATAAATATCAACATTCATTTATTGGGTGTTGGGTGTCATTACAGTGCTTTGACTTTAAATATCAACAGTCATTCATGGGGTGGTGCATGTGTGGGTGTAATGACAGTTCTTGGACTGTAAATATCAACAGTCATTAATGGGGTGGTGAGTGTGTGGGTGTCATTACAGTTCTTGAACTGTAAATATCAACCATCATTAATGTGTGGGTGTCATTACAGAGCTCAGACTGTAAATATTAACAGTTATTACTGGGGTGGTGGGTGTGTTGGTGTCATTACAGTGCTTGGACTTTAAATATCAACCGTCATTCATGGGGTTTTGGTGTTTAGGTGTCTATGCAGTGCTTGGACTGTAAATATCAACAGTCATTCATGGGGTGGTGGGTGTGTGGGTGTCATTACAGTGCATGGACTATAAATATCAACAGTCAATCATGGGGTGGTGGGTGTGTGGGTGTCATTACAGTGCTTAGACTGTAATTATCAACAGTCCATCATGGGTTTGTGGGTGTGTGGGTGTCATTACAGTGCTTAGACTGTAAATATCAACAGTCATTTTTTGGGTGGTGGGTGTGTGGGTGTCATTACAGTGCTTGGACTGTAAATATCAATAGTCAATCATGGGATGGTCAGTGTGTGGGTGTCATTACAGTGCTTGGACTGTAAATATCAACAGTGCTTCATGAGGTGGTGGGTGTGTGGGTGTCATTACAGTGTTTTAACTATAAATATCAACATTCATTTATTGGGTGGTGGTTGTCATTAGAGTGCTTGGACTGTAAATATCAACAGTCATACATGGGGTGGTGCATGTGTGGGTGTCATGACAGTGCTTGGACTGTAAATATCAACAGTCATTCATGGGGTGTAAGGGAGACTGCGTTGGTGAAAGGACGTGTCTCGTTAGCTCCGTGACATGTATAAACAGTGCTAGTGTCTACATTAACAGTGCAGTGCTAGTGCGCCTGTATATGTTTTGTCACGTCCAGCATGGGTTCTCCAGTTGACGAGTTGTGCCTTGTCTGTCATGAGCGAGGTTATGGAAAGGTCAAGTGGCTGAAATGTCTCAAGTGCAAATTGGGTGGCCATAGCACTTGTACGAGAATGACTGGTTTGAAATCAAATGCTTCGGAAGTAAATTGGGTTTGTGATCCTTGTGCTCTAGTGATAAATAGTGAAGTTCACCTTCGAGAGGAGATTAATGTAATGAAAAGTGATATTATTGAAATCAAGAATATGCTGAAGGATATAAGACTACCCGAGAATCTTCAGAATAGTGTAATGGCTGCTTTGCCGGCTCTGACTGACGGGGTCACGCTGGCTGTGGAAGAGGCTGTGTCAGCTCAATCGGGCCAGGTGGAAAAAGATGGCATGAACTGGGCTGAGGTGGTGTCGAGAAGCAGGAAACGGAAACGCACACAGAAAAATAAGAATCTTCTTATTATTAAAGCAAAGGGTAGCAAAAAAGCGGTTGATATGAAGAAAGAGGTCGAAGAATTGTTGTCGGATGTTCAAATTATGGACTCCAAACTCACTAACAAGGGAAATATTGTTATAAATCTTGAATCTGAAGAGAAGAGAAATGCTGCACAAAATAAGTTACACGAGGTGGGGAATTTAATTGTTTCCAATGGGAAGCGATGGGACCCCAAAATTATGGTATGTAATGTGGCTCGGAATGAGGACAAGGAATCGCTCATTGAAGAAATTATTGTAAGGAATAATTTGGAATCGATTGACGGAGTTATGAATAAAATGAAAATTGTTTCTGAAAGACCAGCTGCGGGAGGGACTGTACATTATGTACTGAAGTGTGATCCAGAGGTACGTGCAAGAATTCACGGGATGAATGACAAGCTGAAGCTGAAGTGGGGCGTTCATCAGGTATACGATCATTATTTTCCACTACTGTGTTACCACTGCCTGAAATTCGGTCACAAGTCGGATAGTTGCCAATGCAAGGTCAAAGGTCATGCACCCCACTGCTATAAGTGTGCAGGTCAGCATGAAGGTCGCTCTTGCCAGTCTGATGTGAGAAAATGCTTCAACTGTGCTGCTTCAAAATGTCAAAGCGAACACTCTGTAAGTAGTTTGTCTTGCCCCATTTTCACCTCGGAAGTAAATAGGATCAGACTCAACACTAACCATGGCTTTTAATATGCAAAGTGTTAATTGTGGACTATTGAACGTGCAGTCTGCTAAAAATAAAACATTTGAGATACGCCAGACGATTGTTGATGGCTGTTTAGATTTTTATGCCATTACTGAGACGTGGTTAACGAAATTTGACTCAGCTGCTATCCAGGAAATGACTCCGGTGACTCATTCTTTTTTACATAAACCGAGGTGTACGGGTCGAGGCGGAGGTGTTGGTCTATTTGTTTCAAATTCTATAAAGAAGGTGAAGGTATGCAAGTCGCCGGGGTTTGAAAGTTTCGAACTCCTTCAGGTTGAGTGTCAAGCTGGTGGAAGCAAAGTAACGTTTATAACAATATATAGACCCCCTGCTACTAGCCCTGGTTTATTCATTGATGAGCTTGAGCTGTACCTCGAGACGGTTGACATGATTAGCTCTAATGTCATTGTGTTGGGAGATTTTAATTTTTGGCTTGATACTCCAGGAGCCCGCTATGTTCAGCGATTTACAGATATGTTAACCTGGTCAATGTAGTGAACAAGCCCACATCGATTTGTGGCCATATTATTGATTTGGTCTTGGTGGACACATCTGGAGACCTGGTACGTAACCTTCAGGTGGACGATGTATGCTCCCTTTCACCGGTACACAAACTTGTGGTGTTTAATCTGAACCTGTTGTTGAGTAAAAGGCAAGTAAAGAATATTTCTTTTCGGTCCAGAAGAAATTTTAATAGTGATGGTCTACTATCACTCGTTTGTAATAAGATAGTCGAGCAATACGGTGATTCGTGCAATCATGGGTGGGCAGTGAAAGGAGAGTGTCATGACTGTTTGTACAATCTATACAATTACACACTGAAGTCTGAATACGACAAAATGTGTCCTATAGTTGAGAAGAAAATAATAGTGAAAGATGAGTCTCCGTGGTTCAACAATGACATAAATAAAGCGAAAATTAATAAAAAAAAGATGGAAAGACGGTGGCGCAAGTATCGTACTGAGGAATGTAGACATGCATACACTCAAGCACGAAACTACGAATTAAGGCTTGTCACCAAGAGAAAGTGCAGTTATTACAAAGAGAAAACTGAAATGGCGGGATCGAATATACACGAGCTCTACAAGATACTTGACTGCCTGACTGGTGATAAGAGGAAGCACAAGTTGCCGGAGAGCTGTTCGGATAGCAATTTGGCCAATGATTTTGTATATTTTTTCGATAATAAGATCAAGAATATTATATCGACGTTTGTGAGTGATAGTTCGCATATGGTTATGAGTGAACAAACTTCTGATATTAAACTGAGTGAGTTCCGAATTGTGAGTGAATTGACTGTTAGTGAGATGATCAAGAAGGCAAAACCAACTTACTCTGCAATCGACCCTATGCCGTTCAAGCTGTTTAACAGAAACAAAAGGTTTGATCGTCTGGTCAGCGTTATCACAAAAATGGTAAATGTGAGTATTGCTAATAGTGTGTTCCCAAACTCTGAAAAGCAAGCTATTGTAACACCCATATTGAAGGGGAATCTTGACCCCCAATCTTTCAGCTCATTTCGTCCTGTATCCAATTTAACTTTTCAATCCAAGATTTTGGAAAAGGTAATTTTAACTCAATTGATGGATTATTTGGATATGGTTGGTGCAATTCATGATAACCAGTCAGCCTACCGTCGTCTGTATTCCACGGAGACTGCTCTGTGTTCTATCGTAAGTAACATGCGCACTTTGATGGATGATGGAAAATGTGGTCTGTTGGTATTACTGGATTTGAGTGCTGCATTCGACACAGTAGTGCACAGTGTCTTATTGATTGTCTGTGAACGTATTGGTATAATAGGTGCTGCTCTCTCGTACCTGAAGAGTTACCTGACTGGCCGCAACTACTGTGTAAAAATAGGAAATGAATTTTCTGACGCAATACCATTAACAAGAGGTGTGCGTCAGGGTAGTGTTTTAGGCCCAATACTCTTCTGTTTATATACTACAGATCTTTCTGTACTACTTGAAAAGTACGAAGTCAGATTCAAGCTTTTTGCGGATGACACGCAGTTTTACATGTCATTCACAAATATACACGATTCAGAAACTCATTTGAGCTCTGTCCTTACTGACATTAAGCAATGGATGGATTCCAGGCAGCTTAAATTAAATCAAGATAAAACAGAATGTCTGTATGTCGGTCGTAGAACTGACTTCGACAGCTTGGGAGTACGTAAACTGAAAGTGAATGATAGGGAAATCACAATCAACAAATGTGTGAAGAGTCTCGGGGTGATGTTGGACAGTGAGCTAATGATGAGAGATCAGATTGGTCATGTGGTTCAAATTGCTGGATACCACTTGAGGAATTTGGCTTTCGTAAGGAAATACCTTGATCAGAGTGTGATGATGAAACTGGTTTACAATCATGTTCTAAGTAAATTGGATTACTGTAATTCCCTATATTACGGCTTGCCTGATTATCTATTGAAGAAACTCCAGATGATCACGAACAGAGCTGCGAGATTGATACGAGGTCTGTCAAGAAGAGATCGAATAACACCAGCACTCATACAACTACATTGGCTTCCTATTAAGGCACGTATCGTTTACAAGCAGTGTGTTATGGTTCATCAAGCGTTAAATTTTGGCAAACCAGTTTACATGCGAGATATGCTCCTGGACTTTCATGTGGATACCAATGTAGAATTGCGACATAGCAGCGAGGTGAATAGGCTTCTGGAACCAAGATTCAGAAGGGAATGTGGAAAAAGAGCGTTCGCATAGTGCTCCTCGCCTCTACAACAACCTTCCGAGCTTCGTTAGGGCAGTGAAACAGCTGCTCTATTCAAAAAGAGACTGAAGACACACCTCTTCACCGAGTCTTACGACCTCATAAATGAAGAAATGAGAACAAGTTTCCGGCTTTAGTTGATCTACGGAGGGACTTGGAGAGCTGGCAACGGCTGAAAGTCCCTAGAAGCCATCACATAAGTAACATAAGTAAGTAAGAGTGTGTGGGTGTCATTACGGTTCATGGACTGTAAATATAAACCATCATACATTCGGTGGTGGGTGTGTGGGTGTCATTACAGTGCTTGGACTGTATATATCAACAGTCATTCATGGAGTGGTGGATGTGTGGATGTCATTAAAGTGCTTGGACTGAAAATATCAACAGTCATTCTTGGGGTGGTGGGTGTGTGGATGTCATTACAGTGCTTGGCCAATAAATATTAACCATCATGTATAGGGTGGTGGGTGTGTGGGTGTCATTACAGTGCTTGGACTGTAAATATCAACAGTCATTCATAGGGTGGTGGGTGTGTGAGTGTCATTACAGAACTTGGACTGTAAATATCAACAGTCATTCATTGGTGGTGGGTAAGTAGGTGTCATTATAGTGCTTGGACTGTAAATATCAAAAGTCATTCTTGGGGTGGTCGGTGTGTGGGTGTCATTACAGTGCTTAGACTGTAAATATTAACAGTCATTTATAGGGTGGTGGGTGTGTGGTTGTCATTACAGTGCTTGGACTGTAAATATCAACAATCAATCATGGGGTGGAAGGTGTGTGGGTGTCATTACATTGCTTTGACTGTAAATATCAACAGACATTCATGGGGTGGTGGGTGTGTGGGTGTCATTACAGTGTTTTGTTATAAATATCAACAGTCATTTATAAGGTTGTAGGTGTCATTAGAGTGATTGGACTGTAAATATCAACAGTCATTCATAAGGTGATGGGTGTGGGTTGTAATTACATTGTTTTGACTGTAAATATCAACAGTCATTCATGGGGTGGTGGGGGTGAGGGTGTTATTACAGTGCTTGGACTGTATATATCAACAGTCATTCATGGGGTGGTGGGTGTGTGGGTGTCATTATAGTGTTTGAACTGTAAATAGCAACAGTAATTCATGGGGTGGTGGGTGTGTTGTTGTCATTACAGTGATGGGACTATAAAAATTAAGTCATTCATGGTGTGTTGGGTGTGTGAGTGTGTCATTAGTGCTTGGACTGTAAATATCAACAGTCATTCATGGGGTGGTTGGTGTCATTACAGTGCTTGGACTGTAAATATCAACAGTAAATCATGGGGTGTTGGGTGTCATTAGAGTGCTTGGACTGTAAATATCAACAGTCATTCATGTTGTTTTGGGTGTTTGGGTGTCTATGCAGTGCTTGGACTGTAAATATCAACAGTCAATCATGGGGTGGTGGGTGTCTGGGTGTCATTACAGTGCTTGGACTGTAAATATCAACAGTGATTCATGGTGTTGTGGGTGTGTGAGTGTCTTTACAGTGTTTTGATTGTAAATATCAGCAGTCATTCATAGGGTGGTAGGTGTCATTAGAGTGATTGGACTGTAAATATTAACAGTCATTCATAGGGTGGTGGGTGTGGGGGTGTCATTACAGTGCTTGGACTGTAAATATCAACCATATTTCACGGGTAGATGGGTGTGTGAGTGTCATTACAGAAATTGGACTGTAAATATCAACAGTCATACTTTGGTGGTGGGTGTGTAGGTGTCATAATAGTGCTTGGACTGTAAATATCAAAAGTCATTCTTGGGGTGGTTTGTGTGTGGGGGACATTACAGTGCTTTGACTGAAAATATTAACAGTCATTTATAGGGTGGAGGGTGTGTGGCTGTCATTACAGTGCTTGGACTGTAAATATCAACAGTCAATCATGGGGTGGTAGGTGTGTGGGTGTCATTACATTGCTTTGTTTGTAAATATCAACAGTCATTTATAAGGTTGTAGGTGTCATTAGAGTGATTGGGCTGTAAATATCAACAGTCATTCATAAGGTGGTGGGTGTGGAAGTGTCATTACATTGTTTTGACTGTAAATATCAACAGTCATTCATGGGGTGGTGGGGGTGAGGGTGTTATTACAGTGCTTGGACTGTATATATCAACAGTCATTCATGGGGTGGTGGGTGTGTGGGTGTCATTATAGTGTTTGAACTGTAAATATCAACAGTCATTCGAGGGGTGGTGGGTGGCATTACAGTGCTTGGACTCTAAATATCAACAGTCATTCATAGAGTGGTGGGTGTGTGAGTGTCATTACATCGTTTTGACTATAAATATCAACAGTCATTCATGGGGTTGTGGGTTTTTGGGTGTCTATGCAGTGCTTGGAGTGTAAATATCAACAGTCAATCATTGGGTGGTGGGTGTGTGGTTGTCATTACAGTGCTTGGACTGTAAATATCGACAGTCATTTACGGGATGGTGGGTGTGTTGGTGTCATTACAATGTTTTGATTGTAAATATCAACAGTCATTCATAGGGTGGTAGGTGTTATTAGAGTGCTTGAACTGTAAATATCAACAGTCATTCATGGGGTGGTCGGTGTGTGGGTGTCATTATAGTGCTTGGACTGTAAATATCAACAGTCACTCATGGGGTGGTGGTTGTGTGTGTCATTAGTGCTTGGACTGTAAATATCAACAGTCATTCATGGGGTGGTGGGTGTGTGGGTGTCATTACAGTGGTTAGACTGTAATTATCAACAGTCCTTCATGGATTGGTGGGTGTGTGGGTGTCATTACAGTGCTTAGACTGTAAATATCAACAGTCATTTATTGGGTGGTGGGTGTGTGGGTGTCATTACAGTGCTTGGACAGTAAATATCAATAGTCAATCATGGGAAGGTCGGTGTGTGGGTGTCATTATAGTGCTTGGACTGTAAATATCAACAGTCATTCATGAGGTGGTGGGTGGGCGGGTGTCATTACAGTGTTTTAACTAAAAATATCAACATTCATTTATTGGGTGGTGGGTGTCATTAGAGTGCTTGGAGTGTAAATATCAACAGTCATTCATGGGGTGGTGAACTTGTGGGTGTCACAACAGTGATTGGACTGTAAATATCAACAGTCATTAATGGGGTGGTGAGTGTGTGAGTGTCATTACAGTTCCTGGACTGCTAATATAAACTATCATACATTAGGTGGTGGGTGTGTGGGTGTCATTACACTGCTTAGACTGTAAATATTAACAGTCATTTATAGGGTGGTGGATGTGTGGATGTCATTACAGTGCTTGGACTGAAAATATCAACAGTCATTCATAGGGTGGTGGGTGTGTGAGTGTAATTACAGAGCTTGGACTGTATATATCAACAGACATTCATGGGGTGGTGGGTGTGTAGGTGTCATTACATTGCTTGGACTGTAAATATCAAAAGTCATTCTTGGGGTGGTCGGTGTGTGGGTTTCATTACATTGCTTAGACTGTAAATATCAACAGTCATTTATGGGGTGGTGGGTGTGTGGCTGTCATTACAGTGCTTGGACTGTAAATATCAACAGTCAATCATGGGGTGGTGGGTGTGTGGGTGTCATTACAGTGCTTTGACTGTAAATATCAACAGTCATTCATGGGGTGGTGGGTGTGTGTTGTCATTAGTGCTTGGACTGTAATTATCAACAGTCAATCATGGGGTGGTTGGTGTTATTACAGTGCTTGGACTGTAAATATCAACAGTTAATCATGGGGTGTTGGTTGTCATTAGAGTGCTTGGACTGTAAATATCAACAGTCATTCATGGGGTTTTGGTGTTTGGGTGTCTATGCAGTGCTTGGACTGTAAATATCAACAGTCATTCATGGGGTGGTGGGTGTGTGGGTGTCATTACAGTGCTTGGACTGTAAATATCAACAGTCATTTATGGGCTGGTGGGTGTGTGGGTGTCATTACAGTGCTGGGACTGTAATTATCAGCAGTCATTCATGAGGTGGTGGGTGTGTGGGTGTCATTACAGTGTTTTAATTATAAATATCAACATTCATTTATTGGGTGTTGGGTGTCATTACAGTGCTTTGACTATATATATCAACAGTTATTCATGTGGTGGTGCATGTGTGGGTGTAATGACAGTTCTTGGACTGTAAATATCAACAGTCATTAATGGGGTGGTGAGTGTGTGGGTGTCATTACAGTTCTTGAACTGTAAATATCAACCATCATTAATGTGTGGGTGTCATTACAGAGCTCAGACTGTAAATATTAACAGTTATTCCTGGGGTGGTGGGTGTGTTGGTGTCATTATAGTGCTTGGACTATAAATATCAACAGTCAATCATGGGGTGGTGGGTGTGTGGGTGTCATTACAGTGGTTGGACTGTAATTATCAACAGTCCTTCATGGATTGGTGGGTGTGTGGGTGTCATTACAGTGCTTAGACTGTAAATATCAACAGTCATTTATTGGGTGGTGGGTGTGTGGGTGTCATTACAGTGCTTGGACAGTAAATATCAATAGTCAATCATGGGAAGGTCAGTGTGTGGGTGTCATTATAGTGCTTGGACTGTAAATGTCAACAGTCATTCAAAAGGTGGTGAGTGGGCGGGTGTCATTACAGTGTTTTAACTAAAAATATCAACATTCATTTATTGGGTGGTGGGTGTCATTAGAGTGCTTGGAGTGTAAATATCAACAGTCATTCATGGGGTGGTGCATGTGTGGGTGTCACAACAGTGAATGGACTGTAAATATCAACAGTCATTAATGGGGTGGTGAGTGTGTGAGTGTCATTACAGTTCCTGGACTGCTAATATAAACTATCATACATTAGGTGGTGGGTGTGTGGGTGTCTTTACACTGCTTAGACTGTAAATATTAACAGTCATTTATAGGGTGGTGGGTGTGTGGATGTCATTACAGTGCTTGGACTGAAAATATCAACAGTCATTCTTAAGGTGGTGGGTGTGTGGGTGTCATTACAGTGATTGGCCTATAAATATTAACCGTCATTTATGGGGTGGTGGGTGTGTGGGTGTCATTACAGTGCTTGGACTGTAAATATCAACAGTCATTCATAGGGTAGTGGGTGTGTGAGTGTAATTACATAGCTTGGACTGTATATATCAACAGACATTCATGGGGTGGTGGGTGTGTAGGTGTCATTACATTGCTTGGACTGTAAATATAAAAAGTCATTCTTGGGGTGGTCGGTGTGTGGGTGTCATTACATTGCTTAGACTGTAAATATCAACAGTCATTTATGGGGTGGTGGGTGTGTGGCTGTCATTACAGTGCTTGGACTGTAAATATCAACAGTTAATCATGAGGTGGTGGGTGTGTGGGTGTCATTACAGTGCTTTGACTGTAAATATCAACAGTCATTCTTGGGGTGGTGGGTGTGTGGGTGTCATTACAGTGTTTTGATTGTAAATATCAACAGCCATTTAAAAGGTGGTGGGTGTCATTAGAGTGCTTGAACTGTAAATATCAACAGTAATTCATAAGGTTGTAGGTGTGGGGGTGTCATTACAGTGCTTGGACTGTAAATATCAACAGTCATTCATGGGGTGGTGGGTGTGTGTTGTCATTAGTGCTTGGACTGTAATTATCAACAGTCAATCATGGGGTGGTTGGTGTTATTACAGTGCTTGGACTGTAAATATCAACAGTTAATCATGGGGTGTTGGTTGTCATTAGAGTGCTTGGACTGTAAATATCAACAGTCATTCATGGGGTTTTGGTGTTTGGGTGTCTATGCAGTGCTTGGACTGTAAATATCAACAGTCATTCATGGGGTAGTGGGTGTGTGGGTGTCATTACAGTGCTTGGACTGTAAATATCAACCATCATTTATGGGGTGGTGTTTGTGTGGGTGTCATTACAGTTCCTGGACTGTAAAAATTAACAGTCATTCATAGGGTGGTGGGTGTGTGAGTGTCATTACAGAGCTTGGACTGTAAATATCAACAGTCATTCATGGGCTGGTGGGTGTGTGGGTGTCATTACAGTGCTTAGACTGTAAATATCAACAGTCAGTTATTGGGTTGTGGGTGTGTGGGTGTCATTACAGTGATTGGACTGTAAATATTAACAGTCAATCATGGGGTGGTCGGTGTGTGGGTGTCCTTACAGTGCTGGGACTGTAATTATCAACAGTCATTCATGAGGTGGTGGGTGTGTGGGTGTCATTACAGTGTTTTAACTATAAATATCAACATTCATTTATTGGGTGTTGGGTGTCATTACAGTGCTTTGACTATAAATATCAACAGTCATTCATGGGGTGGTGCATGTGTGGGTGTAATGACAGTTCTTGGACTGTAAATATCAACAGTCATTAATGGGGTGGTGAGTGTGTGGTGTCATTACAGTTCTTGAACTGTAAATATCAACCATCATTAATGTGTGGGTGTCATTACAGAGCTCAGACTGTAAATATTAACAGTTATTCCTGGGGTGGTGGGTGTGTTGGTGTCATTACAGTGCTTGGACTATAAATATCAACAGTCATTCATGGGGTTTTGGTGTTTAGGTGTCTATGCAGTGCTTGGACTGTAAATATCAACAGTCATTCATGGGGTGGTGGGTGTGTGGGTGTCATTACAGTGCATGGACTGTAAATATCAACAGTCAATCATGGGGTGGTGGGTGTGTGGGTGTCATTACAGTGCTTAGACTGTAATTATCAACAGTCCTTTATGGGTTTGTGGGTGTGTGGGTGTCATTACAGTGCTTAGACTGTAAATATCAACAGTCATTTTTTGGGTGGTGGGTGTGTGGGTGTCATTACAGTGCTTGGACTGTAAATATCAATAGTCAATCATGGGATGGTCAGTGTGTGGGTGTCATTACAGTGCTTGGACTGTAAATATCAACAGTCATTCATGAGGTGGTGGGTGTGTGGGTGTCATTACAGTGTTTTAACTATAAATATCAACATTCATTTATTGGGTGGTGGTTGTCATTAGAGTGCTTGGACTGTAAATATCAACAGTCATACATGGGGTGGTGCATGTGTGGGTGTCATGACAGTGCTTGGACTGTAAATATCAACAGTCATTCATGGGGTGTAAGGGAGACTGCGGTGGTGAAAGGACGTGTCTCGTTAGCTCCGTTACATGTATAAACAGTGCTAGTGTCTTCATTAACAGTGCAGTGCTAGTGCGCCTGTATATGTTTTGGCACGTCCAGCATGGGTTCTCCAGTTGACGAGTTGTGCATTGTCTGTCATGAGCGAGATTATGGAAAGGTCAAGTGGCTGAAATGTCTCAAGTGCAAATTGGGTGGCCATAGCACTTGTACGAGAATGACTGGTTTGAAATCAAATGCTTCGGAAGTAAATTGGGTTTGTGATCCTTGTGCTCTAGTGATAAATAGTGAAGTTCACCTTCGAGAGGAGATTAATGTAATGAAAAGTGATATTATTGAAATCAAGAATATGCTGAAGGATATAAGACTACCCGAGAATCTTCAGAATAGTGTAATGGCTGCTTTGCCGGCTCTGACTGACGGGGTCACGCTGGCTGTGGAAGAGGCTGTGTCAGCTCAATCGGGCCAGGTGGAAAAAGATGGCATGAACTGGGCTGAGGTGGTGTCGAGAAGCAGGAAACGGAAACGCACACAGAAAAATAAGAATCTTCTTATTATTAAAGCAAAGGGTAGCAAAAAAGCGGTTGATATGAAGAAAGAGGTCGAAGAATTGTTGTCGGATGTTCAAATTATGGACTCCAAATTCACTAACAAGGGAAATATTGTTATAAATCTTGAATCTGAAGAGAAGAGAAATGCTGCACAAAATAAGTTACACGAGGTGGGGAATTTAATTGTTTCCAATGGGAAGCGATGGGACCCCAAAATTATGGTATGTAATGTGGCTCGGAATGAGGACAAGGAATCGCTCATTGAAGAAATTATTGTAAGGAATAATTTGGAATCGATTGACGGAGTTATGAATAAAATGAAAATTGTTTCTGAAAGACCAGCTGCGGGAGGGACTGTACATTATGTACTGAAGTGTGATCCAGAGGTACGTGCAAGAATTCACGGGATGAATGACAAGCTGAAGCTGAAGTGGGGCGTTCATCAGGTATACGATCGTTATTTTCCACTACTGTGTTACCACTGCCTGAAATTCGGTCACAAGTCGGATAGTTGCCAATGCAAGGTCAAAGGTCATGCACCCCACTGATATAAGTGTGCAGGTCAGCATGAAGGTCGCTCTTGCCAGTCTGATGTGAGAAAATGCTTCAACTGTGCTGCTTCAAAATGTCAAAGCGAACACTCTGTAAGTAGTTTGTCTTGCCCCATTTTCACCTCGGAAGTAAATAGGATCAGACTCAACACTAACCACGGCTTTTAATATGCAAAGTTTTAATTGTGGACTATTGAACGTGCAGTCTGCTAAAAATAAAACATTTGAGATACGCCAGACGATTGTTGATGGCTGTTTAGATTTTTATGCCATTACTGAGACGTGGTTAACGAAATTTGACACAGCTGCTATCCAGGAAATGACTCCGGTGACTCATTCTTTTTTACATAAACCGAGGTGTACGGGTCGAGGCGGAGGTGTTGGTCTATTTGTTTCAAATTCTATAAAGAAGGTGAAGGTATGCAAGTCGCCGGGGTTTGAAAGTTTCGAACTCCTTCAGGTTGAGTGTCAAGCTGGTGGAAGCAAAGTAACGTTTATAACAATATATAGACCCCCTGCTACTAGCCCTGGTTTATTCATTGATGAGCTTGAGCTGTACCTCGAGACGGTTGACATGATTAGCTCTAATGTCATTGTGTTGGGAGATTTTAATTTTTGGCTTGATACTCCAGGAGCCCGCTATGTTCAGCGATTTACAGATATGTTAACCTGGTCAATGTAGTGAACAAGCCCACATCGATTTGTGGCCATATTATTGATTTGGTCTTGGTGGACACATCTGGAGACCTGGTACGTAACCTTCAGGTGGACGATGTATGCTCCCTTTCACCGGTACACAAACTTGTGGTGTTTAATCTGAACCTGTTGTTGAGTAAAAGGCAAGTAAAGAATATTTCTTTTCGGTCCAGAAGAAATTTTAATAGTGATGGTCTACTATCACTCGTTTGTAATAAGATAGTCGAGCAATACGGTGATTTGTGCAATCATGGGTGGGCAGTGAAAGGAGAGTGTCATGACTGTTTGTACAATCTATACAATTACACACTGAAGTCTGAATACGACAAAATGTGTCCTATAGTTGAGAAGAAAATAATAGTGAAAGATGAGTCTCCGTGGTTCAACAATGACATAAATAAAGCGAAAATTAATAAAAAAAAGATGGAAAGACGGTGGCGCAAGTATCGTACTGAGGAATGTAGACATGCATACACTCAAGCACGAAACTACGAATTAAGGCTTGTCACCAAGAGAAAGTGCAGTTATTACAAAGAGAAAACTGAAATGGCGGGATCGAATATACACGAGCTCTACAAGATACTTGACTGCCTGACTGGTGATAAGAGGAAGCACAAGTTGCCGGAGAGCTGTTCGGATAGCAATTTGGCCAATGATTTTGTATATTTTTTCGATAATAAGATCAAGAATATTATATCGACGTTTGTGAGTGATAGTTCGCATATGGTTATGAGTGAACAAACTTCTGATATTAAACTGAGTGAGTTCCGAATTGTGAGTGAATTGACTGTTAGTGAGATGATCAAGAAGGCAAAACCAACTTACTCTGCAATTGACCCTATGCCGTTCAAGCTGTTTAACAGAAACAAAAGGTTTGATCGTCTGGTCAGCGTTATCACAAAAATGGTAAATGTGAGTATTGCTAATAGTGTGTTCCCAAACTCCGAAAAGCAAGCTATTGTAACACCCATATTGAAGGGGAATCTTGACCCCCAATCTTTCAGCTCATTTCGTCCTGTATCCAATTTAACTTTTCAATCCAAGATTTTGGAAAAGGTAATTTTAACTCAATTGATGGATTATTTGGATATGGTTGGTGCAATTCATGATAACCAGTCAGCCTACCGTCGTCTGTATTCCACGGAGACTGCTCTGTGTTCTATCGTAAGTGACATGCGCACTTTGATGGATGATGGAAAAAGTGGTCTGTTGGTATTACTGGATTTGAGTGCTGCATTCGACACAGTAGTGCACAGTGTCTTATTGAGTGTCTGTGAACGTATTGGTATAATAGGTGCTGCTCTCTCGTACCTGAAGAGTTACCTGACTGGCCGCAACTACTGTGTAAAAATAGGAAATGAATTTTCTGACGCAATACCATTAACAAGAGGTGTGCCTCAGGGTAGTGTTTTAGGCCCAATACTCTTCTGTTTATATACTACAGATCTTTCTGTACTACTTGAAAAGTACGAAGTCAGATTCAAGCTTTTTGCGGATGACACGCAGTTTTACATGTCATTCACAAATATACACGATTCAGAAACTCATTTGAGCTCTGTCCTTACTGACATTAAGCAATGGATGGATTCCAGGCAGCTTAAATTAAATCAAGATAAAACAGAATGTCTGTATGTCGGTCGTAGAACTGACTTCGACAGCTTGGGAGTACGTAAACTGAAAGTGAATGATAGGGAAATCACAATCAACAAATGTGTGAAGAGTCTCGGGGTGATGTTGGACAGTGAGCTAATGATGAGAGATCAGATTGGTCATGTGGTTCAAATTGCTGGATACCACTTGAGGAATTTGGCTTTCGTAAGGAAATACCTTGATCAGAGTGTGATGATGAAACTGGTTTACAATCATGTTCTAAGTAAATTGGATTACTGTAATTCCCTATATTACGGCTTGCCTGATTATCTATTGAAGAAACTCCAGATGATCACGAACAGAGCTGCGAGATTGATACGAGGTCTGTCAAGAAGAGATCGAATAACACCAGCACTCATACAACTACATTGGCTTCCTATTAAGGCACGTATCGTTTACAAGCAGTGTGTTATGGTTCATCAAGCGTTAAATTTTGGCAAACCAGTTTACATGCGAGATATGCTCCTGGACTTTCATGTGGATACCAATGTAGAATTGCGACATAGCAGCGAGGTGAATAGGCTTCTGGAACCAAGATTCAGAAGGGAATGTGGAAAAAGAGCGTTCGCATAGTGCTCCTCGCCTCTACAACAACCTTCCGAGCTTCGTTAGGGCAGTGAAACAGCTGCTCTATTCAAAAAGAGACTGAAGACACACCTCTTCACCGAGTCTTACGACCTCATAAATGAAGAAATGAGACCAAGTTTCCGGCTTTAGTTGATCTACGGAGGGACTTGGAGAGCTGGCAACGGCTGAAAGTCCCTAGAAGCCATCACATAAGTAACATAAGTAAGTAAGAGTGTGTGGGTGTCATTACGGTTCCTGGACTGTAAATATAAACCATCATACATTCGGTGGTGGGTGTGTGGGTGTCATTACAGTGCTTGGACTGTAAATATCAAGAGTCATTCATGGGGTGCTGGGTGTGTGGATGTCATTAAAGTGCTTGGACTGAAAATATCAACAGTCATTCTTGGGGTGGTGGGTGTGTGGATGTCATTACAGTGCTTGGCCATTAAATATTAACCATCATGTATGGGGTGGTGGGTGTGTGGGTGTCATTACAGTGCTTGGACTGTAAATATCAACAGTCATTCATAGGGTGGTGGGTGTGTGAGTGTCATTACAGAACTTGGACTGTAAATATCAACAGTCATTCATTGGTGGTGGGTGTGTAGGTGTCATTATACTGCTTGGACTGTAAATATCAAAAGTCATTCTTGGGGTGGTCGGTGTGTGGGTGTCATTACAGTGCTTAGACTGTAAATATTAACAGTCATTTATAGGGTGGTTGGTGTGTGGTTGTCATTACAGTGCTTGGACTGTACATATCAACAGTCAATCATGGGGTGGAAGGTGTGTGGGTGTCATTACATTGCTTTGACTGTAAATATCAACAGACATTCATCGGGTAGTGGGTGTGTGGGTGTCATTACAGTGTTTTGTTTGTAAATATCAACAGTCATTTATAAGGTTGTAGGTGTCATTAGAGTGATTGGACTGTAAATATCAACAGTCATTCATAAGGTGATGGGTGTGGGGGTGTTATTACAGTGCTTGGACTGTATATATCAACAGTCATTCATGGGGTGGTGTGTGTGTGGGTGTCATTATAGTGTTTGAACTGTAAATAGCAACAGTCATTCATGGGGTGGTGGGTGTGTGGTTGTCATTACAGTGCTGGGACTATAAAAATTAAGTCATTCATGGTGTGTTGGGTGTGTGAGTGTGTCATTAGTGCTTGGACTGTAAATATCAACAGTCATTCATGGGGTGGTTGGTGTCATTACAGTGCTTGGACTGTAAATATCAACAGTAAATCATGGAGTGTTGGGAGTCATTAGAGTGCTTGGACTGTAAATATCAACAGTCATTCATGGGGTTTTGGGTGTTTGGGTGTCTATGCAGTGCTTGGACTGTAAATATCAACAGTCAATCATGGGGTGGTGGGTGTCTGGGTGTCATTACAGTGCTTGGACTGTAAATATCAACAGTAATTCATGGGGTTGTGGGTGTGTGGGTGTCTTTACAGTATTTTGATTGTAAATATCAGCAGTCATTCATAGGGTGGTAGATGTCATTAGAGTGATTGGACTGTAAATATTAACAGTCATTCATGGGGTGGTGGGTGTGGGGGTGTCATTACAGTGCTTGGACTGTAAATATCAACCATATTTCACGGGTAGATGGGTGTGGGGGTGTCATTACAGTACTTGTACTGTAAATATCAACAGTCATTCATGGGGTGGTGGATGAGTGGGTGTCATTACAGTACTTAGACTGTAAATATCAATAGTCATTCATGGGGTGGAGGGTGTGAGGGTGTCATTACAGTACTTAGACTGTATATATCAACAATCATTCATAGGGTGGTGGGTGTGTGGGTGTCATTATAGTGTTTGGACTGTAAATATCAACAGTCATTCATGGGGTGGTGGGTGTGTGGATGTCATTAAAGTGCTTGGACTGAAAATATCAACAGTCATTCTTGGGGTGGTGGGTGTGTGGATGTCATTACAGTGCTTGGCCTATAAATATTAACCATCATGTATGGGGTGGTGGGTGTGTGGGTGTCATTACAGTGCTTGGACTGTAAATATCAACAGTCATTCATAGGGTGGTGGGTGTGTGAGTGTCATTACATAACTTGGACTGTAAATATCAACAGTCATTCATTGGTGGTGGGTGTGTGGGTGTCATTACAGTGCTTGGACTGTAAATATCAACAGTCATTCTTAGGGTGGTGGGTGTGTAAGTGTTATTACAGAGCTTGGACTGTAAATATCAACAGTCATTAATGGAGTGGTGGGTGTGTGGGTGTCATTACAGTGCTTAGACTGTAAATATCAACAGTTATTTATTGGGTGGGTGGGTGTGAGTGTGTCATTACAGTGCTTGGACTGTAAATATCAACAGTCATTAATGGGGTGGTAATTGTGTGGGTGTCATTAAGATGCTTGGACTGTAAATATCAACCATAATTCATGGGGTTGTGGGTGTGGGGGTGTCATTACAGTGCTTAGACTGTAAATATCAACAGTCAATCATGGGGTGGTGGGTGTGTGGTTGTCATTACAGTGCTTAGACTGTAAATATCAACAGTCATTCATAGGGTCGTGGGTGTGTGAGTGTTATTACAGAGTTTGAAATGTATATATCAACAGTCATTCATGGAGTGGTGGGTGTGTGGGTGTCATTACAGTGCTTAGACTTTAAATATCAACAGTCATTTTTGGGGTGGTGGTTGTGTGGGTGTCATTACAGTGCTTAGACTGTAAATATCAACAGTCATTTATGGGGTGGTGGGTGTGTGGATGTCATTACAGTGCTTGGACTGAAAATATTAAGTCATTTATGTGGTGGTGGGTGTGTGGGTGTTATTACAGTACTTGGACTATAAATATCAACCTTTATTTATGGGGTGGTGGGAGTGTGGTTGTCATTACAGAGCTTGGACTGTAAATCTCAACAGTCATTCATAGGGTGGTGGTTGTGTGAGTGTCATTACAGTGCTTGGACTGTAAATATCTACAGTCATTCATAGGGTGGTGGGTGTCATTAGATTGCTTGAACAGTAAATATCAACAGTTATTTATGGGGTGGTGGGTGTGTACGTGTCATAACAGTTCTTGGACTGTAAATATCAACCATAATTCATAGAGTGGTGGGTGTGGGGGTGTCATTACAGTGCTTTGAATGTAAATATCAGCAGTCATTCATTGGGTGGTTGGTGTGTGGGTGTCATTATGGTGCTTGAACTGTAAATATCCACAGTCATTCATGGGGTGGTGGGTGTGTGGGTATCATTACAGTGCTTGGACTGTAAATATCAATTCATTCATGGGGTGGTGGGTGTGTGTGTTATTAGTGCATGGACTATTAATATCAACAGCTATTCATGGGGTGGTGGGTGGCATTACAGTGCTTGGACTGTAAATATCAACAGTCATTCATGGGTTGATGGGTTTGTGGGTGTCATTACAGAGCTTGGACTGTAAATATCAACAGTCATTCATGGGGTGGTGGGTGTTTGGGTGTCATTACAGTGCTTGGACTGATAATATCAACAGTCAATCATGGGATGGTGGTTGTGTGGATGTCATTACACTCCTTGGACTGTAAATATTAACAGTCATTCATTGGGTGGTATGTGTGTGGGTGTCATTAATGTGCTTGGACTGTAAATATCAACAGTCATTCATGGGGTGGTGAGTGTGTCTGTGTCATTACCGTTCGTAGACTGTAAATTTCAACCATCATTCATTGGGTGGTGGGTGTGTGGGTGTCATTACAGTGCTTGGACTGTAAATATTAACAGTCATCTATTCTGTGGTGGGTGTCATAAGAGTGCTTGGACTGAAAATATCAACCAACATTAATGGGGTGGTAGGTGTGTGGGTGTCATTACAGTGCTTGAACTGTAACTATCAACAGTAATTCATTCATTGTGGTGGGTGTGTGAGTGTCATTACAGAGCTTGGACTGTAAATATCAACAGTTATTCATAAGGTGGTGGGTTTGTGGGTATCATGAAAGTGCTTGGACTGTAAATATCAACAGTCATTCAAGGGGTGGTGAGTGTGTGGGTGTTATTGCAGTTCTTGGACTGTAAATATCAATCATCATTCAATAGGTGGTGGGTGTGTGGGTGTCAATACAGTGTTTGGACTGTAAATAATAACAGTTATTTATGGTTTGGTGAGTGTGTGCTTGTCATTACAGTTCTTGGACTGTAAATATCAACAGTCATTCATGGGGTGGTAGGTGTATGGGTGTCATTACAGTGCTTGGACTGTAAATATCAACAGTCATTCATGGGGTGGTAGGTGTGTGAGTGTCATTACAATGTTTTGATTGTAATTATCAACAGTCATTTATAGGGTGGTGGGTGTCATTACAGTGCTTGGACTGTAAATATCATCAGTCATTCATGGGGTGGTGGTTGGGTGAGTGTCATTACAGTGATTTGATTAAAATATTAACAGTCATTTATAAGGTGGTGGATATCATTAGAGTGCTTGGACTGTACATATCAACTGTCATTCATGGGGTTGTGGGTGTGTGGGTGTCATTACATTGCTTGGACTGTTAATATCAACAGTCAATCATGGGGTGGTGTGTGTGTTGGTGTCATTACAGTGCTTGGACTATAAATATCAACTATAATTCAAGGGTCGTGGGTGTTGGGGTGTCATTACAGTGCTTTGAGTGTAAATATCAACCGTCATTTATTGGGTGGTGGGTAGCATTACAGTGCTTGGACTGTAAATATCAACAGTCAATCATAGGATGATGGGTGTGTGGGTGTTGTTACTGTGCTTGGACTGTAAATATCAACAGTCATTTATTGGGTGGTGGGTGTTTGGGTGTCATTACATTGCTTGGACTGTAAATATCAACAGTCATTCAAGGGGTTGTGGGTGTGTAGGTGTCATTACAGTGCTTGGACTGTAAATATCAACAGTCATTCATAGGGTGGTGGGTGTGTGAGTGTTATTATAGAGCTTGGATTGTAAATATCAACAGTTATTCATGGAGTGGTGGGTGTGTAGGTGTCATTACTGTGCTTGGACTGTAAATATCAACAGTCGTTCTTGGGGTGGTGGTTGTGTGGGTGTCATTACAGTGCTTAGACTGTAAATATCAACAGTCATTTATGGGGTGATGGGTGTGACTGTGTCATTACAGTGCTTAGACTGTAAATATCAACAGTCATTCATGGGGTGGTGAGTGTGTGTGTGTAATTAAAGTTTTTGGACTGTAAATATCAACCATCATTCATTAGGTGGAGGTTGAGTGGGTGTCATTACATTGCTTGGACTGTGAATATCAACAGTCATTCGTAGTGTGATGAGTATGTGGGTGTTATTACAGTGCTTTGACTGTAAATATCAACAGTCAATCATGGGGTGGTGGGTGTGTGTTTGTCATTACAGTTATTGGACTGTAAATATCAAAAGTCATTCATGGGGTGGTGGGTGTATGGGTGTCATTACAGTGTTTTGATTGTAAATATCAACAGTCATTCATAAGGTGGTGAGTATCATTAAAGTGCTTGGACTGTAAATATCAACAGTCATTCATGGGGCTGTGGGTGTGTGGGTGTCATTACAGTGCTTGGACTGTAAATATCAACTATAATTCATGGGATCGTGGGTGTTGGGGTGTCATTACATTGCTTTGACTGTAAATATCAACAGTCATTTATGGGGTGGTGGGTGTGAGGGTGTCATTACAGTGCTTGTACTGAAAATGTCATAAGTCATTCATGGGGTGGTAGGTGTGTGAGTGTCATTACAGTGTTTTGATTGTAATTATCAACAGTCATTCATAGGGTGGTGGGTGTCATTACAGTGCTTGGACTGTAAATATCAACAGTCATTTATGGGGTGGTGGTTGTGTGAGTGTCATTACAGTGCTTGGACTGTAAATATCAACAGTCATTTATAGGGTAGTGGGTGTTTGGGTGTCATTACATTGCTTGGACTGTAAATATCAACAGTCATTTATAGGGTGGTGGGTGTTTGGGTGTCATTACATTGCTTGGACTGTAAATATCAACAGTCAATCAAGGGGTGGTGGGTGTGTGGGTGTCATTACAGTGCTTGGACTGTAAATATCAACAGTCATTCATGGGGTGGTAGGTGTGTGAGTGTCATTACAGTGTTTTAATCGTAATTATCAACAGTCATTTATAGGGTGGTGGGTGTCATTACAGTGCTTGGACTGTAAATATCAACAGTCATTTATGGGGTGGTGGTTGGGTGAGTGTCATTACAGTGATTTGATTAAAATATTAACAGTCATTCATAAGGTGGTGGGTATCATTAGAGTGCTTGGACTGTAAATATCAACTGTCACTCATGGGGCTGTGGGTGTGTGGGTGTCATTACAGTGCTTGGAATGTAAATATCAACTATAATTCATGGGGTCGTGGGTGTTGGGGTGTCATTACAGTGCTTTGACTGTAAATATCAACAGTCATTTATAGGGTGGTGGGTGTGAGGGTGTCATTACAGTGCTTGGACTGAAAATGTCAACAGTCATTCATGGGGTGGTAGGTGTGTGAGTGTCATTACAGTGTATTGATTGTAATTATCAACAGTCATTCATAGGGTGGTGGGTGTCATTACAGTGCTTGGACTGTAAATATCAACAGTAATTCATGGGGTGGTGGTTGTGTGGGTGTCATTTCATTGCTTGGACTGTAAATATCAACCATAATTCATGGGGTGGTCGGTGTGGGGGTGTCATTACAGTGCTTGGACTTTAAATATCAAATGTCAATCATGGGGTGGTGGGTGTTTTGGTGTCATTACAGTGCTTGGACTGTAAATATCAACAGTCTTTTATGAGGTGGTGGGTGTATGGGTGTCATTACAGTGATTTGATTTTAAATATCAACAGTCATTCATAGGGTCGTGGTTATCATTAGAGTGCTTGGACAGTAAATATCAACAGTCATTCATGGGGTTGTGAGTGTGTGGGTGTCATTACAGTGCTTGGACTGTAAATATCAACCATCATTTAAGTGGTGGTGGGTGTGTGGGTGTCATTACATTGCTTGGACTATAAATATCAACCATCATTTATAGGGTGGTGGGTGTGTGAGTGTCATTACAGTGCTTGGACTGTAAACATCAACAGTCATTCATAGGGTGGTGGGTGTGTGAGTGTCATTACAGAGCTTGGACTGTAAATATCAACAGTCATTCATGGGGTTGTGGGTGTGTGGATGTCATTAAAGTGCTTGGACTGTAAATATCAACAGTCAGTCATGGGGTAGTTGGTGTGTGGGTGTCATTACAGTGCTTGGACTGTAAATATTAACAGTCATTCATGGGGTGGTGGTGTATGGGTGTTGTTACAGTGATTTGATTGTAAATATCTACAGTCATTCATAGGGTGGTGGGTATCATTCGAGTGCTTGGACTGTAAATATCAATAGTCATTCATGGGGTTGTGGGTGTGTGGGTGTCATTACAGTGCTTGGACTGTAAATATCAACTATAATTCATGGGGTCATGGGTGTTTAGGTGTCATTACATTGCTTGGACTGTAAATATCAACAGTCATTCATAGGGTGATAGGTGTGTGGGTGTCATTACAGAGCTTGGACTGTAAATATCAACAGTCATTAATGGAGTTGTGGGTGTGTGGGTGTCATTACAGTGCTTGGACTATAAATATCAACAGTCACTCTTGGGGTGGTGGTTGTGTGGGTGTCATTACAGTGCTTAGACTGTAAATATCAACAGTCATTTATGGGGGGTGGGTGTGAGTGTGTCATTACAGTGCTTGGACTGTAAATATCAACAGTCATTCATGGGGTGGTTAGTGTGTGGGTGTCATTACAGTTTTTGGACTGTAAATATCAACCATCATATATTGGGTTGTGGGTGAGTGGGTGTCATTACAGTGCTTGGACTGTGAATATCAACAGTCATTCAAGGGGTGGTGAGTGTGTGGGTGTTATTACAGTGCTTTGACTGTAAATATCAACAGTCTTTAGGAGGGTGGTGGGTGTCATTAGAGTGCATGGACTGTAAATATTAACAGTCATTCATGGGGCAATGGGTGTGTGGATGTCATTACAGTGCTTGGACTGAAAATATCAACAGTCATTTATGGGGTGGTGGGTGTGTGGGTGTCATTACATTGCTTGGACTATAAATATCAACCGTCATTTATGGGGTGGTGGGTGTGTGTGTGTCATTACAGTGCTTGGGCTGTAAATATCAACAGTCATTCTTGGGGTGGTGGTTGTGTGGGTGTCATTACAGTGCTTGGAGTGTAAATTTCAACAGTCATTCATGGGGTGGTGAGTGTGTGTGTGTCATTACAGTTTTTGGACTGTAAATATCAACCATCATTCATTGGGTGGTGGGTGAGTGGGTGTCATTACAGTGCTTGGACTGTGAATATCAACAGTCATTCGTAGGGTGGTGAGTGTGTTGGTGTTATTACAGTGTTTTGACTGTAAATATCAACAGTCATGCAGAGATTGGTTGGTGTCATTTGAGTGCTTGGACTGTAAATATTAACAGTCATTCATGGGGTGGTGGGTGTGTGGATGTCATTACAGTGCTTGGACTGAAAATATCAACAGTCATTTATGGGATGGTGGGTGTGTGGGTGTCATTACATTGCTCGGACTATAAATATCAACCGTCATTTATGGGGTTGTGGGTGTGTGGGTGTCATTATAGTGCTTGGACTGTAAATATCAACAGTCAATTGTAGGGTGGTGTTTGTGTGGGTTTCATTACACTGTTATGATTGTAAATATCAACAGTCATTTATAGGGTGGTGGGTATCATTAAAGTGCTTGGACTGTAAATATCAACTGTCATTCATGGGGCTGTGGGTGTGTGGGTGTCATTACAGTGCTTGGAATGTAAATATCAACTATAATTCATGGGGTCGTGGGTGTTGGGGTGTCATTACAGTGCTTTGACTGTAAATATCAACAGTCATTTATGGGGTGGTGGGTGTGAGGGTGTCATTACAGTGCTTGGACTGAAAATATCAACAGTCATTCATGGGGTGGTAGGTGTGTGAGTGTCATTACAGTGTATTGATTGTAATTATCAACAGTCATTCATAGGGTGGTAGGTGTCATTACAGTGCTTGGACTGTAAATATCAACAATAATTTATGGGGTGGTGGTTGTGTGGGTGTCATTACAGAGCTTGGACTGTAAATATCAACAGTCAATCATGGGGTGGTTTGTGTGTGGGTGTTATTACAGTGTTTTGATTGTAATTATCAACAGTCATTCATAGGGTGGCGGGTGTCATTACAGTGCATGGACTGTAAATATCAGCAGTAATTCATGAAGTGGTGGTTGTGTGGGTGTCATTTCATTGCTTGGACTGTAAATATCAACCATAATTCATGGGGTGGTGGGTGTGGGGGTGTCATTACAGTGCTTGGACTGTAAATATCAACAGTCATTCATGAGGTGGTGGGTGTGTGGGTGTCATTACAGTGCGTGGACTGTAAATATCAACAGTCATTCTTGGCGTGGTTTGTGTGTGGGTGTCATTACAGTGTTTTGATTGTAATTATCAACAGTCATTCATAGGGTGGTGGGTGTCATTACAGTGCTTGGACTGTAAATAACAGCAGTAATTCATGGGGTGGTGGTTGTGTGGGTGTCATTTCATTGCTTGGACTGTAAATATCAACAGTCAATCATGGGGTGGTGGGTGTGTGGGTGTCATTACAGTGCTTGGACTGTAAATATCAACAGTCTTTCATGAGGTGGTGGGTGTATGGGTGTCGTTACAGTGATTTGATTGTAAATATTAACAGTCATTCATAGGGTCGTGGTTATCAATAGAGTGTTTGGACTGTAAATATCAACAGTCATTCATGGGGTTGTGGGTGTCATTACAGTGCTTGGACTGTAAATATCAACAGTCAATCATGGAGTGGTGGGTGTGTGGTTGTCATTACAGTTCTTGGACTGTAAATATCAACAGTCATTCATGGGGTGGTGGGTGTATGGGTGTCATTACAGTGTTTTGATTGTAAATATCAACAGTCATTCATTAGGTGGTGGGTATCATTAAAGTGCTTGGACTGTAAATATCAACAGTCATTCATGGGGCTGTTGGTGTGTGGGTGTCATTACAGAGCTTGGACTGAAAATATCAACTATAATTCAAGGGGTCGTGGGTGTTGGGGTGTCATTACATTGCTTTGACTGTAAATATCAACAGTCATTTATGGGGTGGTGGGTGTGAGGGTGTCATTACAGTGCTTGGACTGAAAATATCAACAGTCATTCATGGGGTGGTAGGTGTGTGAGTGTCATTACAGTGTTTTGATTGTAATTATTAACAGTCATTCATAGGGTTGTGGGTGTCATTACAGTGCTTGGACTGTAAATATCAACAGTCAATCATGGGGTGGTGGGTGTGTGGGTGTCATTACTGTGCTTGGACTGTAAATATCAACAGTCAATCATGGGGTGGTGGGTGTGTTGGTGTCATTACTGTGCTTGGACTGTAAATATCAACAGTCATTCATGGGGTAGTGGGTGTATGGGTGTCATTACAGTGATTTGATTAAAATATTAACAGTCATTCAAAGGGTGGTGGGTATCATTAGATTGCTTGGACTGTAAATATCAACAGTCATTCATGGGGTTGTGTGTGTGTGGGTGTCATTACAGTGCTTGGACTGTAAATATCAACTATAATTCATGGGGTCGTGGGTGTTGGGGTATCATTACAGTGCTTTGAGTGAAAATATCAACAGTCATTTATTGGGTGGTGGGTAGCATTACAGTGCTTGGACTGTAAATATCAACAATCAATCATTGGGTGATGGGTGTGTGGGTGTCATTTCAGTGCTTGTACTGTAAATATCAACAGTCATTTAAAGGGTGGTGGGTGTTTGGGTGTCATTACATTGCTTGGACTGTAAATATTAACAGTCAATCATGGGGTGGTGGGTGTGTGGGTGTCATTACAGTGCTTGGACTGTAAATATCAACAGTCATTCAAAGGGTGGTGGGTGTGTGAGTGTTATTACAGAGCTTGGACTGTAAATATCAACAGTCATTTATGGGGTGATAGGTGTGACTGTGTCATTACAGTGCTTGGACTGTAAATATCAACAGTCATTCATGGGGTGGTGAGTGTGTCTGTGTCATTAGCGTTCGTGGACAGTAAATTTCAACCATCATTCATTGGGTGGTGGGTGTGTGGGTGTCATTACAGTGCTTGGACTGTAAATATTACCAGTTATCCATTCTGTGGTGGGTGTCATTACAGTACTTGGACTGTAAATATTAACAGTCATTCATAGGTCGGTGAGTGTGTGGATGTCACTACAGTGCTTGGACTGAAAATATCAACCAACATTAATGGGGTGGTAGGTGTGTGGGTGTCATTACAGTGCTTGAACTGTAAATATCAACAGTAATTCATTCATTGTGGTGGGTGTGTGAGTTTCATTACAGAGCTTGGACTGTAAATATCAACAGTTATTCATGGGGTGGTGGGTGTGTGGGTATCATGAAAGTGCTTGGACTGTAAATATCAACAGACATTCATAGGTTGGTGAGTGTGTGGATGTTATTGCAGTTCTTGGACTGTAAATATCAACCATCATTCATTGGGTTGTGGGTGTGTGAGTGTCATTACAGTGCTTGGACTGTGAATAATAACAGTTATTTATAGTTTGGTGAGTGTGTGGTGGTTATTACAGTGCTTTGAATGTAAATATCAACAGTCATTCAGAGGGTGGTGAGTGTCATTACAGTGCTTGGACTGAAAATATCAACAGTCATTCTTGGGTTGGTGGGTGTGTGGGTGTCATTACAGTGTTTTGATTGTAATTATTAACAGTCATTCATAGGGTTGTGGGTGTCATTACAGTGCTTGGACTGTAAATATTACCAGTCATCCATTCTGTGGTGGGTGTCATTAAAGTACTTGGACTGTAAATATTAACAGTCATTCATAGGTCGGTGAGTGTGTGGATGTCACTACAGTGCTTGGACTGAAAATATCAACCAACATTAATGGGGTGGTAGGTGTGTGGGTGTCATTACAGTGCTTGAACTGTAAATATCAACAGTAATTCATTCATTGTGGTGGGTGTGTGAGTTTCATTACAGAGCTTGGACTGTAAATATCAACAGTTATTCATGGGGTGGTGGGTGTGTTAGTATCATGAAAGTGCTTGGACTGTAAATATCAACAGACATTCATGGGGTGGTGAGTGTGTGGATGTTATTGCAGTTCTTGGACTGTAAATATCAACCATCATTCATTGGGTTGTGGGTGTGTGAGTGTCATTACAGTGCTTGTACTGTGAATAATAACAGTTATTTATAGTTTGGTGAGTGTGTGGGGGTTATTACAGTGCTTTGAATGTAAATATCAACAGCCATTCAGAGGGTGGTGAGTGTCATTACAGTGCTTGGACTGAAAATATCAACAGTCATTTAAGGGGTGGTGGGTGTGTCGGTGTCATTACACTGCTTGGACTATAAATATCAACCATCATTTAAGTGGTGGTGTGTGTGTGAGTGTCATTACAAAGCTTGGACTGTAAATATCAACAGTCATTCATGGGGTGGTGGGTGTGTGGATGTCATTACAGTGCTAGGACTGTAAATATCAACAGTCAATCATGGTGTGGTGGGTGTGTGGGTGTCATTACAGGGCTTTGACTGTAAATATCAACAGTCATTCTTGGGGTGGTGGGTGTGTGGGTGTCATTACAGAGTTTTGATTGTAATTATGAACAGTCATTCATAGGGTGGTGGGTGTCATTACAGTGCTTGGACTGTAAATATCAACAGTTATTCATGGGGTGGTGGTTGTGTGGGTGTCATTTCATTGCTTGGACTGTAAATATCAACCATAATTCATGGGGTGGTGGGTGTGGGGGTGTCATTACAGTGCTTGGACTATAAATATCAACAGTCAATCATTGGGTGGTGGGTATCATTAAAGGGCTTGAACTGTAAATATCAACAGTCATTCATGGGGTTGTAGGTGTGTGGGTCTCATTAAAGTGCTTGGACTGTAAATATCAACAGTCAATCATGGGGTGGTGGGTGTGTGGTTGTCATTACAGTTCTTGGAATGTAAATATCAACAGTCATTCATGGGGCTGTGGGTGTGTTGGTGTCATTACAGTGCTTGGACTGTATAAATCAACTATAATTTATGGGGTCGTGGATGTTGGGGTGTCATTACATTGCTTTGACTGTAAATATCAACCGTCATTTATGGGGTTGTGGGTGTGTGGGTGTCATTACAGTGCTTGGACTGTAAATATCAACAGTCATTTATTGGGTGGTGGGTAGCATTACAGTGCTTGGACTATAAATATCAACAATCAATCATTGGGTGATGGGTGTGTGGGTGTCATTACTGTGCTTGGACTGTAAATATCAACAGTCATTCATGGGGTAGTGGGTGTATCGGTGTCATTACAGTGATTTGATTAAAATATTAACAGCCATTCATAGGGTGGTAGGCATCATTAGATTGCTTGGACTGTAAATATCAATAGTCATTCATGGGGTTGTGGGTGTGTGGGTGTCATTACAGTGTTTGGACAGTAAATATCAACTATAATTCATGGGGTCGTGGGTGTTGGGGTGTCATTACAGTGCTTTGAGTGTAAATATCAACAGTCATTTATTGGGTGGTGGGTAGCATTACAGTGCTTGGACTGTAAATATCAACAATTTATCATTGGGTGATGGGTGTGTGGGTGTCATTACAGTGCTAGTACTGTAAATATCAACAGTCATTTATAGGGTGGTGGGTGTTTGGGTGTCATTACATTGCTTGGACTGTAAATATCAACAGTCAATCATGGAGTAATGGGTGTGTGGGTGTCATTACAGTGCTTGGACTGTAAATATCAACAGCCATTCATAGGAGGGTGGGTGTGTGAGTGTTATTACAGAGCTTGGACTGTAAATATCAACAGTCATTTATGGAGTGGTGGGTGTGTGGGTGTCATTACAGTGCTTAGACAGTAAATATCAACAGTCATTTATGGGGTGATGGGTGTGACTGTGTCAATACAGTGCTTGGACTGTAAATATCAACAGTCATTCATGGGGTGGTGAGTGTGTGTGTGTCATTACAGTTTTTGGACTGTAAATATCAACCATCATTTATTGGGTGGTGGGTGAGTGGGTGTCATTACAGTGCTTGGACTGTGAATATCAACAGTCATTCGTAGGGTGGTGAGTTTGTGGGTGTTATTACAGTGCTTTGACTGTATATTTCAACAGTCATTTAGAGATTGGTTCGTGTCATTAAAGGGCTTGGACTGTAAATATTATCAGTCATTCATGGGGTGGTGGATGTGTGGATGTCATTACAGTGCTTGGACTGAAAATATCAACAGTCATTTATGGGGTGGTGGGTGTGTGGGTGTCATTACATTGCTCGGACTATAAATATCAACCGTCATTTATGGGGTTGTGGGTGTGTGGGTGTCATTACAGTGCTTGGATGGTAAATATCAACAGTCAATCGTGGGGTGGTGGTTGTGTGGGTGTCATTACAGTGTTTTAAATGTAAATATCAACAGTCATTCATAGGGTGGTGGGTGTGGGGGTGTCATTACAGTGTTTGGACTGTAAATATCAACAGTCAATCATGGGGTGGTGGGTGTGTGGGTGTTTATTACAGTGCTTGGAATGTAAATATCAACAGTCATTCATGGGGTAGTGGGTGTATGGGTGTCATTACAGTGATTTGATTGTAAATATTAATAGTCATTCATAGGGTGGTGGGTATCATTAGAGGTTTTGGACTGTAAATATTAACAGTTATTCATGGGGTTGTGGGGGTGTGGGTGTCATTAAAGTGCTTGGACTGTAAATATCAACTATAATTTATGGGGTCGTGGGTGTTGGGGTGTCATTACAGTGCTTTGAGTGTAAATATCAACAGTCATTTATTGGGTGGTGGGTAGCATTACAGTGCTTGGACTGTAAATATCAACAGTCATTCATAGGGTGATGGGTGTGTGGGTGTCATTACAGTGCTTGGACTGTAAATATTAACGGTTATTCATAGGGTGATTGGTGTGTGAGTGTTATTACAGAGCTTGGACTGTAAATATCAACAGTCATTCTTGGGGTGGTGGTTGTGTGGGTGTCATTACACTGCTTAGACTGTAAATATCAACAGTCATTTATGGGGTGATGGGTGTGACTGTGTTATTACAGTGCTTGGACTGTAAATATCAACAGTCATTCAGATTTTTGGTGGGTGTCATTAGAGTGCGTGGTGGGTATGTGGGTGTCATTACAGTGCTTGGACAGTAAATATCAAGAGTCATTCATGGGGTGGTTGGTGTGTGGGTGTCATTACAGTGTTTTAATTGTAAATATCAACAGTCGTTCATAGGTTGGTGAGTGTCATTACAGTGCTTGAACTGTAAATATCCACAGTCATTCATGGGGTTGTGGGTGTGTGGGTGTCATTACAATGCTTGGACTGTAAATATAAAGTCATTCATGGGGTGGTGTGTGTGTGTGTCATTAGTGCTTGGCCTATAAATATCAACAGTCATTTATGGGGTGGTGGGTGGCATTACAGTGATTGGATTGTAAATATCAACAGTCATTTATGAAATGGTGGGTGCTTGGGTGTCATTACAGTGCTTGGACTATATATATCAACAGTCAACAATGGGATGGTGGGTGTCGGGTTGTCATTACAGTGCTTGGACTGTAAATATCAACAGTCTTTAATGGGGTGGTGAGTGTTTGGGTGTCATTACAGTGCTTGGACTATAAATATCAACCGTCATTTATGGGGTGGTGGATGTGTGGATGTCATTACAGTGCCTGGAATGAAAATATCAACAGTCATTCATGGGGTGGTGCGTGTGTGGGTGTCATTACAGTTCTTGGACTGTAAATATTAACAGTCATCAATAGAGTGGTTGGTGACATTAGAGTGCTTGGAGTGTAAATATTAACAGTCATTCAGAGGGTGGTGAGTGTGTGGATGTCATTACAATGCTTGGACTGAAAATATCAACAGTCTTTAATGGGGTGGTGAGTGTTTGGGTGTCATTACAGTGCTTGGACTATAAATATCAACCGTCATTAATGGGGTGGTGGGTGTGTGGGTGTCATTACAGTGCTTGGACTGTAAATATCAACAGTCTTTCATAGGGTGATGGGTGTGTGGCTGTCATTACAGTGCTTGGACTGTAAAAATCAACAGTCATTCATGGGGTGGTTGGTGTGTTGGCGTTATTACAGTGTTTTGATTGTAAATATCAACAGTCATTCATGGGGTGGTGGGTGTGTGGGTGTCATTACAGTGCTTGCACTGTAAATATCAACAGTCATCAATGAGGTGGTGGGTGGCATTACAGTGCTTGGACTGAAATTATCAACAGTCATTCATGGGGTGGTTAGTGTGTTGGTGTCATTATAGTGCTTGGACTATAAATATCAACCATCATTTATGGGGTGGTGAGTGTGTGGGTGTCATTACAGTGCTTGAACTGTTAATATCAACAGTCATTTATAGGGTTGTTGGTGTGTTAGAGTATTTTCAAAGTACAGGCCCAAAACATACTGAAAATCGATCTTTTATGTTCCCAAAAGTCGATATGTGCATGCATTTTCTGTACCCGTTTATATCTCAAATTCAGGCTCCAAACACCCAAAGATTCGATATTTTGGGGTCCCAGAAGCGATTTGTACATACCTACTCAGATACACGCCAAAAACATGCTGAAAATTGATATTTTAGGTGCCCAATGTCAATATGTGTATACATCTTCTGCACCCGTTTATATCCCAAATTCAACCTCAAAACACCCGAAAATTCGATATTTTTGGGTCCCAGAAGCGATCTGTACAGTAGCCCAAGAAAGTTCGCCGACTAAAAACTAACGTACCGGCAACCTCTATACCTGTCATTCTCGTCCCAAGCCTTTATTAACTCCATACCCATGATCTGTCAGCGTTGTCAATGTTTCTTTCCTTTCGTCTCAGGTGTGAACTCAGAGTTTAGACGCATGAGTTTCGACGAAGGGTTATATATATTTATTATATAATTGTGTGAATATTATGAAAAACAATGGAAATGTAAGGCAAATGGGTGTGTGGGTGGGGGTGAGACCGAGGTGACCGAGGTGGGGGGTCTGATATGTGTGTGTGTGTGTGTGTGTGTACTACAGACAGAGAGAGAGAGGTGGAGGTATGATAGGTTGTGAAAAATGTCAAAATGGAAGACTAGAAAAATGGATAGCAAAGAACGATGATGAAGGAAGAGGTCAAAATGAGGATAAGGAGGAAGAAGGTTTATTGCCGATGACAAGAAGGGAAGGAAGGAAGGATTGAAGAAAATAACAACGATGGCTTGAGCCTTGGGCAAAGGCTACGTGTGCGTGTGTGTGTGTGTGGCATCTAAAAGTCTGCTGTGAGTTGGCAGAAGGCCAATATTAACCGTTTAATAGATCACATCAGTGTTGAAATAGGCTTCTTGTTTAATATTCCATATTCGAAAAATATTCGGTAGGCAACATGCGAATGCGAATGCGAATCTTAAAAAAACATGCGAATGCAAACACAAATATTCGGACCACCTCTACTACGAACTAATGTGAACACACACACACACACACACACCTTCCACTTAGACGATTAAGGGCCTGTGGCCACATGGGTTGGACAGAGGAGGTCAGGTCACGTGCACTCTCTCTCTCTCTCCCCCCCCCCTCTCTCTCTCTCCACATTGCCTTCCTTCACTTTTCCTGTTTCAGCAAGCATTGATCATTCTTCCTTTCTCTAGCTCCCTTCTCCCTCCATCATTCCTTTCAGCTTCTTTCCCCTTCCTGTTATGATCCTACTTTCCCTCTTTCAGTCCTCCCTCCATACTTCCTTCCCTCACTTATTTCACTCCTCCTTATCCTCATTTTGGCCTCTTCTTTCATCATCCTTCTTTGCTATCCATTTTGACATTTTTCACAACCTATCATACCTCCACCTCTCTCTCTCTCTCTGTCTGTACACACACACACACACTTCCTTCAGACCCCCATCGCACCATCCATCCATCACCTTTTGGTCTCACCTCCACCCACACAGCCATACTAACCAACCCTCCCAGCTAGCGTATAGCACCGTCATGACGGCCTATTGGGAACCCGGCTTAAGAGGTGTGTGTGTGTGTGTGTGTGTGAGGTCAATGAGGTGTTTCTTGTGCTAGGGAATAAACTATGAAAATATAATACAATGTCTTTCTCTCATTTGCCTTTCATTTCCATTGTTTTTCATATTGTTCACAGAATTATATAATAAATATATATAACCCTTCGTCGAAACTCATGCGTCTAAACTCTGAGTTCACACCTTAGACGAAAGGAAAGAAACCTTGACAACGCTGACAGATCATGGGTATGGAGTTGATAAAGGCTTGGGACGAAAATGACAGTTATAGAGGTTGCCGGTACGTTAGTTTTTAGTAGGCGAACTTTCTTGGGCTACTGTACATGCCTACTCAGTGCTAGAATGTTTTCAAAATATAAGCTCAAAACATGCTAAAAATCGATATTTTATGTGTCCAAAGTCGATATGTGCATGCATCTTCTATACCCGTTTATATCTCAAATTCATGCTCAAAACACCCGAAAATTCAATATTTTGGGGTCCCAGAAGCGATCTGTACATACCTACTCCGTGTTAGAGTTTTTTTTTTTAAATACAGGCCCCGAACATGCTGAAAATCGATATTTTAGGTGCCCAAAGTCAATATGTGCATGCATCTTCTGTACCCGTTTATATCTCAAATTCAGGCTCAAAACACCCGTAAATTCGACATTTTGGGGTCCCAGAAGCGATCTGTACATGCCTACTCAGTGCTATAATATTTTCAAAATATAGGCCCAAAACATGATAAAAATCGATATTTTAGGTGCCCAAAGTCGATATCACAAATTCATGCACAAAACACCCGAAAATTCGATATTTTGGGGTCCCAGAAGCGATCTGTACATGCCTTCTCCGTATTAGAGTGTTTTCAAAATACAAGCCCAAAACATACTGCAAATCGATCTTTTAGGTGCCCAAAAGTCGATATGTGCATGCATCTTCTGTACCCGTTTATATCTCAAATTAAGGCTCCAAACACCCGAAAATTTGATATTTTGGGGTTCCAGAAGCGATCTGTACATGCCTACTCAGATACAAGCCCAAAACATGCTGAAAACCGATATTTTAGGTGCCCAAAGTCAATATGTGTATGCATCTTCAGTACACGTTTATATCTCAAATTCAGGGTCAAAACACTCTAAAATTCGATATTTTTGGGTCCCAGAAACGATCTGTACATGCCTACTCAGTAACAGTATATTTTCATTGTACATGTCCAAAAACATGCTGAAAATCGATATTTTAGGTGCAAAAAGTCAATATGTGCATGCATCTTCTGTATCCGTTTATATCTCAAATTCAAGTTTAAAATACCCGAAAATTCGATATTTTTGGGTCCCAGAAGCGATCTGTACATGCCTACTCCGTGTTTGAGTATTTTCATAATACAGGCCCAAAACAGGCTGAAAATCGATATTTTAGGTTCCCAAAGTCAATATGTGTATGCTTCTTCAGTACACGTTTATATCTCAAATTCAGGCTCAAAACACCCGAAAATTCGATATTTTTGGGTCCCAGAAGCGATCTGTACATGCCTACTCAGTGCTAGAATATTTTCAAAATATAGGCCCAAAACATGCTAAATATCGATATTTTGGGTGCCAAAGTCGATATGTGCAAGCATCTTCTGTAGCAGTTTATATCTCAAATTTAGGCTCAAAACCCCTGAAAATTCAATATTTTTACGTCCCAGAAGCGATCTGTACATGCCTACTAGAAAATAGAATGTTTTCATAATATAGGCTCAAAGCATGCTAAAAATCGATATTTTAAGGGTCCAAAGTCGATATGTGCATGCATCTTCTGTACCCGTTGATATCTCAAATTCAGGCTCAAAACACCCTAAAATTCGATATTTTTGGGTCCCAGAAACGATCTGTACATGCCTACTCAGTAACAGTATATTTTCATTGTACAAGTCCAAAAATATGCTGAAAATCGATATTTTAGGTGCAAAAAGTCAATATGTGCATGCATCTTCTGTATCCGTTTATATCTCAAATTCAAGTTTAAAACACCCGAAAATTCGATATTTTTGGGTCCCAGAAGCGATCTGTACATGCCTACTCCGTGTTAGAGTATTTTCATAATACAGGCCCAAAACATGCTAAAATCGATATTTTAGGTGCCCAAAGTCAATATGTGTATGTATCTTCATTACCCGTTTATATCTCAAATTCAGGCTCAAAACACCCGAAAACTCGATATTTTTGGGTCCAAGAAGCGATCTGTATATGCCTAATCAGTAACAGAATATTTTCAAAATACAAGTCCAAAACATGCTAAAAATCGATATTTTAGGTGCCCAAAGTCGATATGTGCATGCATCTTCTGTACCCATTTCTTTCCCATATTTGTGCTCAAAACACCCAAAAATTCGATATTTTTGAGCCTCAGAAGCTATCTGTATATACCTACTCCGTGTTAGAGTACTTTCAATAAACAGGCCCAAAACATGCTGAAAATCGATATTTTAGGTGCCCAAAGTCAATATGTGTATGCATCTTCTGCACCCGTTTATATCCCAAATTCAACCTCAAAACACACGAAAATGCGATATATTTGGGTCCCAGAAGCGATCTGTACATGCCTACTCAGTGCTTGAAAATTTCAAAATATAGGGCCAAAACATGCTGAAAATCGATATTTTAGGTGCAAAAAGTCAATATGTGCATGCATCTTCTGTATCCGTTTATATCTCAAATTCAAGTTTAAAACACCCGAAAATTCGATATTTTTGGGTCCCAGAAGCGATCTGTACATGCCTACTCCGTGTTTGAGTATTTTCATAATACAGGCCCAAAACAGGCTGAAAATCGATATTTTAGGTTCCCAAAGTCAATATGTGTATGCTTCTTAAGTACACGTTTATATCTCAAATTCAGGCTCAAAACACCCGAAAATTCGATATTTTTGGGTCCCAGAAGCGATCTTTACGTGCCTACTCAGTAACAGAATATTTTCAAAATACAAGTCCAAAAACATGCTGAAAATATATATTTTAAGTGCCCAAAGTCGATATGTGCATGCATCTTCTGTACCCGTTTATATCTCAAATTCACGCTCAAAACACCCGAAAATTCGATATTTTTGGGTCCCAGAAGCGATCTGTACATGCCTACTCAATGTTAGAATATTTTTGAAACACAGGCAGAAAAACAAGTTGAAAATCGATATTTTAGGTGCACAAAATCGATATGTGCATGCATCTTCTGTACCCGTTTATGTCCCAAATTCAGGCTCAAAACACCCTAAAATTCGATATTTTTGGGTCCCAGAAGCGATCTGTACCTGCCTACTCAGTGCTAGAATATTTTCAAAATATAGGCCCAAAACATGCTAAATATCGATATTTTGGGTGCCAAAGTCGATATGTGCATGCATCTTCTGTAGCCGTTTATATCTCAAATTTAGGCTCAAAACCCCTGAAAATTCAATATTTTTACGTCCCAGAAGCGATATGTACATGCCTACTAGAAAATAGAATGTTTTCATAATATAGGCTCAAAGCATGCTAAAAATCGATATTTTAAGGGTCCAAAGTCGATATGTGCATGCATCTTCTGTACCCGTTTATATCTCAAATTCAGGCTCAAAACACCCTAAAATTCGATATGTTTGGGTCCCAGAAACGATCTGTACATGCCTACTCTGTAACAGTATATTTTCATTGTACAAGTCCAAAAACATGCTGAAAATCGATATTTTAGGTGCAAAAAGTCAATATGTGCATGCATCTTCTGTATCCGTTTATATCTCAAATTCAAGTTTAAAACACCCGAAAATTCGATATTTTTGGGTCCCAGAAGCGATCTGTACATGCCTACTCCGTGTTTGAGTATTTTCATAATACAGGCCCAAAACAGGCTGAAAATCGATATTTTAGGTTCCCAAAGTCAATATGTGTATGCTTCTTCAGTACACGTTTATATCTCAAATTCAGGCTCAAGGCACCCGAAAATTCGATATTTTGGGGTCCCAGAAGCGAACTGTACATGCCTACTCCGTTTTAGAGTATTTTCAAAATACAGGCCCAAAACATACTGAAAATCGATCTTTTAGGTGCCTATAAGTCGATATGTGCATGTATCTTCTGTACCCGTTTATATCTCGAATTCAGGCTCCAAACACCCGAAAATTCGATATTTTGGGGTCCCAGAAGCGATCTGTACATGCCTACTCAGATACAGGCCCAAAACATGCTGAAAATCGATATTTTAGGTGTCCAAAGTCGATATGTGCATGCATCTTCTGTACCCGTTTATATCTCAAATTCAGGCTCAAAACACCCGTAAATTCGGTATTTTTGGGTCCTAGAAGCGATCTGTACATGCCTACTCCTAGTTAGAATGTTTTCAAGATACAGACCCAAAACATGCTCAAAATCGATATTTTAGGTGAACAAAAGTCGATATGTGCATGCATCTTCAGTACCTGTTTATATCTCAAATTCAGGCTCAAAACACCCGAAAATTCGATATTTTGGGGTCCCAGAAGCGATCTGTACTTGCCTACTCCGTGTTAGAGTATTTTCAAAATACAGGCCCAAAACATGCTGAAAATCGATATTTTAGGTGAACAAAAGTCGATATGTGCATGCATCTTCAGTACCTGTTTATATCTCAAATTCAAGCTCAAAACACCCGAATATTCGATATTTTGGGGTCTCAGAAGCAATCTGTACATGCCTACTCAGTCCTAGAATATTTTCAAAATATAGGCCCAAAACATGCTAAAAATCGATATTTTAGGTGCCCAAAGTCGATATATCAAATTCAGGTCCAAAATACCCGAAAATTCGATATTTTGGGGTCCCAGAAGCGATCTGTAAATACCTACTCCGTGTTAGAGTATTTTCAATATAAAGGCCTAAAACATACTGAAAATCGATCTTTTAGGTGCCCAAAAGTCGATTTGTGGATGCATCTTCTGTACCCGTATATATCTCAAATTCAGGCTCCAAACACCCGAAAATTCGATATTTTGGGGTCCCAGAAGCGATCTGTACATGCCTACTCAGATACAGGCCCAAAACAGTCTGAAAATCGATATTTTAGGTGCCCAAAAGTCGATATGTGTATGCATCTTCAGTACCTGTTTATATCTCAAATTCAGGCTCAAAACACTCGAAAATTCGATATTTTTGGGTCCCAGAATCGATCTGTACATGCCTACTCCGTGTTAGAGTATTTTCAAATTACATGCCCAAAACATGCTGAAAATCGATATTTTAGGTGCCCAAAGTCAATATGTGCATGTATTTTCTGTACCCGTTTATATCTCAAATTCAGGCTCCAAACACCCGAAAGTTCGATATTTTGTGGCCCAAGAAGCAAACTGTACATGCCTACTCAGTGCTAGAATATTTTCAAAATATTGGCCCAAAACATGCTAAAAATCGATATATTAGGTGCCCAAAGTCGATATCCCAAATTCAGGCCCAAAACACCCGAAAATTCGATATTTTGGGGTCCCAGAAGCGATCTGTACATGCCTACTCCGTGTTAGAGTATTTTCAAAATACAGGCCCAAAAAATGCTGAAAATTCGATATTTTAGGTGCCCAAAGTTAATATGTGTATGCATCTTCTGCACTCGTTTATATATCAAATTCAACCTCAAAACACCCGAAAATACGATATTCTTGGGTCCCAGAAGCGATCTATACATGCCTACTCAGTGCTAGAATGTTTTCAAAATATAGGCCCAAAACATGCTGAAAATCGATATTTTAGGTTCCCAAAGTCGATATCTCACATTCAGGCTCCAAACACCCGAAAATTCAATATTTTAGGGTCCCAGAAGCGATCTGTACATGCCTACTCAGTGCTAGAATATTTTTAAAATATAGGAACAAAACATTCTGAAAATCGATATTTTAGGTGCCTAAAGTCAATACGTGCATGCTTCTTCTGTACCCGTTTATATCTCAAATTCAGGCTCCAAACACCCGAAAATTCGATATTTTGTTGTTCCAGAAGCGATCTGTACATGCCTACTCCGTGTTAGAGTATTTTCAAATTACAGGCCCAAAAAATGCTGATATTCGATATTTTAGGTGCCCAAAGTTAATATGTGTATGCATCTTCTGCACTCGTTTATATATCAAATTCAACCTCAAAACACCCGAAAATACGATATTCTTGGGTCCCAGAAGCGATCTATACATGCCTACTCAGTGCTAGAATGTTTTCAAAATATAGGCCCAAAACATGCTGAAAATCGATATTTTAGGTTCCCAAAGTCGATATCTCAAATTCAGGCTCCAAACACCCGAAAATTCAATATTTTGGGGTCCCAGAAGCGATCTGTACATGCCTACTCAGTGCTAGAATATTTTTAAAATATAGGAACAAAACATTCTGAAAATCGATATTTTAGGTGCCCAAAGTCAATACGTGCATGCATCTTCTGTACCCGTTTATATCTCAAATTCAGGCTCCAAACATCCGAAAATTCGATATTTTGTTGTTCCAGAAGCGATCTGTACATGCCTACTCCGTTTTAGAGTGTTTTCAAAATACAGGCCCAAAACATGCTGAAAATCGATATTTTAGGTGCCCAAAGTCAATATGTGTATGCATCTTTTGCACCCGTTTATATCCCAAATTCAACCTCAAAACACCCGAAAATCCGATATTTTTGGGTCCCAGAAGCGATCTGTACATGCCTACTCAGTGCTAGAATATTGTTTAAAATATAGGCCCAATAAATGCTAAAAATCGATATTTTTGGTGCATAAAGTCGATATCTCAAATTCAGGCTCAAAACACCCGAAAATTCGATATTTTGGGGTCCCAGAAGCGATCTGTACATGCCTACTCTGTGTTAGAGTATTTTCAAAAAATAGGCCCAAAACATACTGAAAATCGATATTTTAGGTTCCCAAAGCCAATATGTGTATGCATCTTCTGCACCAGTTTATATCCCAAATTCAACCTCAAAACAGCCGAAAAATTCGATATTTTTGGGTCCCAGAAGCGATCTGTACATGCCTACTTAATGCTAGAATGTTTACAAAATATAGGCTCAAAACATGCTAAAAATCGATATTTTAAGTGTCCAAAGTCGATATGTGCATGCATCTTCTGTACCCGTTTATATCTTAAATTCAGGCTCCAAACACCATAAAGAATTCGATATTTTTGGGTCACAGAAGATATCTGTACATGCCTACTCCGTGTTAGAGTATTTTCAAAATACAGGCCCAAAACATACTGAAAATCGATATTTTAGGTGCCCAAAGCCAATATGTAAATGCATCTTCTGCACCAGTTTATATCCCAAATTCAACCTCAAAACAGCCGAAAAATTCGATATTTTTGGGTCCCAGAAACGATCTGTACATGCCTACTTAATGCTAGAATGTTTACAAAATATAGGCTCAAAACATGCTAAAAATCGATATTTTAAGTGTCCAAAGTCGATATGTGCATGCATCTTCTGTAACCGTTTATATCTCAAATTCAGGCTCAAAACACCCGAAAATTCGATATGTATTGGTCCCAGAAGCGATCTATACATGCCTACTCCTAGTTAGAATGTTTTCAAGATACAGACCCAAAACATGCTCAAAATCGATATTTTAGGTTCCCAAAGTCAATATATGCATGTATCTTTTGAACCCGTTTATATCTCAAATTCAGGCTCAAAACACCCAAAAATTCGATATTTTTGGGTCCCAGAAACGATCTGCACATGCTTTCTCAGTGCTAGAATATTTTCAAAATATAGGCCCAAAACATGCTAAAAATCGATATTTTAGGTGCCCAAAGTCGATATCTCAAATTCAGGCCTAAAACACCCGAAAATTCGATATTTTCGGGTCCCAGAAGCGATCTGTACATACCTACTCCGTGTTAGAGCATTTTCAAAATATAGGCCCAAAACATGCTGAAAATCGATATTTTAGGTGCCCAAAGTCAATATGTGCATGCATCTTCTGTACCCGTTTATATTTAAAATTCAGGCAAAAACACCCGAAAATTCGATATTTTAGGGTCCCAGAAGCGATCTCTACATGCCTACTCAGTGCTAGAATATTTTTAAAATATAGGCCCAAAATATGCTAAAAATCGATATTTAAGGTGCCCAAAGTCGATATCTCAAATTCATGCCCAAAACACCCGAAAATTCGACATTTTGGGCTCCCAGAAGCGATCTGTACATGCCTACTCTGTGTTAGAGTATATAAAAAAAAAAGCCCTAAAACATACTGAAAATCGATCTTTTAGGTCCCCAAAAGTCGATATGTGCATGCATATTCTGTACACGTTTATATCTCAAATTCAGGATCCAAACACCCGAAAATTCGATATTTTTGGGTCCCAGAAACGATCTGTACATGCTTACTTAGTGCTAGAATGTTTACAAAATATAGGCTCAAAACATGCTAAAAATCGATATTTTAAGTGTCCAAAGTCGATATGTGCATGCATCTTCTGTACCAGTTTATATTTCAAATTCAGGCTCAAAACACCCGAAAATACGGTATTTTTGGGTCCTAGAAGGCGATCTGTACATGCCTACTCCGAGTTAGAATGTTTTCAAGATACAGACCCAAAACATGCTCAAAATCGATATTTTAGGTGCCAAAAGCAATATGTGTATGCATCTTCTCTACCCGTTTATATCTCAAATTCAGGCTCAAAACACCCGAAAACTCGATATTTTTGGTTTCCGGAAGCGATCTGTACATGCCTACTCAGTGACAGAATCTTTTCAAATTACAGACCAAAAACATGCTGAAAATCGATATTTTAGGTGCCCAAAGTCGATTTGTGCATGCATCTTCAGTACACGTTTATATCTCAAATTCAGGCTCAAAACATTCAAAAATCCGATATTTTTGGGTCCAAGAAGCGATTTGTACATGCCTACTCAGTAATAGAATATTTTTAAGATTCTGGCCTAAAACATGCTGAAAATCGATATTTTAGGTGCCCAAAATCGATATGTGCATGCATCTTCTGTACCCGTTTATGTCCCAAATTCAGGCTCAAAACCCCCTAAAATTCGATATTTTTGGGTCCAAAAAGCGATCTGTACATGCCTACTCAGTGCTAGAATATTTTCAAAATATAGGCCCAAAACATGCTAAATATGGATATTTTTGGTGCACAAAGTCTATATATGTATGCATCTTTTGTAGCTGTTTATATCTCAAATTCAGGCTCAAAACACCCAAAAATTCGATATTTTTGGGTCCCAGAAGCGATCTGTACATGCCTACTCAATGTTAAAATATTTTCAAAATACAGGCAGAAAAACAAGTTAATATCGATATTTTAGGTGCCCAAGTTAATATGTGCTAGCATTTTCTGTACCCATTTACATCCCAAATTCAGGCTTAAAACACCCGAAAATTCGATGTTTTTGGGTCCCAGAAGCGATATGTACATGCCTACTCCGTATTAGAGTATTTTCATAATACAGGCCCAAAACATGCTAAAAATCGATATTTTAGGTGCCCAAAGTCAATATGTGTATGCATCTTCAGTACCCGTTTATATCTTAAATTCAGGCTCAAAACACCCGAAAATTCGAATTTTTTGGGTCCCAGATGCGATCTGTACATGCCTACTCAATGTTAGAATATTTTCAAAACACAGGCACAAAAACAAGTTGAAAATAGATATTTTATGTGCCCAAAATTGATATGTGCATGGATCTTCTGTACCCGTTTATGTCCCAAATTCAGGCTTAAAACACCAGAAAATTAGATATTTTTGGGACCCAGAAGCGATCTGTACATGCCTACTCAATGTTAGAATATTTTCAAAATACAGGCACAAAAACAAATTGAATATCGATGTTTTAGGTGCCCAAAATCGATATGTGCATGCATCTTTAGTACCCGTTTATATCTCAAATTCTGGCTCAAAACACCCGAAAATTCGATATTTTTGGGTCCCAGAAGGGATCTGTACATGCCTATTCCGTGGTAAAGTATTTTCAAACTACAGGCCCAAAACATGCAGAAAATCGATATTTTAGGTGCCCAAAGTCAATATGTGAATGCATCTTCTGTACCCGTTTATATCTCAAATTCAGGCTTAAAACACCTGAAAATTCGATATTTTTGGTTTCCGGAAGCGATCTGTACATGCCTACTCCGTGTAAGAGTATTTTTAAAATACAGGCCTAAAACATGCTGAAAATTGATATTTCAGGTGCCCAAAGTCGATATGTGCATGCATCTTCAGTACCCGTTTATATCTCATATTCAGGCTCAAAACACCTGAAAATTCGATATTTTTGGGTCCCAGAAGCGATCTGTACATGCCTACTCAATGTTAGAATACTTTCAAAACACAGGCACAAAAACACGTTGAAAATCAATATTTTAGGTGTCCAAAATCGATACGTGCATGCATCTTCTGTACCCGTTTATATCTCAAATTCAGGCTTAAAACACCCGAATATTTGATTTTATTTTTGCCCAGAAACGATCTGTACATGCCTACTCAGTGACAGAATATTTTCAAAATACAGACCCAAAACATGCTGAAAATTGATATTTCAGGTGCCCAAAGTCGATATGTGCATGCATCTTCAGTACCCGTTGATATCTCAAATTCAATCTCAAAACACCCGAAAATTCAATATTTTTGGGTCCCAGAAGCGATCTGTACATGCCTACTCCGTGTTAGAGTATTTTCATAATACAGGCCCAAAATATGCTGAAAATCGATATATTAGGTAACCAAAGTCAATATGTGTATGCATCTTCTGTACCCGTTTATATCTCAAATTCAGGCTCAAAACACTCGAAAAATCGATATTTTTTGGGTCCCAGAAGCTATCTGTACATGCCTATTCCGTGTTAGAGTTTTTTCAAAATAAAGGCCAAAAACATGCTGAAAATCGATATATTAGGTGCCCAAAGTCGATATGTGCATGCATTTTCTGTACCCTTTTATATTTAAATTCAGGATCAAAATACCCGAAAATTGGATATTTTTGGGTTCCAGAAGCGATCTCTCCATGCCTACTCAATGCTAGATTATTTTCAAATTTTAGGCCGAAAACATGCTGAAAATCGATATTTTAGGCGATATGTGCATGCATCTTCAGTACCCGTTTATATCTCAAATTCAGGCTCAAAACACCCGAATAATCGATTTTATTTTGGCCCAGAAGTGATCTGTACATGCCTACTCAGTGCTAGAATATTTTCAAAATATAAGCCCAAAACATGCTGAAAATCGATATTTTAGGTGCCGAAAGTCGATATGTGTATGCATCTTCTGTACCCGTGTATATCTCAAATTCAGGCTGAAAACACCCGAAAATTTGATATTTTTGGTTCCCAGAAGCGATGTGTACATGCCTACTCAATGTTAGAATATTTTCAAAATACAGGCACAAAAACAAGTTGAAAATCGATATTTTAGGTGCCCAAAATCGATATGTGCATGCATCTTCAGTACCCGTTTATATCTCAAATTCTGGCTCAAAACACCCGAAAATTCGATATTTTTGGTTCCCAGAAGCGATCTGTACATGCCTACTCCGTGTTAGAGTATTTTCAAAATACAGGCCTAAAACATGCTGAAAATCGATATTTTAGGTGCCCAAAGTCAATATGTGTATGCATCTTCTGTACCCGTGTATATCTCAAATTCAGGCTGAAAACACCCGAAAATTCAAATTTTTTGGTTCCCAGAAGCGGTCTGTACATGCCTACTCCGTTTTAGAGTATTTTCAAAATACAGACCTCAAAACATGCTGAAATTCGATATTTTAGGTGCCAAAAGCAATATGTGTATGCATCTTCTCTACCCGTTTATATCTCAAATTCAGGCTCAAAACACCCGAAAACTCGATATTTTTGGTTTCCGGAAGCGATCTGTACATGCCTACTCAGTGACAGAATATTTTCAAATTACAGACCAAAAACATGCTGAAAATCGATATTTTAGGTGCCCAAAGTCGATTTGTGCATGCATCTTCAGTACACGTTTATATCTCAAATTCAGGCTCAAAACATCCAAAAAACCGATATTTTTGGGTCCAAAAAGCGATTTGTACATGCCTACTCAGGAATAGAATATTTTTAAGATTCAGGCCTAAAACATGCTGAAAATCGATATTTTAGGTGCCCAAAATCGATATGTGCATGCATCTTCTGTACCCGTTTATGTCCCAAATTCAGGCTCAAAACCCCCTAAAATTCGATATTTTTGGGTCCAAAAAGCGATCTGTACATGCCTACTCAGTGCTAGAATATTTTCAAAATATAGGCCCAAAACATGCTAAATATGGATATTTTTGGTGCACAAAGTCTATATATGCATGCATCTTTTGTAGCTGTTTATATCTCAAATTCAGGCTCAAAACACCCAAAAATTTGATATTTTTGGTTCCCAGAAGCGATCTGTACATGCCTACTCAATGTTAAAATATTTTCAAAATACAGGCAGAAAAACAAGTTAATATCGATATTTTAGGTGCCCAAGTTAATATGTGCTTGCATTTTCTGTACCCATTTACATCCCAAATTCAGGCTTAAAACACCCGAAAATTCGATGTTTTTGGGTCCCAGAAGCGATATGTACATGCCTACTCCGTGTTAGAGTATTTTCATAATACAGGCCCAAAACATGCTGAAAATCGATATTTTAGGTGACCAAAGTCAATATGTGTATGCATCTTCTGTACACGTTTATATCCCAAATTCAGACTCAAAACAGCCGAAACTTCGATATTTTTGGGTCCCAGAAGCGATCTGTACATGCCTACTCCGTATTAGAGTATTTTCATAATACAGGCCCAAAACATGCTAAAAATCGATATTTTAGGTGCCCAAAGTCAATATGTGTATGCATCATCAGTACCCGTTTATATCTCAAATTCAGGCTCAAAACACCCGAAAATTCGATATTTTTGGGTCCCAGATGCGATCTGTACATGCCTACTCAATGTTAGAATATTTTCAAAACACAGGCACAAAAACAAGTTGAAAATAGATATTTTATGTGCCCAAAAATGATATGTGCATGGATCTTCTGTACCCGTTTATGTCCCAAATTCAGGCTTAAAACACCAGAAAATTAGATATTTTTGGGACCCAGAAGCGATCTGTACATGCCTACTCAATGTTAGAATATTTTCAAAATACAGGCACAAAAACAAGTTGAATATAGATGTTTTAGGTGCCCAAAATCGATATGTGCATGCATCTTTAGTACCCGTTTATATCTCAAATTCTGGCTCAAAACACCCGAAAATTCGATATTTTTGGGTCCCAGAAGGGATCTGTACATGCCTATTCCGTGGTAAAGTATTTTCAAAATACAGGCCCAAAAAATGCTGAAAATTGATATTTTAGGTGCCCAAAGTCGATATGTGCATTCATCTTCAGTACCCGTTTATATCTCAAATTCAGGCTCAAAACACCTGAAAATTCGATATTTTTGGGTCCCAGAAGCGATCTGTACATGCCTACTCCGTGTTAGAATATTTTTGTAATACAGGCCCAAAACATGCTGAAAATCGATATTTTAGGTGCCCAAAGTCAATATATGTATGTATCTTCAGTACCCGTTTATATCTCAAATTCAGGATCAAAACACCCAAAAATTCGATATTTTTGGGTCCTTGAAGCGATCTGTACATGCCTACACCGTGTTAGAATATTTTTATAATACAGGCCCAAAACATGCTGAAAATCGATATTTTAGGTGCCCAAAGTCAATATATGTATGTATATTCAGTACCCGTTTATATCTCAAATTCAGGATCAAAACACCCAAAAATTCGATATTTTTGGGTCCCAGAAGCGATCTGTAAATGCCTACTCAATGTTAGAATACTTTCAAAACACAGGCACAAAAACAAGTTGAAAATCAATATTTTAGGTGTCCAAAATCGATACGTGCATGCATCTTCTGTACCCGTTTATATCTCAAATTCAGGCTTAAAACACCCGAATATTTGATTTTATTTTTGCCCAGAAACGATCTGTACATGCCTACTCAGTGACAGAATATTTTCAAAATACAGACCCAAAACATGCTGAAAATTGATATTTCAGGTGCCCAAAGTCGATATGTGCATGCATCTTCAGTACCCGTTGATATCTCAAATTCAATCTCAAAACACCCGAAAATTCAATGTTTTTGGGTCCCAGAAGCGATCTGTACATGCCTACTCCGTGTTAGAGTATTTTCATAATACAGGCCCAAAATATGCTGAAAATCGATATATTAGGTAACCAAAGTCAATATGTGTATGCATCTTCTGTACCCGTTTATATCTCAAATTCAGGCTCAAAACACTCGAAAAATCGATATTTTTTGGGTCCCAGAAGCTATCTGTACATGCCTATTCCGTGTTAGAGTTTTTTCAAAATAAAGGCCAAAAACATGCTGAAAATCGATATATTAGGTGCCCAAAGTCGATATGTGCATGCATTTTCTGTACCCTTTTATATTTAAATTCAGGATCAAAATACCCGAAAATTGGATATTTTTGGGTTCCAGAAGCGATCTCTCCATGCCTACTCAATGCTAGATTATTTTCAAATTTTAGGCCGAAAACATGCTGAAAATCGATATTTTAGGTGTCCAAAGTCGATATGTGCATGAATCTTCAGTACCCGTTTATATCTCAAATTCAGGCTCAAAACACCCGAATAATCGATTTTATTTTGGCCCAGAAGTGATCTGTACATGCCTACTCAGTTCTAGAATATTTTCAAAATATAAGCCCAAAACATGCTGAAAATCGATATTTTAGGTGCCGAAAGTCGATATGTGTATGCATCTTCTGTACCCGTGTATATCTCAAATTCATGCTGAAAACACCCGAAAATTTGATATTTTTGGTTCCCAGAAGCGATGTGTACATGCCTACTCAATGTTAGAATATTTTCAAAATACAGGCACAAAAACAAGTTGAAAATCGATATTTTAGGTGCCCAAAATCGATATGTGCATGCATCTTCAGTACCCGTTTATATCTCAAATTCTGGCTCAAAACACCCGAAAATTCGATATTTTTGGTTCCCAGAAGCGATCTGTACATGCCTACTCCGTGTTAGAGTATTTTCAAAATACAGGCCTAAAACATGCTGAAAATCGATATTTTAGGTGCCCAAAGTCAATATGTGTATGCATCTTCTGTACCCGTGTATATCTCAAATTCAGGCTGAAAACACCCGAAAATTCAAATTTTTTGGTTCCCAGAAGCGGTCTGTACATGCCTACTCCGTTTTAGAGTATTTTCAAAATACAGACCTCAAAACATGCTGAAATTCGATATTTTAGGTGCCAAAAGCAATATGTGTATGCATCTTCTCTACCCGTTTATATCTCAAATTCAGGCTCAAAACACCTGAAAACTCGATATTTTTGGTTTCCGGAAGCGATCTGTACATGCCTACTCAGTGACAGAATATTTTCAAATTACAGACCAAAAACATGCTGAAAATCGATATTTTAGGTGCCCAAAGTCGATTTGTGCATGCATCTTCAGTACACGTTTATATCTCAAATTCAGACTCAAAACATCCAAAAAACCGATATTTTTGGGTCCAAAAAGCGATTTGTACATGCCTACTCAGGAATAGAATATTTTTAAGATTCAGGCCTAAAACATGCTGAAAATCGATATTTTAGGTGCCCAAAATCGATATGTGCATGCATCTTCTGTACCCGTTTATGTCCCAAATTCAGGCTCAAAACCCCCTAAAATTCGATATTTTTGGGTCCAAAAAGCGATCTGTACATGCCTACTCAGTGCTAGAATATTTTCAAAATATAGGCCCAAAACATGCTAAATATGGATATTTTTGGTGCACAAAGTCTATATATGCATGCATCTTTTGTAGCTGTTTATATCTCAAATTCAGGCTCAAAACACCCAAAAATTTGATATTTTTGGTTCCCAGAAGCGATCTGTACATGCCTACTCAATGTTAAAATATTTTCAAAATACAGGCAGAAAAACAAGTTAATATCGATATTTTAGGTGCCCAAGTTAATATGTGCTTGCATTTTCTGTACCCATTTACATCCCAAATTCAGGCTTAAAACACCCGAAAATTCGATGTTTTTGGGTCCCAGAAGCGATATGTACATGCCTACTCCGTGTTAGAGTATTTTCATAATACAGGCCCAAAACATGCTGAAAATCGATATTTTAGGTGACCAAAGTCAATATGTGTATGCATCTTCTGTACACGTTTATATCCCAAATTCAGACTCAAAACAGCCGAAACTTCGATATTTTTGGGTCCCAGAAGCGATCTGTACATGCCTACTCCGTATTAGAGTATTTTCATAATACAGGCCCAAAACATGCTAAAAATCGATATTTTAGGTGCCCAAAGTCAATATGTGTATGCATCTTCAGTACCCGTTTATATCTCAAATTCAGGCTCAAAACACCCGAAAATTCGATATTTTTGGGTCCCAGATGCGATCTGTACATGCCTACTCAATGTTAGAATATTTTCAAAACACAGGCACAAAAACAAGTTGAAAATAGATATTTTATGTGCCCAAAATTGATATGTGCATGGATCTTCTGAACCCGTTTATGTCCCAAATTCAGGCTTAAAACACCAGAAAATTAGATATTTTTGGGACCCAGAAGCGATCTGTACATGCCTACTCAATGTTAGAATATTTTCAAAATACAGGCACAAAAACAAGTTGAATATAGATGTTTTAGGTGCCTAAAATCGATATGTGCATGCATCTTTAGTACCCGTTTATATCTCAAATTCTGGCTCAAAACACCCGAAAATTCGATATTTTTGGGTCCCAGAAGGGATCTGTACATGCCTATTCCGTGGTAAAGTATTTTCAAAATACAGGCCCAAAAAATGCTGAAAATTGATATTTTAGGTGCCCAAAGTCGATATGTGCATTCATCTTCAGTACCCGTTTATATCTCAAATTCAGGCTCAAAACACCTGAAAATTCGATATTTTTGGGTCCCAGAAGCGATCTGTACATGCCTACTCCGTGTTAGAATATTTTTGTAATACAGGCCCAAAACATGCTGAAAATCGATATTTTAGGTGCCCAAAGTCAATATATGTATGTATCTTCAGTACCCGTTTATATCTCAAATTCAGGATCAAAACACCCAAAAATTCGATATTTTTGGGTCCTTGAAGCGATCTGTACATGCCTACTCCGTGTTAGAATATTTTTATAATACAGGCCCAAAACATGCTGAAAATCGATATTTTAGGTGCCCAAAGTCAATATATGTATGTATATTCAGTACCCGTTTATATCTCAAATTCAGGATCAAAACACCCAAAAATTCGATATTTTTGGGTCCCAGAAGCGATCTGTACATGCCTACTCAATGTTAGAATACTTTCAAAACACAGGCACAAAAACAAGTTGAAAATCAATATTTTAGGTGTCCAAAATCGATACGTGCATGCATCTTCTGTACCCGTTTATATCTCAAATTCAGGCTTAAAACAACCGAATATTTGATTTTATTTTTGCCCAGAAACGATCTGTACATGCCTACTCAGTGACAGAATATTTTCAAAATATAGACCCAAAACATGCTGAAAATTGATATTTCAGGTGCCCAAAGTCGATATGTGCATGCATCTTCAGTACCCGTTGATATCTCAAATTCAATCTCAAAACACCCGAAAATTCAATATTTTTGGGTCCCAGAAGCGATCTGTACATGCCTACTACGTGTTAGAGTATTTTCATAATACAGGCCCAAAATATGCTGAAAATCGATATATTAGGTAACCAAAGTCAATATGTGTATGCAACTTCTGTACCCGTTTATATCTCAAATTCTGGCCCTAAACACCCGAAAATTCGATATTTTGGGGTCCCAGAAGCTATCTGTACATGCCTACTCCGTGTTAGAGTATTTTCAAAATTCAGGCCCAAAACATGCTGAAAATCGATATTTTTGGTGCCCAAAGTCAATATGTGCATGTATTTTCTGTACCCGTTTATATCTCAAATTCAGGCTCAAAACACCCAAAAATTCAATATTTTGGGGTCCCAGAAGCAATCTGTACATGCCTACTCAGTGCTAGAATATTTTCAAAATATATGCTAAAAACATGCTAAAAATCGATCTGTTAGGTGCCATAAAGTCGATATCTCAAATTCAGTCCCAAAACAACCGAAAATTCGATATTTAGGGGTCCCAGAAGCGATCTGTACATGCCTACTCAGTGTTAGAGTATTTTCAAAATACAGGCCCAAAACATGCTGAAAATCGATATTTTAGATGCACAAAAGTCGATATGTGCATGTATCTTCTGTACCCGTTTATATCTCAAATTCAGGCTCAAAACACCCGAAAATTCAATATTTTGGGGTCCCAGAAGCAACCTGTACATGCCTACACAGTGCTAGAATATTTTCAAAATATAGGCTAAAAACATGCTAAAAATCGACATTTTAGGTGCCAAAAAATCGATATCTCAAATTCAGTCCCAAAACACCCGAAAATTCGATATTTAAAGGTCCCAGAAGGTATCTGTCCATGCCTACTCCGTGTTAGAGTATTTTCAAAATACAGGCCAAAAACATACTGAAAATCGATCTTTTAGGTGCCCAAAAGTCGATATGTGCATGCAACTTCTGTACCCGTTTATATCTCAAATTCTGGCCCTAAACACCCGAAAATTCGATATTTTGGGGTCCCAGAAGCTATCTGTACATGCCTACTCCGTGTTAGAGTATTTTCAAAATATAGGCTAAAAACATGCTAAAAATCGATATTTTAGGTGCCAAAAAGTCGATATCTCGAATTCAGTCCCAAAACACCCGAAAATTCGATATTTAGAGGTCCCAGAAGCGATCTGTACATGCCTACTCCGTGTTAGAGTATTTTCAAAATACATGCTCAAAACATAATGAAAATCGATCTTTTAGGTGCACAAAAGTCGATATGTGCAAGCATCTTCAGTACCCGTTTATATCTCAAATTCAGGCTCAAAACACCCGAAAATTCAATATTTTGGGGTCCCATAAGCAATCTGTACATGCCTACTCAGTGTTAGAGTATTTTCAAAATACAGACCCAAAACACGCTGAAAATCGATATTTTAGATGCCCAAAGTCAATATGTGCATGTATCTTCTGTACCCGTTTATATCTCAAATTCAGGCACAAAACACCCGAAAATTCAATATTTTGGGGTCCCAGAAGCAATCTGTACATGCCTACACAGTGCTAGAATATTTTCAAAATATAGGCTAAAAACATGCTAAAAATCGATATTATAGGTGCCAAAAAATCGATATCTCAAATTTAGTCCCATAACACCCGAAAATTCGATATTTAGAGGTCCCAGAAGGTATCTGTACATGCCTACTCCGTGTTAGAGTATTTTCAAAATACAGGCCAAAAACATACTGAAAATCGATCTTTTAGGTGCCCAAAAGTCGATATGTGCATGTATCTTCTGTACCCGTTTATATCTCAATATCTGGCCTTAAACACCCGAAAATTCGATATTTTGGGGTCCCAGAAGCGATCTGTACATGCCTACACAGTGCTAGAATATTTTCTAAATATAGGCTAAAAACATGATAAAAATCGACATTTTAGGTGCCAAAAAATTGATATCTCAAATTCAGTCCCAAAACACCCGAAAATTCGATATTTAGAGGTCCCAGAAGGTATCTGTACATGCCTACTCCGTGTTAGAGTATTTTCAAAATACATGCTCAAAACATACTGAAAATTGATCTTTTAGGTGCACAAAAGTCGATATGTGCATGCATCTTCAGTACCCGTTTATATCTCAAATTCAGGCTCAAAACACCCGAAAATTCAATATTTTGGGGTCCCAGAAGCAATCTGTACATGCCTACTCAGTGTTAGAGTATTTTCAAAATACAGGCCAAAAACATACTGAAAATCGATCTTTTAGGTGCCCAAAAGTCGATATGTGCATGCATCTTCTGTACCCGTTTATATCTCAAATTCTGACCCTAAACACCCGAAAATCCGATATTTTGGGGTCCCAGAAGCGATCTGTACATGCCTACTCCGTGTTAGAGTATTTTCAAAATTCAGGCCCAAAACATGCTGAAAATCGATATTTTTGGTGCCCAAAGTCAATATGTGCATGTATCTTCTGTACCCGTTTATATCTCAAATTCAGGCTCAAAACACCCGAAAATTCAATATTTTGGGGTCCCAGAAGCAATCTGTACATGCCTACTCAGTGCTAGAATATTTTCAAAATATAGGCTAAAAATATGCTAAAAATCGATATTTTTGGTGCCAAAAAGTCGATATCTCAAATTCAGTCCCAAAACACCCGAAAATTCGATATTTAGGGGTTCCAGAAGCGATCTGTACATGCCTACTCCGTTTTAGAGTATTTTCAAAATACATGCTCAAAACATACTGAAAATCGATCTTTTAGGTGCCCAAAAGTCGATATGTGCATGCATCTTCTGTACCCGTTTATATCTCAAATTCAGGCTCAAAACACCCGAAAATTCAATATTTAGAGGTCCCAGAAGGTATCTGTACATGCCTACTCCGTGTTAAAGTATTTTCAAAATACAGGCCAAAAACATACTGAAAATCGATCTTTTAGGTGCACAAAAGTCGATATGTGCATGCATCTTCAGTACCCGTTTATATCTCAAATTCAGGCTCAAAACACCCGAAAATTCAATATTTTGGGGTCCCAGAAGCAATCTGTACATGCCTACTCAGTGTTAGAGTAATTTCAAAATACAGGCTTAAAACATGCTGAAAATCGATATTTTAGATGCCCAAAGTCAATATGTGCATGTATCTTCTGTACCCGTTTATATCTCAAATTCAGGCTCAAAACACCCGAAAATTCAATATTTAGGGGTCCCAGAAGCAATCTGTACATGCCTACTCAGTGCTTGAATATTTTCAAAATATAGGCTAAAAACATGCTAAAAATCGACATTTTAGGTGCCAAAAAATCGATATCTCAATTTCAGTCCCAAAACACCCGAAAATTCGATATTTAGAGATCCTAGAAGGTATCTGTACATGCCTACTCCTTGTTAGAGTATTTTCAAAATACAGGCCAAAAACATACTGAAAATCGATCTTTTAGGTGCCCAAAAGTCGATATGTGCATGCATCTTCTGTACCCGTTTATATCTAAAATTCTGGCCCTAAACACCCGAAAATTCGATATTTTGGGGTCCCAGAAGCAATCTGTACATGCCTACTCAGTGTTAGAGTATTTTCAAAATTCAGGCCCAAAACATGCTGAAAATCGATATTTTTGGTGCATAAAGTCAATATGTTCATGTATCTTCTATACCCGTTTATATCCCAAATTCAGGCTCAAAACACCCGAAAATTCAATATTTTGGGGTCCCAGAAGCAATCTGTACATGCCTACTCAGTGCTAGAATAATTTCAAAGTATAGGCTAAAAATATGCTAAAAATCGATCTTTTAGGTGCCAAAAAGTCGATATCTCAAATTCAGTCCCAAAACACCCGAAAATTCGATATTTAGAGGTCCCAGAAGGTATCTGTACATGCCTACACCGTGTTAGAGTATTTTCAAAATACATGCTCAAAACATACTGAAAATCGATCTTTTAGGTGCACAAAAGTCGATATGTGCATGCATCTTCAGTACCCGTTTATATCTCATATTCAGGCTCAAAACACCCGAAAATTCAATATTTTGGGGTCCCAGAAGCAATCTGTACATGCCTACTCAGTGTTAGAGTATTTTCAAAATACAGGCCAAAAACATACTGAAAATCGATCTTTTAAGTGTCCAAAAGTCGATATGTGCATGCATCTTCTGTACCCGTTTATATCTCAAATTCTGGCCCTAAAAACCCGATAATTCGATATTTTGGGGTCCCAGAAGCGATCTGTACATGCCTACTCCGTGTTAGAGTATTTCCAAAATTCAGGCCCAAAACATGCTGAAAATCGATATTTTTGGTGCCCAAAGTCAATATGTGCATGTATCTTCTGTACCCGTTTATATCTCAAATTCAGGCTCAAAACACCCGAAAATTCAATATTTTGGGGTCCCGGAAGCAATCTGTACATGCCTACTCAGTGCTAGAATATTTTCAAAATATAGGCTAAAAATATGCTAAAAATCGATATTTTTGGTGCCAAAAAGTCGATATCTCAAATTCAGTCCCAAAACACCCGAAAATTCGATATTTAGGGGTTCCAGAAGCGATCTGTACATGCCTACTCCGTGTTAGAGTATTTTCAAAATACATGCTCAAAACATACTGAAAATCGATCTTTTAGGTGCCCAAAAGTCGATATGTGCATGCATCTTCTGTACCCGTTTATATCTCAAATTCAGGCTCAAAACACACGAAAATTCGATATTTTGGGGTTCCAGAAGCAATCTGTACATGCTTACTCAGTGTTAGAGTAATTTCAAAATACAGGCCCAAAACATGCTGAAAATCGATATTTTAGATGCCCAAAGTCAATATGTGCATGTATCTTCTGTACCCGTTTATATCTCAAATTCAGGCTCAAAACACCCGAAAATTCAATATTTAGGGGTCCCAGAAGCAATCTGTACATGCCTACACAGTGCTAGAATATTTTCAAAATATAGGCTAAAAACATGCTAAAAATCGACATTTTAGGTGCCAAAAAATCGATATCTCAAATTCAGTCCCAAAACACCCGAAAATTCGATATTTAGAGGTCCTAGAAGGTATCTGTACATGCCTACTCCTTGTTAGAGTATTTTCAAAATACAGGCCAAAAACATACTGAAAATCGATCTTTTAGGTGCCCAAAAGTCGATATGTGCATGCATCTTCGGTACCCGTTTATATCTAAAATTCTGGCCCTAAACACCCGAAAATTCGATATTTTGGGGTCCCAGAAGCAATCTGTACATGCCTACTCAGTGTTAGAGTATTTTCAAATTTCAGGCCCAAAACATGCTGAAAATCGATATTTTTGGTGCCCAAAGTCAATATGTGCATGTATCTTCTATACCCGTTTATATCCCAAATTCAGGCTCAAAACACCCGAAAATTCAATATTTTGGGGTCCCAGAAGCAATCTGTACATGCCTACTCAGTGCTAGAATAATTTCAAAGTATAGGCTAAAAATATGCTAAAAATCGATCTTTTAGGTGCCAAAAAGTCGATATCTCAAATTCAGTCCCAAAACACCCGAAAATTCAATATTTTGGGGTCCCAAAAGCAATCTGTACATGCCTACTCAGTGTTAGAGTATTTTCAAAATACAGGCCCAAAACATGCTGGAAATCGATATTTTAGATGCCCAAAGTCAATATGTGCATGTATCTTCTGTACCCGTTTATATCTCAAATTCAGGCTCAAAACACCGGAAAATTCAATATTTTGGGGTCCCAGAAGCAATCTGTACAGTGCTTGAATATTTTCAAAATAAAGGCTAAAAACATGCTAAAAATCTATCTTTTAGGTGCCAAAAAGTAGATATCTCAAATTCAGTCCCAAAACACCCGAAAATTCGATATTTAGGGGTCCCAAAAGCGATCTGTACATGCCTACTCCGTGTTAGAGTATTTTCAAAATACAGGCCCAAAACATGCTGAAAATCGATATTTTAGATGCCCAAAGTCGATATGTGCATGTATCTTCTGTACCCGTTTATATCTCAAATTCAGGCTCAAAATACCCGAAAATTCAATATTTTGGGGTCCCAGAAGCAATCTGTACATGCCTACTCAGTGCTAGAAAATTTTCAGAATATAGGCTAAAAAACATGCTAAAAATCGATCTTTTAGGTGCCAAAAAGTCGATATCTCAAATTCAGTCCCAAAACACCCGAAAATTCGATATTTAGGGGTCACAGAAGCGATCTGTACATGCCTACTCCGTGTTAGAGTATTTTCAAAATACATGCTCAAAACATACTGAAAATCGATCTTTTAGGTGCACAAAAGTCGTTATGTGCATGCATCTTCAGTACCCGTTTTTATCTCAAATTCAGGCTCAAAACACCCGAAAATTCAATATTTTGGGGTCCCAGAAGCAATCTGTACATGCCTACTCAGTGTTAGATTATTTTCAAAATACAGGCCCAAAACATGCTAAAAATCGATATTTTAGATGCCAAAAGTCAATATGTGCATGTATTTTCTGTACCCGTTTATATCTCAAATTCAGGCTCAAAACACCCGAAAATTTAATATTTAGGGGTCCCAGAAGCAATCTGTACATGCCTACTCAGTGCTAGAATATTTTCAAAATATAGTCTAAAAACATGCTAAAAATCGACATTTTAGGTGCCAAAAAATCGATATCTCAAATTCAGTCCCAAAACACACGAAAATTCGATATTTAGAGGTCCCAGAAGGTATCTGTACATGCCTATTCCTTGTTAGAGTATTTTCAAAATACAGGCCAAAAACATACTGAAAATCGATCTTTTAGGTGCCCAAAAGTCGATATGTGCATGCATCTTCTGTACCCGTTTATATCTCAAATTCTGGCCCTAAACACCCGAAAATTCGATATTTTGGGGTCCCAGAAGCAATCTGTACATGCCTACTCAGTGTTAGAGTATTTTCAAAATTCAGGCCCAAAACATGCTGAAAATCGATATTTTTGGTGGCCAAAGTCAATATGTGCATGTATCTTCTATACCCATTTATATCTCAAATTCAGGCTCAAAACACCCGAAAATTCAATATTTTAGGGTCCCAGAAGCAATCTATACATGCCTACTCAGTGCTAGAATAATTTCAAAATATAGGCTAAAAATATGCTAAAAATCGATCTTTTAGGTGCCAAAAAGTCGATATCTCAAATTCAGTCCCAAAACACCCGAAAATTCGATATTAAGGGGTCCCAGAAGCGATCTGTACATGCCTACTCCGTGTTAGAGTATTTTCAAAATACATGCTCAAAACATACTGAAAATCGATCTTTTAGGTGCACAAAAGTCGATATGTGCATGCATCTTCAGTACCCGTTTATATCTCAAATTCAGGCTCAAAACACCCGAAAATTCAATATTTTGGGGTCCCAGAAGCAATCTGTACATGCCTACTCAGTGTTAGAGTATTTTCAAAATACAGGCCCAAAACATGCTGAAAATCGATAATTTAGATGACCAAAGTCAATATGTGCATGTATCTTCTGTACCCGTTTATATCTCAAATTCAGGCTCAAAACACCCGAAAATTCAATATTTTGGGGTCCCAGAAGCAATCTGTACATGCCTACACAGTGCTAGAATATTTTCAAAATATAGGCTACAAACATGCTAAAAATCGATATTTTAGGTGCCAAAAAATCGATATCTCAAATTCAGTCCCAAAACACCCGAAAATTCGATATTTAGAGGTCCCAGAAGGTATCTGTACATGCCTACTCCGTGTTAGAGTATTTTCAAAATACAGGCCAAAAACATACTGAAAATCGATCTTTTAGGTGCCTAAAAGTCGATATGTGCATGCATCTTCTGTACCCGTTTATATCTCAAATTCTGGCCCTAAACACCCGAAAATTCGATATTTTGGCGTCCCAGAAGCGATCTGTACATGCCTACTCCGTGTGAGAGTATTTTCAAAATTCAGGCCCAAAACATGCTGAAAATCGATATTTTTGGTGCCCAAAGTCAATATGTGCATGTATCTTCTGTACCCGTTTATATCTCAAATTCATGCTCAAAACACCCGAAAATTCAATATTTTGGGGTCCCAGAAGCAATCTGTACATGCCTACTCAGTGCTAGAATATTTTCAAAATATAGGCTAAAAACATGCTAAAAATCGATATTTTAGGTGCCAAAAAGTCGATATCTCAAATTCAGTCCCAAAACATCCGAAAATTCGATATTTAGGGTTCCCAGAAGCGATCTGTACATGCCTACTCCGTGTTAGAGTATTTTCAAAATACATGCTCAAAACATACTGAAAATCGATATTTTAGGTGCACAAAAGTCGATATGTGCATGCATCTTCAGTACCCGTTTATATCTCAAATTCAGGCCCAAAACACCCGAAAATTCAATATTTTGGGGTCCCATAAGCAATCTGTACATGCCTACTCAGTGTTAGAGTATTTTCAAAATACAGGCCCAAAACATGCTAAAAATCGATATTTTAGATGCCCAAAGTCAATATGTGCATGTATCTTCTGTACCCGTTTATATCTCAAATTCAGGCTCAAAACACCCGAAAATTCAATATTTTGAGGTCCCAGAAGCAATCTGTACATGCCTACACAGTGCTAGAATATTTTCAAAATATAGGCTAAAAACATGCTAAAAATCAACATTTTAGGTGCCAAAAAATCGATATCTCAAATTCAGTCCCAAAACACCAGAAAATTAGATATTTAGAGGTCCCAGAAGGTATCTGTACATGCCTACTCCGTGTTAGAGTATTTTCAAAATACAAGCCAAAAACATACTGAAAATCGATCTTTTAGGTGCCCAAAAGTCGATATGTGCATGAATCTTCTGTACCCGTTTATATCTCAAATTCAGGCTCAAAACACCCGAAAATTCAATATTTTGGGATCCCAGAAGCAATCTGTACATGCCTACTCAGTGTTAGAGTATTTTCAAAATACAGGCCCAAAACATGCTGAAAATCGATATTTTAGATGCCCAAAGTCAATATGTGCATGTATCTTCTGTACCCGTTTATATCTCAAATTCAGGCTCAAAACACCCGAAAATTCAATATTTTGGGGTCCCAGAAGCAATCTGTACATGCCTACTCAGTGCTAGAATATTTTCAAAATATAGGCTAAAAATCGATCTTTTAGGTGCCAAAAAGTCGATATCTCAAATTCAGTCCCAAAACACTCGACAATTCGATATTTTGGGGTCCCAGAAGCGATCTGTACATGCCTACTCCGTGTTAGAGTATTTTCAAAATTCAGGCCCAAAACATGCTGAAAATCGATATTTTTGGTGCCCAAAGTCAATATGTGCATGTATCTTCTGTACCCGTTTATATATCAAATTCAGGCTCAAAACACCCGAAAATTCAATATTTTGGGGTCCCAGAAGCAATCTGTACATGCCTACACAGTGCTAGAATATTTTCAAAATATAGGCTAAAAACATGCTAAAAATCGATATTTTAGGTGCCAAAAAGTCGATATCTCAAATTCAGTCCCAAAACATCCGAAAATTCGATATTTAGGGGTCCCAGAAGCGATCTGTACATGCCTACTCCGTGTTAGAGTATTTTCAAAATACATGCTCAAAACATACTGAAAATCGATCTTTTAGGTGCACAAAAGTCGATATGTGCATGCTTCTTCAGTACCCGTTTATATCTCAAATTCAGGCTCAAAACACCCGAAAATTCAATATTTTGGGGTCCCAGAAGCAATCTGTACATGCCTACTCAGTGTTAGAGTATTTTCAAAATATAGGCTTAAAACATGCTAAAAATCGATCTTTTAGGTGCCAAAAAGTCGATATCTCAAATTCAGTCCCAAAACACCCGAAAATTCGATATTTAGGGGCCCCAGAAGCGATCTGTACATGCCTACTCCGTGTTAGAGTATTTTCAAAATACATGCTCAAAACCTACTGAAAATCGATCTTTTAGGTGCCCAAAAGTCGATATGTGCATGCATCTTTTGTACCCGTTTATATCTCAAATTCTGGCCTTAAACACCCGAAAATTCGATATTTTGGGGTCCCAGAAGCGATCTGTACATGCCTACTCCGTGTTAGAGTATTTTCAAAATTCAGGCCCAAAACATGCTGAAAATCGATATTTTTGGTGCCCAAAGACAATATATGCATGTATCTTCTGTACCCGTTTATATCTCAAATTCAGGCTCAAAACACCCGAAAATTCAACATTTTGGGGTCCCAGAAGCAATCTGTACATGCCTACTCAGTGCTAGAATATTTTCAAAATATAGGCTAAAAACATGCTAAAAATCGATCTTTTAGGTGCCAAAAAATCGATATCTCGAATTCAGACCCATAACACCCGAAAATTCGATATTTAGAGGTCCCAGAAGGTATCTGTACATGCCTACTCCGTGTTAAGAGTATTTTCAAAATACAGGCCAAAAACATGCTCAAAATCGATCTTTTAGGTGCCCAAAAGTCGATATGTGCATGCATCTTCTGTACCCGTTTATATCTCAAATTCAGTCCCAAAACACCCGAAAATTCGATATTTAGAGGTCCCAGAAGGTATCTGTGCATGCCTACTCCGTGTTAGAGTATTTTCAAAATACAGGCCAAAAACATACTGAAAGTCGATCTTTTAGGTGCCCAAAAGTCGATATGTGAATGCATCTTCTGTACCCGTTTATATCTCAAATTCTGGCCCTAAACACCCGAAAATTCGATATTTTGGGGTCCCAGAAGCGATCTGTACATGCCTACTCAGTGTTAGAGTATTTTCAAAATACAGGCCCAAAACATGCTGAAAATCGATATTTTAGATGCCCATGTATCTTCTGTACCCGTTTATATCTCAAATTCAGGCTCAAAACACCCGAAAATTCAATATTTTGGGGTCCCAGAAGCAATCTGTACATGTCTACACAGTGCTAGAATATTTTCAAAATATAGGCTAAAAACATGCTAAAAATCGACATTTTAGGTGCCAAAAAATCGATATCTCAAATTCAATCCCAAAACACCGGACAATTCGATATTTAGAGGTCCCAGAAGGTATCTGTGCATGCCTAGGCACTCCGTGTTAGAGTATTTTCAAAATACAGGCCTAAAACATACTAAAAATCGATCTTTTAGGTGCCCAAAAGTCGATATGTGCATGCATCTTCTGTACCCGTTTATATCTCAAATTCTGGCCCTAAACACCCGAAAATTCGATATTTTGGGGTCCCAGAAGCGATCTGTACATGCCTACTCCGTGATAGAGTATTTTCAAAAGTCAGGCCCAAAACATGCTGAAAATAGATATTTTAGATGCCCAAAGTCAATATGTGCATGTACCCGTTTACCTGTACCCGTGCATCTGTACCCGTTTATATCTCAAATTCAGACTCAAAACACCCGAAAATTCAATATTTTGGGATCCCAGAAGCAATCTGTACATGCCTACACTGTGCTAGAATATTTTCAAAATATAGGCTAAAAACATGCTAAAAATCGACATTTTAGGTGCCAAAAAATCGATATCTCAAATTCAGTCCCAAAACACCCGAAAATTCGATATTTAGAGTTCCCAGAAGGTATCTGTATATGCCTACTCCGTGTAAGAGTATTTTCAAAATACAGGCCAAAAGCATACTGAAAATCGATCTTTTAGGTGCCCAAAAGTCGATATGTGCATGCAATTTCTGTACCCGTTTATATCTCAAATTCTGGCCCTAAACACCCGAAAATTCGATATTTTGGGGTCCCAGAAGCGATCTGTACATGCCTACTCCGTGTTAGAGTATTTTCAAAATTCAGGCCCAAAACATGCTGAAAATCGATATTTTTGGTGCCCAAAGTCAATATGTGCATGTATCTTCTGTACCCGTTTATATCTCAAATTCAGGCTCAAAACACCCGAAAATTCAATATTTTGGGGTCCCAGAAGCAATCTGTACATGCCTACTCAGTGCTAGAATATTTACAAAATATAGGCTAAAAACATGCTAAAAATCGATATTATAGTTGCCAAAAAATCGATATCTCAAATTCAGACCCATAACACCCGAAAATTCGATATTTAGAGGTCAAAGAAGGTATCTGTACATGACTACTCCGTGTTAGAGTATTTTCAAAATACAGGCCTAAAACATACTGAAAATCGATCTTTTAGGTGCCCAAAAGTCGATATGTGCATGCATCTTCTGTACTCGTTTATATCTCAAATTCTGGCCCTAAACACCCGAAAATTCGATATTTTGGGGTCCCAGAAGCGATCTGTACATGACTACTCCGTGTTAGAGTATTTTCAAAATTCAGGCCCAAAACATGCTAAAAATCGATATTTTAGATGCCCAAAGTCAATATGTGCATGTATCTTCTGTACCCGTTTATATCTCAAATTCAGGCTCAAAACACCCGAAAATTCAATATTTTGGGGTCCCAGAAGCAATCTGTACATGCCTACTCAGTGCTAGAATATTTTCAAAATATAGGCTAAAAACATGCTAAAAATCGACATTTTAGGTGCCAAAAAATCGATATCTCAAATTCAGTCCCAAAACACCCGAAAATTCGATATTTAAAGGTCCCAGAAGGTATCTGTCCATGCCTACTCCGTGTTAGAGTATTTTCAAAATACAGGCCAAAAACATACTGAAAATCGATCTTTTAGGTGCCCAAAAGTCGATATGTGCATGCAACTTCTGTACCCGTTTATATCTCAAATTCTGGCCCTAAACACCCGAAAATTCGATATTTTGGGGTCCCAGAAGCTATCTGTACATGCCTACTCCGTGTTAGAGTATTTTCAAAATTCAGGCCCAAAACATGCTGAAAATCGATATTTTTGGTGCCCAAAGTCAATATGTGCATGTATTTTCTGTACCCGTTTATATCTCAAATTCAGGCTCAAAACACCCAAAAATTCAATATTTTGGGGTCCCAGAAGCAATCTGTACATGCCTACTCAGTGCTAGAATATTTTCAAAATATAGGCTAAAAACATGTTAAAAATCGATCTGTTAGGTGCCATAAAGTCGATATCTCAAATTCAGTCCCAAAACAACCGAAAATTCGATATTTAGGGGTCCCAGAAGCGATCTGTACATGCCTACTCAGTGTTAGAGTATTTTCAAAATACAGGCCCAAAACATGCTGAAAATCGATATTTTAGATGCACAAAAGTCGATATGTGCATGTATCTTCTGTACCCGTTTATATCTCAAATTCAGGCTCAAAACACCCGAAAATTCAATATTTTGGGGTCCCAGAAGCAACCTGTACATGCCTACACAGTGCTAGAATATTTTCAAAATATAGGCTAAAAACATGCTAAAAATCGACATTTTAGGTGCCAAAAAATCGATATCTCAAATTCAGTCCCAAAACACCCGAAAATTCAATATTTAAAGGTCCCAGAAGGTATCTGTCCATGCCTACTCCGTGTTAGAGTATTTTCAAAATACAGGCCAAAAACATACTGAAAATCGATCTTTTAGGTGCCCAAAAGTCGATATGTGCATGCAACTTCTGTACCCGTTTATATCTCAAATTCTGGCCCTAAACACCCGAAAATTCGATATTTTGGGGTCCCAGAAGCTATCTGTACATGCCTACTCCGTGTTAGAGTATTTTCAAAATTCAGGCCCAAAACATGCTGAAAATCGATATTTTTGGTGCCCAAAGTCAATATGTGCATGTATTTTCTGTACCCGTTTATATCTCAAATTCAGGCTCAAAACACCCAAAAATTCAATATTTTGGGGTCCCAGAAGCAATCTGTACATGCCTACTCAGTGCTAGAATATTTTCAAAATATAGGCTAAAAACATGCTAAAAATCGATCTTTTAGGTGCCAAAAAGTCGATATCTCGAATTCAGTCCCAAAATACCCGAAAATTCGATATTTAGGGGTCCCAGAAGCGATCTGTACATGCCTACTCCGTGTTAGAGTATTTTTAAAATACATGCTCAAAACATACTGAAAATCGATCTTTTAGGTGCACAAAAGTCGATATGTGCATGCATCTTCAGTACCCGTTTATATCTCAAATTCAAGCTCAAAACACCAGAAAATTCAATATTTTGGGGTCCCAGAAGCAATCTGTACATGCCTACTCCATGTTAGAGTATTTTCAAAATACAGGCCCAAAACATGCTGAAAATCGATATTTTAGATGCCCAAAGTCAATATGTGCATGTATCTTCTGTACCCGTTTATATCTCAAATTCAGGCTCAAAACACCCGAAAATTCGATATTTTGGGGTCCCAGAAGCAATCTATACATGCCTACACAGTTCTAGAATATTTTCAAAATATAGGCTAAAAACATGCTAAAAATCGATATTATAGGTGCCAAAAAATCGATATCTCAAATTTAGTCCCATAACACCCGAAAATTCGATATTTAGAGGTCCCAGAAGGTATCTGTACATGCCTACTCCGTGTTAGAGTATTTTCAAAATACAGGCCAAAAACATACTGAAAATCGATCTTTTAGGTGCCCAAAAGTCGATATGTGCATGTATCTTCTGTACCCGTTTATATCTCAAATTCTGGCCCTAAACACCCGAAAATTCGATATTTTGGGGTCCCAGAAGCGATCTGTACATGCCTACACAGTGCTAGAATATTTTCTAAATATAGGCTAAAAACATGCTAAAAATCGACATTTTAGGTGCCAAAAAATTGATATCTCAAATTCAGTCCCAAAACACCCGAAAATTCGATATTTAGAGGTCCCAGAAGGTATCTGTACATGCCTACTCCGTGTTAGAGTATTTTCAAAATACATGCTCAAAACATACTGAAAATCGATCTTTTAGGTGCCCAAAAGTCGATATGTGCATGCATCTTCAGTACCCGTTTATATCTCAAATTCAGGCTCAAAACACCCGAAAATTCAATATTTTGGGGTCCCAGAAGCAATCTGTACATGCTTACTCAGTGTTAGAGTATTTTCAAAATACAGGCCCAAAACATGCTGAAAATCGATATTTTAGATGCCCAAAGTCAATATGTGCATGTATCTTCTGTACCCGTTTATATCTCAAATTCAGGCTCAAAACACCCGAAAATTCAATATTTTGGGGTTCCAGAAGCAATCTGTACATGCCTACACAGTGCTAGAATATTTTCAAAATATAGGCTAAAAATATGCTAAAAATCGATATTTTTGGTGCCAAAAAGTCGATATCTCAAATTCAGTCCCAAAACACCCGAAAATTCGATATTTAGGGGTTCCAGAAGCGATCTGTACATGCCTACTCCGTGTTAGAGTATTTTCAAAATACATGCTCAAAACATACTGAAAATCGATCTTTTAGGTGCCCAAAAGTCGATATGTGCATGCATCTTCTGTACCCGTTTATATCTCAAATTCAGGCTCAAAACACCCGAAAATTCAATATTTTGGGGTCCCAGAAGCAATCTGTACATGCTTACTCAGTGTTAGAGTATTTTCAAAATACAGGCCCAAAACATGCTGAAAATCGATATTTTAGATGCCCAAAGTCAATATGTGCATGTATCTTCTGTACCCGTTTATATCTCAAATTCAGGCTCAAAACACCCGAAAATTCAATATTTTGGGGTTCCAGAAGCAATCTGTACATGCCTACACAGTGCTAGAATATTTTCAAAATATAGGCTAAAAACATGCTAAAAATCGATATTTTAGGTGCCAAAAAATCGATATCTCAAATTCAGTCCCAAAACACCCGACAATTCGATATTTAGAGGTCCCAGAAGGTATCTGTACATGCCTACTCCGTGTTAAAGTATTTTCAAAATACAGGCCAAAAACATACTGAAAATCGATCTTTTAGGTGCACAAAAGTCGATATGTGCATGCATCTTCAGTACCCGTTTATATCTCAAATTCAGGCTCAAAACACCAGAAAATTCAATATTTTGGGGTCCCAGAAGCAATCTGTACATGCCTACTCAGTGTTAGAGTAATTTCAAAATACAGGCCCAAAACATGCTGAAAATCGATATTTTAGATGCCCAAAGTCAATATGTGCATGTATCTTCTGTACCCGTTTATATCTCAAATTCAGGCTCAAAACACCCTAAAATTCAATATTTAGGGGTCCCAGAAGCAATCTGTACATGCCTACTCAGTGCTAGAATATTTTCAAAATATAGGCTAAAAACATGCTAAAAATCGACATTTTAGGTGCCAAAAAATTGATATCTCAATTTCAGTCCCAAAACACCCGAAAATTCGATATTTAGAGGTCCTAGAAGGTATCTGTACATGCCTACTCCTTGTTAGAGTATTTTCAAAATACAGGCCAAAAACATACTGAAAATCGATCTTTTAGGTGCACAAAAGTCGATATGTGCATGCATCTTCAGTACCCGTTTATATCTCAAATTCAGGCTCAAAACACCCGAAAATTCAATATTTTGGGGTCCCAGAAGCAATCTGTACATGCCTACTCAGTGTTAGAGTATTTTCAAAATACAGGCCAAAAACATACTGAAATCGATCTTTTAGGTGCCCAAAAGTCGATATGTGCATGCATCTTCTGTACCCGTTTATATCTCAAATTCTGGCCCTAAAAACCCGAAAATTCGATATTTTGGGGTCCCAGAAGCGATCTGTACATGCCTACTCCGTGTTAGAGTATTTTCAAAATTCAGGCCCAAAACATGCTGAAAATCGATATTTTTGGTGCCCAAAGTCAATATGTGCATGTATCTTCTGTACCCGTTTATATCTCAAATTTAGGCTCAAAACACCCGAAAATTCAATATTTTGGGGTCCCGGAAGCAATCTGTACATGCCTACTCAGTGCTAGAATATTTTCAAAATATAGGCTAAAAATATGCTGAAAATCGATATTTTAGATGCCCAAAGTCAATATGTGCATGTATCTTCTGTACCCGTTTATATCTCAAATTCAGGCTCAAAACACCCGAAAATTCAATATTTAGGGGTGCCAGAAGCAATCTGTACATGCCTACACAGTGCTAGAATATTTTCAAAATATAGGCTAAAAACATGCTAAAAATCGACATTTTAGGTGCCAAAAAATCGATATCTCAAATTCAGCCCCAAAACACCCGAAAATTCGATATTTAGAGGTCCTAGAAGGTATCTGTACATGCCTACTCCTTGTTAGAGTATTTTCAAAATACAGGCCAAAAACATACTGAAAATCGATCTTTTAGGTGCTCAAAAGTCGATATGTGCATGCATCTTCTGTACCCGTTTATATCTAAAATTCTGGCCCTAAACACCCGAAAATTCGATATTTTGGGGTCCCAGAAGCAATCTGTACATGCCTACTCAGTGTTAGAGTATTTTCAAAATTCAGGCCCAAAACATGCTGAAAATCGATATTTTTGGTGCCCAAAGTCAATATGTGCATGTATCTTCTATACCCGTTTATATCCCAAATTCAGGCTCAAAACACCCGAAAATTCAATATTTTGGGGTCCCAGAAGCAATCTGTACATGCCTACTCAGTGCTAGAATAATTTCAAAGTATAGGCTAAAAATATGCTAAAAATCGATCTTTTAGGTGACAAAAAGTCGATATCTCAAATTCAGTCCCAAAACACCCGAAAATTCAATATTTTGGGGTCCCAAAAGCAATCTGTACATGCCTACTCAGTGTTAGAGTATTTTCAAAATACAGGCCCAAAACATGCTGGAAATCGATATTTTAGATGCCCAAAGTCAATATGTGCATGTATCTTCTGTACCCGTTTATATCTCAAATTCAGGCTCAAAACACCGGAAAATTCAATATTTTGGGGTCCCAGAAGCAATCTGTACAGTGCTTGAATATTTTCAAAATATAGGCTAAAAACATGCTAAAAATCTATCTTTTAGGTGCCAAAAAGTAGATATCTCAAATTCAGTCCCAAAACACCCGAAAATTCGATATTTAGGGGTCCCAAAAGCGATCTGTACATGCCTACTTCGTGTTAGAGTATTTTCAAAATACATGCCCAAAACATACTGAAAATCGATCTTTTAGGTGCACAAAAGTCGATATGTGCATGCATCTTTAGTACCCGTTTATATCTCAAATTCAGGCTCAAAACACCCGAAAATTCAATATTTTGGGGTCCCAGAAGCAATCTGTACATGCCTACTCAGTGCTAGAATAATTTCAAAACATAGGCTAAAAACATGCTAGAAATCGATATTTTAGGTGCCAAAAAGTCGATATCTCAAATTCAGTCCCAAAACACCCGAAAATTCGATATTAAGGGGTCCCAGAAGCGATCTGTACATGCCTACTCCTTGTTAGAGTATTTTCAAAATACAGGCCCAAAACATGCTGAAAATCGATAATTTAGATGACCAAAGTCAATATGTGCATGTATCTTCTGTACCCGTTTATATCTCAAATTCAGGCTCAAAACACCCGAAAATTCAATATTTTGGGGTCCCAGAAGCAATCTGTACATGCCTACACAGTGCTAGAATATTTTCAAAATATAGGCTACAAACATGCTAAAAATCGACATTTTAGGTGCCAAAAAATCGATATCTCAAATTCAGTCCCAAAACACCCGAAAATTCGATATTTAGAGGTCCCAGAAGGTATCTGTACATGCCTACTCCGTGTTAGAGTATTTTCAAAATACAGGCCAAAAACATACTGAAAATCGATCTTTTAGGTGCCTAAAAGTCGATATGTGCATGCATCTTCTGTACCCGTTTATATCTCAAATTCTGGCCCTAAACACCCGAAAATTCGATATTTTGGGGTCCCAGAAGCGATCTGTACATGCCTACTCCGTGTTAGAGTATTTTCAAAATTCAGGCCCAAAACATGCTGAAAATCGATATTTTTGGTGCCCAAAGTCAATATGTGCATGTATCTTCTGTACCCGTTTATATCTCAAATTCAGGCTCAAAACACCCGAAAATTCAATATTTTGGGGTCCCAGAAGCAATCTATACATGCCTACTCAGTGCTAGAATATTTTCAAAATATAGGCTAAAAACATGCTAAAAATCGATATTTTAGGTGCCAAAAAGTCGATATCTCAAATTCAGTCCCAAAACATCCGAAAATTCGATATTTAGGGGTCCCAGAAGCGATCTGTACATGCCTACTCCGTGTTAGAGTATTTTCAAAATACATGCTCAAAACATACTGAAAATCGATATTTTAGGTGCACAAAAGTCGATATGTGCATACATCTTCAGTACCCGTTTATATCTCAAATTCAGGCCCAAAACACCCGAAAATTCAATATTTTGGGGTCCCATAAGCAATCTGTACATGCCTACTCAGTGTTAGAGTATTTTCAAAATACAGGCCCAAAACATGCTGAAAATCGATATTTTAGATGCCCAAAGTCAATATGTGCATATATCTTCTGTACCCGTTTATATCTCAAATTCAGGCTCAAAACACCCGAAAATTCAATATTTTGGGGTCCCAGAAGCAATCTGTACATGCCTACACAGTGCTAGAATATTTTCAAAATATAGGCTAAAAACATGCTAAAAATCGACATTTTAGGTGCCAAAAAATCGATATCTCAAATTCAGTCCCAAAACACCCGAAAATTAGATATTTAGAGGTATCAGAAGGTATCTGTACATGCCTACTCCGTGTTAGAGTATTTTCAAAATACAAGCCAAAAACATACTGAAAATCGATCTTTTAGGTGCCCAAAAGTCGATATGTGCATGAATCTTCTGTACCCGTTTATATCTCAAATTCTGGCCCTAAACACCCGAAAATTCGATATTTTGGGGTCCCAGAAGCGATCTGTACATGCCTACTCAGTGCTAGAATATTTTCAAAATATAGGCTTAAAACATTCTAAAAATCGATCTTTTAGGTGCCAAAAAGTCGATATCTCAAATTCAGTCCCAAAACACCCGCAAATTCGATATTTAGGGGCCCCAGAAGCGATCTGTACATGCCTACTCCGTGTTAGAGTATTTTCAAAATACATGCTCAAAACATACTGAAAATCGATCTTTTAGGTGCACAAAAGTCGATATGTGCATGCATCTTCAGTACCCGTTTATATCTCAAATTCAGGCTCAAAACACCCGAAAATTCGATATTTTGGGATCCCAGAAGCAATCTGTACATGCCTACTCAGTGTTAGAGTATTTTCAAAATACAGGCCCAAAACATGCTGAAAATCGATATTTTAGATGCCCAAAGTCAATATGTGCATGTATCTTCAGTACCCGTTTATATCTCAAATTCAGGCTCAAAACACCCGAAAATTCAATATTTTGGGGTCCCAGAAGCAATCTGTACATGCCTACTCAGTGCTAGAATATTTTCAAAATATAGGCTAAAAATCGGTCTTTTAGGTGCCAAAAAGTCGATATCTCAAATTCAGTCCCCAAACACCCGACAATTCGATATTTTGGGGTCCCAGAAGCGATCTGTACATGCCTACTCCGTGTTAGAGTATTTTCAAAATTCAGGCCCAAAACATGCTGAAAATCGATATTTTTGGTGCCCAAAGTCAATATGTGCATGTATCTTCTGTACCCGTTTATATCTCAAATTCAGGCTCAAAACACCCGAAAATTCAATATTTTGGGGTCCCAGAAGCAATCTGTACATGCCTACTCAGTGCTAGAATATTTTCAAAATATAGGCTAAAAACATGCTAAAAATCGATATTTTAGGTGCCAAAAAGTCGATATCTCAAATTCAGTCCCAAAACATCCGAAAATTCGATATTTAGGGGTCCCAGAAGCGATCTGTACATGCCTACTCCGTGTTAGAGTATTTTCAAAATACATGCTCAAAACATACTGAAAATCGATCTTTTAGGTGCACAAAAGTCGATATGTGCATGCTTCTTCAGTACCCGTTTATATCTCAAATTCAGGCTCAAAACACCCGAAAATTCAATATTTTGGGGTCCCAGAAGCAATCTGTACATGCCTACTCAGTGTTAGAGTATTTTCAAAATATAGGCTTAAAACATGCTAAAAATCGATCTTTTAGGTGCCAAAAAGTCGATATCTCAAATTCAGTCCCAAAACACCCGAAAATTCGATATTTAGGGGCCCCAGAAGCGATCTGTACATGCCTACTCCGTGTTAGAGTATTTTCAAAATACATGCTCAAAACATACTGAAAATCGATTTTTTAGGTGCCCAAAAGTCGATATGTGCATGCATCTTCTGTACCCGTTTATATCTCAAATTCTGGCCCTAAACACCCGAAAATTCGATATTTTGGGGTCCCAGAAGCGATCTGTACATGCCTACTCCGTGTTAGAGTATTTTCAAAATTCAGGCCCAAAACATGCTGAAAATCGATATTTTTGGTGCCCAAAGTCAATATGTGCATGTATCTTCTGTACCCGTTTATATCTCAAATTCAGGCTCAAAACACCCGAAAATTCAACATTTTGGGGTCCCAGAAGCAATCTGTACATGCCTACTCAGTGCTAGAATATTTTCAAAATATAGGCTAAAAACATGCTAAAAATCGATCTTTTAGGTGCCAAAAAGTCGATATCTCGAATTCAGTCCCAAAACACCCGAAAATTCGATATTTAGGGGTCCCAGAAGCAATCTGTACATGCCTACTCCGTGTTAGAGTATTTTCAAAATACATGCTGAAAAACTGAAAATCGATCTTTTAGGTGCACAAAAGTCGATATGTGCATGCATCTTCAGTACCCGTTTATATCTCAAATTCAGGCTCAAAACACCCGAAAATTCAATATTTTGGGATCCCAGAAGCAATCTGTACATGCCTACACTGTGCTAGAATATTTTCAAAATATAGGCTAAAAACATGCTAAAAATCGACATTTTAGGTGCCAAAAAATCGATATCTCAAATTCAGTCCCAAAACACCCGAAAATTCGATATTTAGAGTTCCCAGAAGGTATCTGTATATGCCTACTCCGTGTTAGAGTATTTTCAAAATACAGGCCAAAAGCATACTGAAAATCGATCTTTTAGGTGCCCAAAAGTCGATATGTGCATGCAATTTCTGTACCCGTTTATATCTCAAATTCTGGCCCTAAACACCCGAAAATTCGATATTTTGGGGTCCCAGAAGCGATCTGTACATGCCTACTCCGTGTTAGAGTATTTTCAAAATTCAGGCCCAAAACATGCTAAAAATCGATATTTTAGATGCCCAAAGTCAATATGTGCATGTATCTTCTGTACCCGTTTATATCTCAAATTCAGGCTCAAAACACCCGAAAATTCAATATTTTGGGGTCCCAGAAGCAATCTGTACATGCCTACTCAGTGCTAGAATATTTTCAAAATATAGGCTAAAAACATGCTAAAAATCGATCTGTTAGGTGCCATAAAGTCGATATCTCAAATTCAGTCCCAAAACACCCGAAAATTCGATATTTAGGTGTCCCAGAAGGTATCTGTACATGACTACTCCGTGTTAGAGTATTTTCAAAATACAGGCCAAAAACATACTGAAAATCGATCTTTTAGGTGCCCAAAAGTCGATATGTGCATGCATCTTCTGTACTCGTTTATATCTCAAATTCTGGCCCTAAACACCCAAAATTCGATATTTTGGGGTCCCAGAAGCGATCTGTACATGACTACTCCGTGTTAGAGTATTTTCAAAATTCAGGCCCAAAACATGCTAAAAATCGATATTTTAGATGCCCAAAGTCAATATGTGCATGTATCTTCTGTACCCGTTTATATCTCAAATTCAGGCTCAAAACACCCGAAAATTCAATATTTTGGGGTCCCAGAAGCAATCTGTACATGCCTACTCAGTGCTAGAATATTTTCAAAATATAGGCTAAAAACATGCTAAAAACCGATCTGTTAGGTGCCATAAAGTCGATATCTCAAATTCAGTCCCAAAACACCCGAAAATTCGATATTTAGGGGTCCCAGAAGCGATCTGTACATGCCTACTCAGTGTTAGAGTATTTTCAAAATACAGGCCCAAAACATGCTGAAAATCGATATTTTAGATGCACAAAAGTCGATATGTGCATGTATCTTCTGTACCCGTTTATATCTCAAATTCAGGCTCAAAACACCCGAAAATTCAATATTTTGGGGTCCCAGAAGCAACCTGTACATGCCTACACAGTGCTAGAATATTTTCAAAATATAGGCTAAAAACATGCTAAAAATCGACATTTTAATTGCCAAAAAATCGATATCTCAAATTCAGTCCCAAAACACCCGAAAATTCGATATTTAAAGGTCCCAGAAGGTATCTGTCCATGCCTACTCCGTTTTAGAGTATTTTCAAAATACAGGCCAAAAACATACTGAAAATCGATCTTTTAGGTGCCCAAAAGTCGATATGTGCATGCATCTTCTGTACCCGTTTATATCTCAAATTCAGGCTCAAAACACCCGAAAATTCGATATTTTGGGGTCCCAGAAGCAATCTGTACATGCCTACACAGTGCTAGAATATTTTCAAAATATAGGCTAAAAACATGCTAAAAATCGACATTTTAGGTGCCAAAAAATCGATATCTCAAATTCAGTCCCAAAACACCCGAAAATTCGATATTTAAAGGTCCCAGAAGGTATCTGTCCATGCCTACTCAGTGTTAGAGTATTTTCAAAATACAGGCCAAAAACATACTGAAAATCGATCTTTTAGGTGCCCAAAAGTCGATATGTGCATGCATCTTCTGTACCCGTTTATATCTCAAATTCTGGCCCTAAACACCCGAAAATTCGATATTTTGGGTTCCCAGAAGCGATCTGTACATGCCTACTCCGTGTTAGAGTATTTTCAAAATTCAGGCCCAAAACATGCTGAAAATCGATATTTTTGGTGCCCAAAGTCAATATGTGCATGTATTTTCTGTACCCGTTTATATCTCAAATTCAGGCTCAAAACACCCAAAAATTCAATATTTTGGGGTCCCAGAAGCAATCTGTACATGCCTACTCAGTGCTAGAATATTTTCAAAATATAGGCTAAAAACATGCTAAAAATCGATCTTTTAGGTGCCAAAAAGTCGATATCTCGAATTCAGTCCCAAAACACCCGAAAATTCGATATTTAGGGGTCCCAGAAGCGATCTGTACATGCCTACTCCGTGTTAGAGTATTTTCAAAATACAGGCCAAAAACATGCTCAAAATCGATCTTTTAGGTGCACAAAAGTCGATATGTGCATGCATCTTCAGTACCCGTTTATATCTCAAATTCAAGCTCAAAACACCCGAAAATTCGATATTTAGAGGTCCCAGAAGGTATCTGTGCATGCCTACTCCGTGTTAGAGTATTTTCAAAATACAGGCCCAAAACATGCTGAAAATCGATATTTTAGATGCCCAAAGTCAATATGTGCATGTATCTTCTGTACCCGTTTATATCTCAAATTCAGGCTCAAAACACCCGAAAATTCAATATTTTGGGGTCCCAGAAGCAATCTGTACATGCCTACACAGTGCTAGAATATTTTCAAAATATAGGCTAAAAACATGCTAAAAATCGACATTTTAGGTGCCAAAAAATCGATATCTCAAATTCAGTCCCAAAACACCCGAAAATTCGATATTTAAAGGTCCCAGAAGGTATCTGTCCATGCCTACTCCGTTTTAGAGTATTTTCAAAATACAGGCCAAAAACATACTGAAAATCGATCTTTTAGGTGCCCAAAAGTCGATATGTGCATGCATCTTCTGTACCCGTTTATATCTCAAATTCTGGCCCTAAACACCCGAAAATTCGATATTTTGGGGTCCCAGAAGCGATCTGTACATGCCTACTCCGAGTTAGAGTATTTTCAAAATTCAGGCCCAAAACATGCTGAAAATCGATATTTTTGGTGCCCAAAGTCAATATGTACATGAATTTTCTGTACCCGTTTATATCTCAAATTCAGGCTCAAAACACCCAAAAATTCAATATTTTGGGGTCCCAGAAGCAATCTGTACATGCCTACTCAGTGCTAGAATATTTTCAAAATATAGGCTAAAAACATGCTAAAAATCGATCTTTTAGGTGCCAATAAGTCGATATCTCGAATTCAGTCCCAAAACACCCGAAAATTCGATATTTAGGGGTCCCAGAAGCGATCTGTACATGCCTACTCCGTGTTAGAGTATTTTCAAAATTCAGGCCCAAAACATGCTGAAAATCGATATTTTTGGTGCCCAAAGTCAATATGTGCATGTTTCTTCTGTACCCGTTTATATCTCAAATTCAGGCTCAAAACACCCGAAAATTCAATATTTTGGGGTCCCAGAAGCAATCTGTACATGCCTACTCAGTGCTAGAATATTTACAAAATATAGGCTAAAAACATGCTAAAAATCGATATTATAGGTGCCAAAAAATCGATATCTCAAATTCAGACCCATAACACCCGAAAATTCGATATTTAGAGGTCCCAGAAGGTATCTGTACATGACTACTCCGTGTTAGAGTATTTTCAAAATACAGGCCAAAAACATACTGAAAATCGATCTTTTAGGTGCCCAAAAGTCGATATGTGCATGCATCTTCTGTACTCGTTTATATCTCAAATTCTGGCCCTAAACACCCGAAAATTCGATATTTTGGGGTCCCAGAAGCGATCTGTACATGACTACTCCGTGTTAGAGTATTTTCAAAATTCAGGTTCAAAACATGCTAAAAATCGATATTTTTGGTGCCCAAAGTCAATATGTGCATGTATCTTCTGTACCCGTTTATATCTCAAATTCAGGCTCAAAACACCCGAAAATTCAATATTTTGGGGTCCCAGAAGCAATCTGTACATGCCTACTCAGTGCTAGAATATTTTCAAAATATAGGCTAAAAACATGCTAAAAATCGATCTGTTAGGTGCCAAAAAGTCGATATCTCAAATTCAGTCCCAAAACACCCGAAAATTCGATATTTAAAGGTCCCAGAAGGTATCTGTCCATGCCTACTCAGTGTTAGAGTATTTTCAAAATACAGGCCAAAAACATACTGAAAATCGATCTTTTAGGTGCCCAAAAGTCGATATGTGCATGCATCTTCTGTACCCGTTTATATCTCAAATTCTGGCCCTAAACACCCGAAAATTCGATATTTTGGGGTCCCAGAAGCGATCTGTACATGCCTACTCCGTGTTAGAGTATTTTCAAAATTCAGGCCCAAAACATGCTGAAAATCGATATTTTTGGTGCCCAAAGTCAATATGTGCATGTATCTTCTGTACCCGTTTATATCTCAAATTCAGGCTCAAAACACCCGAAAATTCAACATTTTGGGGTCCCAGAAGCAATCTGTACATGCCTACTCAGTGCTAGAATATTTTCAAAATATAGGCTAAAAACATGCTAAAAATCGATCTTTTAGGTGCCAAAAAGTCGATATCTCGAATTCAGTCCCAAAACACCCGAAAATTCGATATTTAGGGGTCCCAGAAGCAATCTGTACATGCCTACTCCGTGTTAGAGTATTTTCAAAATACAGGCCAAAAACATGCTCAAAATCGATCTTTTAGGTGCCCAAAAGTCGATATGTGCATGCATCTTCTGTACCCGTTTATATCTCAAATTCAGTCCCAAAACACCCGAAAATTCGATATTTAGAGGTCCCAGAAGGTATCTGTGCATGCCTACTCCGTGTTAGAGTATTTTCAAAATACAGGCCAAAAACATACTGAAAGTCGATCTTTTAGGTGCCCAAAAGTCGATATGTGAATGCATCTTCTGTACCCGTTTATATCTCAAATTCTGGCCCTAAACACCCGAAAATTCGATATTTTGGGGTCCCAGAAGCGATCTGTACATGCCTACTCAGTGTTAGAGTATTTTCAAAATACAGGCCCAAAACATGCTGAAAATCGATATTTTAGATGCCCAAAGTCAATATGTGCTTGTATCTTCTGTACCCGTTTATATCTCAAATTCAGGCTCAAAACACCCGAAAATTCAATATTTTGGGGTCCCAGAAGCAATCTGTACATGCCTACTCAGTGCTAGAATATTTACAAAATATAGGCTAAAAACATGCTAAAAATCGATATTATAGGTGCCAAAAAATCGATATATCAAATTCAGACCCATAACACCCGAAAAATCGATATTTAGAGGTCCCAGAAGGTATCTGTACATGACTACTCCGTGTTAGAGTATTTTCAAAATACAGGCCAAAAACATACTGAAAATCGATCTTTTAGGTGCCCAAAAGTCGATATGTGCATGCATCTTCTGTACTCGTTTATATCTCAAATTCTGGCCCTAAACACCCGAAAATTCGATATTTTGGGTTCCCAGAAGCGATCTGTACATGACTACTCCGTGTTAGAGTATTTTCAAAATTCAGGCCCAAAACATGCTAAAAATCGATATTTTTGGTGCCCAAAGTCAATATGTGCATGTATCTTCTGTACCCGTTTATATCTCAAATTCAGGCTCAAAACACCCGAAAATTCAATATTTTGGGGTCCCAGAAGCAATCTGTACATGCCTACTCAGTGCTAGAATATTTTCAAAATATAGGCTAAAAACATGCTAAAAATCGATCTGTTAGGTGCCAAAAAGTCGATATCTCAAATTCAGTCCCAAAACACCCGAAAATTCGATATTTAGGGGTCCCAGAAGCGATCTGTACATGCCTACTCAGTGTTAGAGTATTTTCAAAATACAGGCCCAAAACATGCTGAAAATCGATATTTTAGATGCACAAAAGTCAATATGTGCATGTATCTTCTGTACCCGTTTATATCTCAAATTCAGGCTCAAAACACCCGAAAATTCAATATTTTGGGGTCCCAGAAGCAATCTGTACATGCCTACACAGTGCTAGAATATTTTCAAAATCTAGGCTAAAAACAAGCTAAAAATCGACATTTTAAGTGCCAAAAAATCGATATCTCAAATTCAGTCCCAAAACACCCGAAAATTCGATATTTAAAGGTCCCCGAAGGTATCTGTCCATGCCTACTCCGTTTTAGAGTATTTTCAAAATACAGGCCAAAAACATACTGAAAATCGATCTTTTAGGTGCCCAAAAGTCGATATGTGCATGCATCTTCTGTACCCGTTTATATCTCAAATTCTGGCCCTAAACACCCGAAAATTCGATATTTTGGGGTCCCAGAAGCGATCTGTACATGCCTACTCCGAATTAGAGTATTTTCAAAATTCAGGCCCAAAACATGCTGAAAATCGATATTTTTGGTGCCCAAAGTCAACATGTACATGTATTTTCTGTACCCGTTTATATCTCAAATTCAGGCTCAAAACACCCAAAAATTCAATATTTTGGGGTCCCAGAAGCAATCTGTACATGCCTACTCAGTGCTAGAATATTTTCAAAATATAGGCTAAAAACATGCTAAAAATCGATCTTTTAGGTGCCAATAAGTCGATATCTCGAATTCATTCCCAAAACACCCGAAAATTCGATATTTAGGGGTCCCAGAAGCGATCTGTACATGCCTACTCCGTGTTAGAGTATTTTCAAAATACATGCTCAAAACATACTGAAAATCGATCTTTTAGGTGCACAAAAGTCGATATGTGCATGCATCTTCAGTACCCGTTTAAATCTCAAATTCACGCTCAAAACACCCGAAAATTCGATATTTTGGGGTCCCAGAAGCGATCTGTACATGCCTACTCCGTGTTAGAGTATTTTCAAAATACAGGCCCAAAACATGCTGAAAATCGATATTTTAGATGCCCAAAGTCAGTATGTGCATGTATCTTCTGTACCCGTTTATATCTCAAATTCAGGCTCAAAACACCCGAAAATTCAATATTTTGGGGTCCCAGAAGCAATCTGTACATGCCTACACAGTGCTAGAATATTTTCAAAATATAGGCTAAAAACATGCTAAAAATCGACATTTTAGGTGCCAAAAAATCGATATCTCAAATTCAGTCCCAAAACACCCGAAAATTCGATATTTAGAGGTCCCAGAAGGTATCTGTATATGCCTACTCCGTGTTAGAGTATTTTCAAAATACAGGCCAAAAGCATACTGAAAATCGATCTTTTAGGTGCCCAAAAGTCGATATGTGCATGCATCTTCTGTACCCGTTTATATCTCAAATTCTGGCCCTAAACACCCGAAAATTCGATATTTTTGGGTCCCAGAAGCGATCTGTACATGCCTACTCCGTGTTAGAGTATTTTCAAAATTCAGGCCCAAAACATGCTGAAAATCGATATTTTTGGTGCCCAAAGTCAATATGTGCATGTATCTTCTGTACCCGTTTATATCTCAAATTCAGGCTCAAAACACCCGAAAATTCAATATTTTGGGGTCCCAGAAGCAATCTGTACATGCCTACTCAGTGCTAGAATATTTACAAAATATAGGCTAAAAACATGCTAAAAATCGATATTATAGGTGCCAAAAAATCGATATCTCAAATTCAGACCCATAACACCCGAAAATTCGATATTTAGAGGTCCCAGAAGGTATCTGTACATGACTACTCCGTGTTAGAGTATTTTCAAAATACAGGCCAAAAACATACTGAAAATCGATCTTTTAGGTGCCCAAAAGTCGATATGTGCATGCATCTTCTGTACTCGTTTATATCTCAAATTCTGGCCCTAAACACCCGAAAATTCGATATTTTGGGGTCCCAGAAGCGATCTGTACATGACTACTCCGTGTTAGAGTATTTTCAAAATTCAGGCCCAAAACATGCTAAAAATCGATATTTTTGGTGCCCAAAGTCAATATGTGCATGTATCTTCTGTACCCGTTTATATCTCAAATTCAGGCTCAAAACACCCGAAAATTCAATATTTTGGGGTCCCAGAAGCAATCTGTACATGCCTACTCAGTGCTAGAATATTTTCAAAATATAGGCTAAAAACATGCTAAAAATCGATCTGTTAGGTGCCAAAAAGTCGATATCTCAAATTCAGTCCCAAAACACCCGAAAATTCGATATTTAGAGGTCCCAGAAGCGATCTGTACATGCCTACTCAGTGTTAGAGTATTTTCAAAATACAGGCCCAAAACATGCTGAAAATCGATATTTTAGATGCACAAAAGTCAATATGTGCATGTATCTTCTGTACCCGTTTATATCTCAAATTCAGGCTCAAAACACCCGAAAATTCAATATTTTGGGGTCCCAGAAGCAATCTGTACATGCCTACACAGTGCTAGAATATTTTCAAAATATAGGCTAAAAACATGCTAAAAATCGACATTTTAGGTGCCAAAAAATCGATATCTCAAATTCAGTCCCAAAACACCCGAAAATTCGATATTTAAAGGTCCCAGAAGGTATCTGTCCATGCCTACTCCGTGTTAGAGTATTTTCAAAATACAGGCCAAAAACATACTGAAAATCGATCTTTTAGGTGCCCAAAAGTCGATATGTGCATGCATCTTCTGTACCCGTTTATATCTCAAATTCTGGCCCTAAACACCCGAAAATTCGATATTTTGGGGTCCCAGAAGCGATCTGTACATGCCTACTCCGTGTTAGAGTATTTTCAAAATTCAGGCCCAAAACATGCTGAAAATCGATATTTTTGGTGCCCAAAGTCAATATGTGCATGTATCTTCTGTACCCGTTTATATCTCAAATTCAGGCTCAAAACACCCGAAAATTCAACATTTTGGGGTCCCAGAAGCAATCTGTACATGCCTACTCAGTGCTAGAATATTTTCAAAATATAGGCTAAAAACATGCTAAAAATCGATCTTTTAGGTGCCAAAAAGTCGATATCTCGAATTCAGTCCCAAAACACCCGAAAATTCGATATTTAGGGGTCCCAGAAGCAATCTGTACATGCCTACTCCGTGTTAGAGTATTTTCAAAATACAGGCCAAAAACATGCTCAAAATCGATCTTTTAGGTGCCCAAAAGTCGATATGTGCATGCATCTTCTGTACCCGTTTATATCTCAAATTCAGTCCCAAAACACCCGAAAATTCGATATTTAGAGGTCCCAGAAGGTATCTGTGCATGCCTACTCCGTGTTAGAGTATTTTCAAAATACAGGCCAAAAACATACTGAAAGTCGATCTTTTAGGTGCCCAAAAGTCGATATGTGAATGCATCTTCTGTACCCGTTTATATCTCAAATTCTGGCCCTAAACACCCGAAAATTCGATATTTTGGGGTCCCAGAAGCGATCTGTACATGCCTACTCAGTGTTAGAGTATTTTCAAAATACAGGCCCAAAACATGCTGAAAATCGATATTTTAGATGCCCAAAGTCAATATGTGCTTGTATCTTCTGTACCCGTTTATATCTCAAATTCAGGCTCAAAACACCCGAAAATTCAATATTTTGGGGTCCCAGAAGCAATCTGTACATGCCTACTCAGTGCTAGAATATTTACAAAATATAGGCTAAAAACATGTTAAAAATCGATATTATAGGTGCCAAAAAATCGATATCTCAAATTCAGACCCATAACACCCGAAAAATCGATATTTAGAGGTCCCAGAAGGTATCTGTACATGACTACTCCGTGTTAGAGTATTTTCAAAATACAGGCCAAAAACATACTGAAAATCGATCTTTTAGGTGCCCAAAAGTCGATATGTGCATGCATCTTCTGTACTCGTTTATATCTCAAATTCTGGCCCTAAACACCCGAAAATTCGATATTTTGGGGTCCCAGAAGCGATCTGTACATGACTACTCCGTGTTAGAGTATTTTCAAAATTCAGGCCCAAAACATGCTAAAAATCGATATTTTTGGTGCCCAAAGTCAATATGTGCATGTATCTTCTGTACCCGTTTATATCTCAAATTCAGGCTCAAAACACCCGAAAATTCAATATTTTGGGGTCCCAGAAGCAAACTGTACATGCCTACTCAGTGCTAGAATATTTTCAAAATATAGGCTAAAAACATGCTAAAAATCGATCTGTTAGGTGCCAAAAAGTCGATATCTCAAATTCAGTCCCAAAATACCCGAAAATTCGATATTTAGGGGTCCCAGAAGCGATCTGTACATGCCTACTCAGTGTTAGAGTATTTTCAAAATACAGGCCCAAAACATGCTGAAAATCGATATTTTAGATGCACAAAAGTCAATATGTGCATGTATCTTCTGTACCCGTTTATATCTCAAATTCAGGCTCAAAACACCCGAAAATTCAATATTTTGGGGTCCCAGAAGCAATCTGTACATGCCTACACAGTGCTAGAATATTTTCAAAATCTAGGCTAAAAACATGCTAAAAATCGACATTTTAGGTGCCAAAAAATCGATATCTCAAATTCAGTCCCAAAACACCCGAAAATTCGATATTTAAAGTTCCCCGAAGGTATCTGTCCATGCCTACTCCGTTTTAGAGTATTTTCAAAATACAGGCCAAAAACATACTGAAAATCGATCTTTTAGGTGCCCAAAAGTCGATATGTGCATGCATCTTCTGTACCCGTTTATATCTCAAATTCTGGCCCTAAACACCCGAAAATTCGATATTTTGGGGTCCCAGAAGCGATCTGTACATGCCTACTCCGAGTTAGAGTATTTTCAAAATTCAGGCCCAAAACATGCTGAAAATCGATATTTTTGGTGCCCAAAGTCAACATGTACATGTATTTTCTGTACCCGTTTATATCTCAAATTCAGGCTCAAAACACCCAAAAATTCAATATTTTGGGGTCCCAGAAGCAATCTGTACATGCCTACTCAGTGCTAGAATATTTTCAAAATATAGGCTAAAAACATGCTAAAAATCGATCTTTTAGGTGCCAATAAGTCGATATCTCGAATTCATTCCCAAAACACCCGAAAATTCGATATTTAGGGGTCCCAGAAGCGATCTGTACATGCCTACTCCGTGTTAGAGTATTTTCAAAATACATGCTCAAAACATACTGAAAATCGATCTTTTAGGTGCACAAAAGTCGATATGTGCATGCATCTTCAGTACCCGTTTAAATCTCAAATTCAAGCTCAAAACACCCGAAAATTCGATATTTTGGGGTCCCAGAAGCGATCTGTACATGCCTACTCCGTGTTAGAGTATTTTCAAAATACAGGCCCAAAACATGCTGAAAATCGATATTTTAGATGCCCAAAGTCAGTATGTGCATGTATCTTCTGTACCCGTTTATATCTCAAATTCAGGCTCAAAACACCCGAAAATTCAATATTTTGGGGTCCCAGAAGCAATCTGTACATGCCTACACAGTGCTAGAATATTTTCAAAATATAGGCTAAAAACATGCTAAAAATCGACATTTTAGGTGCCAAAAAATCGATATCTCAAATTCAGTCCCAAAACACCCGAAAATTCGATATTTAGAGGTCCCAGAAGGTATCTGTATATGCCTACTCCGTGTTAGAGTATTTTCAAAATACAGGCCAAAAGCATACTGAAAATCGATCTTTTAGGTGCCCAAAAGTCGATATGTGCATGCATCTTCTGTACCCGTTTATATCTCAAATTCTGGCCCTAAACACCCGAAAATTCGATATTTTGGGGTCCCAGAAGCGATCTGTACATGCCTACTCCGTGTTAGAGTATTTTCAAAATTCAGGCCCAAAACATTCTGAAAATCGATATTTTTGGTGCCCAAAGTCAATATGTGCATGTATCTTCTGTACCCGTTTATATCTCAAATTCAGGCTCAAAACACCCGAAAATTCAATATTTTGGGGTCCCAGAAGCAATCTGTACATGCCTACTCAGTGCTAGAATATTTACAAAATATAGGCTAAAAACATGCTAAAAATCGATATTATAGGTGCCAAAAAATCGATATCTCAAATTCAGACCCATAACACCCGAAAATTCGATATTTAGAGGTCCCAGAAGGTATCTGTACATGACTACTCCGTGTTAGAGTATTTTCAAAATACAGGCCAAAAACATACTGAAAATCGATCTTTTAGGTGCCCAAAAGTCGATATGTGCATGCATCTTCTGTACTCGTTTATATCTCAAATTCTGGCCCTAAACACCCGAAAATTCGATATTTTGGGGTCCCAGAAGCGATCTGTACATGACTACTCCGTGTTAAGAGTATTTTCAAAATTCAGGCCCAAAACATGCTAAAAATCGATATTTTTGGTGCCCAAAGTCAATATGTGCATGTATCTTCTGTACCCGTTTATATCTCAAATTCAGGCTCAAAACACCCGAAAATTCAATATTTTGGGGTCCCAGAAGCAATCTGTACATGCCTACTCAGTGCTAGAATATTTTCAAAATATAGGCTAAAAACATGCTAAAAATCGATCTGTTAGGTGCCAAAAAGTCGATATCTCAAATTCAGTCCCAAAACACCCGAAAATTCTATATTTAGGGGTCCCAGAAGCGATCTGTACATGCCTACTCAGTGTTAGAGTATTTTCAAAATACAGGCCCAAAACATGCTGAAAATCGATATTTTAGATGCACAAAAGTCAATATGTGCATGTATCTTCTGTACCCGTTTATATCTCAAATTCAGGCTCAAAACACCCGAAAATTCAATATTTTGGGGTCCCAGAAGCAATCTGTTCATGCCTACACAGTGCTAGAATATTTTCAAAATATAGGCTAAAAACATGCTAAAAATCGACATTTTTGGTGCCAAAAAATCGATATCTCAAATTCAGTCCCAAAACACCCGAAAATTCGATATTTAAAGGTCCCAGAAGGTATCTGTCCATGCCTACTCCGTGTTAGAGTATTTTCAAAATTCAGGCCCAAAACATACTGAAAATCGATCTTTTAGGTGCCCAAAAGTCGATATGTGCATGCATCTTCTGTACCCGTTTATATCTCAAATTCTGGCCCTAAACACCCGAAAATTCGATATTTTGGGGTCCCAGAAGCGATCTGTACATGCCTACTCAGTGATAGAATATTTTCAAAATATAGGCTGCAAACATGCTAAAAATCGATCTTTTAGGTGCCAAAAAGTCGATATCTCGAATTCAGTCCCAAAACACCCGAAAATTCGATATTTAGGGGTCCCAGAAGCGATCTGTACATGCCTACTCCGTGTTAGAGTATTTTCAAAATACATGCTCAAAACATACTGAAAATCGATCTTTTAGGTGCACAAAAGTCGATATGTGCATGCATCTTCAGTACCCGTTTATATCTCAAATTCAAGCTCAAAACACCCGAAAATTCAATATTTTGGGGTCCCAGAAGCAATCTGTACATGCCTACTCCGTGTTAGAGTATTTTCAAAATACAGGCCCAAAACATGCTGAAAATCGATATTTTAGATGCCCAAAGTCAATATGTGCATGTATCTTCTGTACCCGTTTATATCTCAAATTCGGGCTCAAAACACCCGAAAATTCAATATTTTGGGGTCCCAGAAGCAATCTGTACATGCCTACACAGTGCTAGAATATTTTCAAAATATAGGCTAAAAACATGCTAAAAATCGACATTTTAGGTGCCAAAAAATCGATATCTCAAATTCAGTCCCAAAACACCCGAAAATTCGATATTTAGAGGTCCCAGAAGGTATCTGTATATGACTACTCCGTGTTAGAGTATTTTCAAAATACAGGCCAAAAACATACTGAAAATCGATCTTTTAGGTGCCCAAAAGTCGATATGTGCATGCATCTTCTGTACTCGTTTATATCTCAAATTCTGGCCCTAAACACCCGAAAATTCGATATTTTGGGGTCCCAGAAGCGATCTGTACATGACTACTCCGTGTTAGAGTATTTTCAAAATTCAGGCCCAAAACATGCTAAAAATCGATATTTTTGGTGCCCAAAGTCAATATGTGCATGTATCTTTTGTACCCGTTTATATCTCAAATTCAGGCTCAAAACACCCGAAAATTCAATATTTTGGGGTCCCAGAAGCAATCTGTACATGCCTACTCAGTGCTAGAATATTTTCAAAATATAGGCTAAAAACATGCTAAAAATCGATGTGTTAGGTGCCAAAAAGTCGATATCTCAAATTCAGTCCCAAAACACCCGAAAATTCGATATTTAGGGGTCCCAGAAGCGATCTGTACATGCCTACTCAGTGTTAGAGTATTTTCAAAATACAGGCCCAAAACATGCTGAAAATCGATATTTTAGATGCACAAAAGTCGATATGTGCATGTATCTTCTGTACCCGTTTATATCTCAAATTCAGGCTCAAAACACCCGAAAATTCAATATTTTGGGGTCCCAGAAGCAATCTGTACATGCCTACTCAGTGCTAGAATATTTACAAAATATAGGCTAAAAACATGCTAAAAATCGATATTATAGGTGCCAAAAAATCGATATCTCAAATTCAGAACCATAACACCCGAAAATTCGATATTTAGGGGTCCCAGAAGGTATCTGTACATGACTACTCCGTGTTAGAGTATTTTCAAAATACAGGCCAAAAACATACTGAAAATCGATCTTTTAGGTGCCCAAAAGTCGATATGTGCATGCATCTTCTGTACTCGTTTATATCTCAAATTCTGGCCCTAAACACCCGAAAATTCGATATTTTGGGGTCCCAGAAGCGATCTGTACATGACTACTCCGTGTTAGAGTATTTTCAAAATTCAGGCCCAAAACATGCTAAAAATCGATATTTTTGGTGCCCAAAGTCAATATGTGCATGTATCTTCTGTACCCGTTTATATCTCAAATTCAGGCTCAAAACACCCGAAAATTCAATATTTTGGGGTCCCAGAAGCAATCTGTACATGCCTACTCAGTGCTAGAATATTTTCAAAATATAGGCTAAAAACATGCTAAAAATCGATCTGTTAGGTGCCAAAAAGTCGATATCTCAAATTCAGTCCCAAAACACCCGAAAATTCGATATTTAGGGGTCCCAGAAGCGATCTGTACATGCCTACTCAGTGTTAGAGTATTTTCAAAATACAGGCCCAAAACATGCTGAAAATCGATATTTTAGATGCACAAAAGTCAATATGTGCATGTATCTTCTGTACCCGTTTATATCTCAAATTCAGGCTCAAAACACCCGAAAATTCAATATTTTGGGGTCCCAGAAGCAATCTGTACATGCCTACACAGTGCTAGAATATTTTCAAAATATAGGCTAAAAACATGCTAAAAATCGACATTTTAGGTGCCAAAAAATCGATATCTCAAATTCAGTCCCAAAACACCCGAAAATTCGATATTTAGAGGTCCCAGAAGGTATCTGTACATGCCTACTCATATTTAGAATGTTTTCAAGATACAGACCCAAATCATGCTCAAAATCGATATTTTAGGTGCCAAAAAGTCGATATGTTCATGCATCTTCAGTACCCGTTTATATCTCAAATTCAGGCTACAAACACCCGAAAATTCGATATTTTGAGGTCCCAGAAGCGATCTGTACATGCCTATTCAGATACAGGCCCAAAACATGCTGAAAATCGATATATTAGGTGCCCAAAGTCAATATGTATATGCATCTTCTGCAACCGTAATATTACAAATTAAACCTCAAAACACCCGAAAATTCTATATTTTTGGGTCCCAGAAGCGATCTATACATACCTACTCCGTGTTAGATTATTTTCAACTTACAGGCCCAAAACATGCTGAAAATCGATATTTTAGGTGCCCAAAGTCAATATGTGCATGTATCTTCTGTACCCGTTTATATCTCAAATTCAACCTCAAAACACACGAAATTTCGATATTTTGGGGTTCCAGAAGCGATCTGTACATGCCTACTCAGTGCTAGAATGTTTTCATAATATAGGCACAAAACATGCTAAAAATCGATATTTTAAGTGTCCAAAATCGATATGTGCATGCATCTTCTGTACCCGTTTATATCTCAAATTCAGGCTCAAAATACCCGAAAATTCGGTATTTTTGGGTCCTAGAAGCGATCTGTACATGCCTACTAAGTGTTAGAGTATTTTCAAAATACAGGCCAAAAACATGCTGAAAATCGATCTGTTAGGTGCCCAAAAGTCGATATGTGTATGCATCTTCTGAGCCCGTTTATATCCCAAATTCGACCTCAAATCACCCGAAAATTCGATATTTTTGGGTCCCAGAAGCGATCGGTACATGCCTACACAGTGCTAGAATGTTTTCAAAAAAAAGGCTCAAAACATGCTAAAAATCGATATTTTAATTGTCCAAAGTCGATATGTGCATGGATCATCTGTACCTGTTTATATCTTAAATTCAGGCTCAAAAGACCCGAAAATTTGGTATTTTGGTATCCCAGAAGCGATCTGTACATGCCTACTCCTAGTTAGAATGTTTTCAAGATACTGACCCAAAACATGCTCAAAATCGATATTTTAGGTGCCAAAAAGTCGATATGTTCATGACTCTTCAGTACCCGTTTATATCTCAAATTCAGGCTCAAAACACCCGAAAATTCGATATTTTGAGGTCCCAGAAGCGATCTGTACATGCCTACTCAGTGCTAGAATATTTTCAAAATATAGTCCAAAAACATGCTAAAAATCGATATTTTAGGTGCCCAAAGTCGATATCTCAAATTCAGGCCCAAAACACCCGAAAATTCAATATTTTGGGGTCCCAGAAGCTATCTGTAAATGCCTACTCCGTGTTAGAGTATTTTCAAAATACAGGCCCAAAAAATACTGAAAATCGATATTTTAGGTGCCAAAAAGTCAATATGTGCATGAATCTTCTGTACCCGTTTATATCTCAAAATCACGCTACAAACACCCGAAAATTCGATATTTTGGGGTCCCAGAAGCAATCTGTACATGCCTACTCAGTGCTAGAATGTTTTCAAAACATAGGCTCAAAACATGCTAAAAATCGATATTTTAGGTGTCCAAAGTCGATATGTGCATGCATCTTCTGTACCCGTTTATATCTCAAATTCAGGCTCAAAACACCCGAAAATTCGGTATTTTTGGGTCCTACAAGCGATCTGTACATGCCTACTCCTAGTTAGGATGTTTTCAAGATACAGACCCAAATCATGCTCAAAATCGATATTTTAGGTGCCCACAAGTCGATACGTGCATGCATCTTCTGTACCCGTTTATATCTCAAATTGAAGCTCTAAACACCCAAAAATTCGATATTTTGGAGTCCCAAAAGGGATCTGTACATGCCTACTCCGTGTTAGAGTATTTTCAAAATACAGGCCCAAAACATACTGAAAATCGATCTGTTAGGTGCCCAAAAGTCGATATGTGTATGCATCTTCTGAGCCCGTTTATATCCCAAATTCAACCTCTAAACACCCGAAAATTCGATATTTTTGCGTCCCAAAAGCGATCTGTACATGCCTACTCTGTGCTTGAATGTTTTCAAAATATAGGCTCAAAACATGCTAAAAATCGATATTTTAAGTGTCCAAAACCGATATGTGCATGCATCTTCTGTACCCGTTTACATCTCAAATTCAGGCTCAAAATACCCGAAAATTCGGTATTTTTTGGGTCCTACAAGCGATCTGTACATGCCTACTCCTAGTTAGAATGTTTTCAAGATACAGACCCAAAACATGCTCAAAATCGATATTTTAGGTGCCAAAAAGTTGATATGTTCATGCATCTTCAGTACCCGTTTATATCTCAAATTCAGGCTCAAAATACCCGAAAATTCGATATTTTGGGGTCCCAGAAGCTATCTGTAAATGCCTACTCCATGTTAGAGTATTTTCAAAATTACAGGCCCAAAAAATACTGAAAATCGATATTTTAGGTGCCCAAAAGTCGATAAGTACATGCATCTTCTGTACCCCTTTATATCTCAAATTCACGCTACAAAACACCCGAAAATTCGATATTTTGGGGTCCCAGAAGCGATCTGTACATGCCTACTCAGTGCTAGAATGTTTTCAAAACATAGGCTCAAAACATGCTAAAAATCGATATTTTAGGTGTCCAAAGTCGATATGTGCATGCATCTTCTGTACCCGTTTATATCTCAAATTCAGGCTCAAAACGCCCGAAAATTCGATATTTTTGGGTCCTACAAGCGATCTGTACATGCCTACTCCTAGTTAGAATGTTTTCAAGATACAGACCCAAATCATGCTCAAAATCGATATTTTAGGTGCCAAAAAGTCGATATGTTCATGCATCTTCAGTACCCGTTTATATCTCAAATACAGGCTACAAACACCCGAAAATTCGATATTTTGAGGTCCCAGAAGCGATCTGTACATGCCTATTCAGTTACAGGCCCAAAACATGCTTAACATCGATATATTAGGTGCTCAAAGTCAATATGTGTATGCATCTTCTGCAACCGTTAATATCACAAATTAAACCTCAGAACACCCGAAAATTCAATATTTTTGGGTCCCAGAAGCGATCTATACATCCCTACTCCGTGTTAGAGTATTTTCAACATACAGGCCCAAAACATGCTGAAAATCGATAATTTAGGTGCCCAAAGTCAATATGTGCATGCATCTTCTGTACTCGTTTATATCTCAAATTCAACCTCAAAACACACAAAAATTCGATATTTTGGGGTGTCAGAAGCGATCTGTACATGCCTACTCAGTGCTAGAATGTTTTCATAATATTTGCTCAAAACTTGCTAAAAATCAATATTTTAAGTGTCCAAAGTCGATATGTGCATGCATCTTCTGTACCCGTTTATATCTCAAATTCGGGATTAAAACACCTGAAAATTCGGTATTTTGGGGTCCTACAAGCGATCTGTACATGCCTACTCCTAGTTAGAATGTTTTCAAGATACAGACCCAAATCATGCTCAAAATCGATATTTTAGGTGCCAAAAAGTCGATATGTTCATGCATCTTCAGTACCCGTTTATATCTCAAACTCAGGCTACAAACACCCGAAAATTCGATATTTTGAGGTCTAAGAAGCGATCTGTACATGCCTATTCAGATACAGGCCCAAAACATGCTGAACATCGATATAATAGGTGCCCAAAAGTCAATATGTGTATGCATCTTCTGCAACCGTTAATATCACAAATTAAACCTCAGAACACCCGAAAATTCGATATTTTTGGGTCCCAGAAGCGATCTATACATACCTACTCCGTGTTAAAGTATTTTCAACATACAGGCCCAAAACATGCTGAAAACCGATATTTTAGGTGCCCAAAGTCAATATGTGCATGCATCTTCTGTACTCGTTTATATCTCAAATTCAACCTCAAAACACATAAAAATTCGATATTTTGGGGTGCCAGAAGCGATCTGTACATGCCTACTCAGTGCTAGAAATTTTTCATAATATTGGCTCAAAACTTGCTAAAAATCAATATTTTAAGTGTCCAAAGTCGATATGTGCATGCATCTTCTGTACCCGTTTATACCTCAAATTGGGGATTAAAACACCTGAAAATTCGGTATTTCTGGGTCCTAGAAGCGATCTGTACATGCCTTCTCCTAGTTAGAATGTTTTCAAGATACAGACCCAAAACATGCTCAAAATCGATATTTTAGGTTCCCAAAAGTCATTATGTGCATGCATCTTCAGTACCTGTTAATATCTCAAATTCAGGGTTAAAAAACCCGAAAATTTCGATATTTTGGGGTTCCAGAAGCGATCTGTACATGCCTACTCCGTGTTAGAGTATTTTCAACATACATCCCTAAAACATGCTGAAAATCGATATTTTAGGTGCCCAAAGTCAATATGTGCATGCATCTTCTTTACCCGTTTATATCTCAAATTCAACCTCAAAACACACGAAAATTCGATATTTTGGGGTCCCAGAAGCGATCTGTTCATGCCTACTCAGTGCTAGAATATTTTCAAAATATAGGCCCAAAACATGCTAAAAATCGATATCTTAGGTGTCCAAAGTCGATATCTCAAATTCAGGCCCAAAACACCCGAAAATTCGATATTTTGGGGTCCCAAAAGCAATTTGTACATGCCGACTCCGTGTTAGAGTATTTTCAAAATACAGGCCCAAAACATACTGAAAATCGATCTTTTAGGTGCCCGCAAGTCGATATGTGCATGAATCTTCTGTACCCGTTTATATCTCAAATTGAGGCTCTAAACACCAAAAAATTTGATAGTTTGTGGTCCCAAAAGCGGTCTGTACATGCCTACTCAGAAACAGGCCCAAAACATGCTGAAAATCGATATTTTAGGTGACCAAAGTCAAAATGTTGATGCATCTTCTGCGCCCGTTTATATCCCAAATTCAACCTCAAAACATCCGAAAATTCGATATTTTTGGGTCCCAGAAGCGATCTGTACATGCTTACTCAGTGCTAGAATGTTTTCAAAATATAGGCCTAAAATATGCTAAAAATCGATATTTTAAGTGTCCAAAGTCGATATGTGCATGCATCTTCTGTACCCGTTTATATCTCAAACTCAGGCTCAAAACACCCTAAAATACGGTATTTTTGCGTCCTAGAAGTAATCTGTACATGCCTACTCTGTGCTAGAATGTTTTCATAATATAGGCACAAAACATGCTAAAAATCGATATTTTAAGTGTCCAAAGTCGATATGTGCATGCATCTTCTGTACCCGTTTATATCTCAAATTTAACATCAAAACACACGAAAATTCGATATTTTGGGGTCCCAGAAGCGATCTGTACATGCTTACTCAGTGCTAGAATATTTTTAAAATATAGGCTCAAAACATGCTAAAAATCGATATTTTAGGTGCCCAAAGTCGATATCTCAAATTCAGGCCCAAAACACCCGAAAATTCGATATTTTGGGGTCCCAGAAGCGATCTGTACATGCCTACTCCGTGTTAGAGTATTTTCAAAATACAGGCCCAAAACATACTGAAAATCGATCTTTTAGGTGCCCAAAAGTCGATATGTGTATGCATCTTCTGAGCCCGTTTATATCCCAAATTCAACCTCAAACACCCGAAAATTCGATATTTTTGCGTCCCAGAAGCGATCTGTACATGCCTACTCTGTGCTAGAATGTTTTCATAATATAGGCACAAAACATGCTAAAAATCGATATTTCAAGTGTCCAAAGTCGATATGTGCATGCATCTTCTGTACCCGTTTATATCTCAAATTCAGGCTAAAAACACCCTAAAATTCGGTATTTTTGGGTCCTAAAAGCGATCTGTACATGCCTAAATCCTAGTTCGAATGTTTTCAAGATACAGACCCAAAACTTGCTCAAAATCGATATTTTAGGTGTCCAAAAGTCGATATGTGCATGCATCTTCAGTACCCGTTTATATCTCAAATTCAGGCTCAAAACACACGAAAATTCGATATTTTGAGGTCCCAAAAGTGATCTGTACATGCCTACTCTGTGTTAGAGTATTTCAAAATACAGGCCCAAAACATGCTAACAATCGATATTTTAGGTGCCCAAAGTCAATATGTGTATGCATCTTCTGCACCCGTTTATATCACAAATTCAACCTCAAAACACTCGAATAATCGATATTTTTGGGCACCAGAAGTGATCTGTACATGCCTACTCAGTGCTATAATGTTTTCAAAATATAGGCCTAAAACATGCTAAAAATCGATATTTTAAGTGTCCAAAGTCGATATGTGCATGCATCTTCTGGACCCGTTTATATCTCAAACTCAGGCTCAAAACACCCTAAAATACGGTATTTTTGCGTCCTAGAAGTAATCTGTACATGCCTACTCTGTGCTAGAATGTTTTCATAATATAGGCACAAAACATGCTAAAAATCGATATTTTAAGTGTCCAAAGTCGATATGTGCATGCATCTTCTGTACCCGTTTATATCTCAAATTTAACATCAAAACACACGAAAATTCGATATTTTGGGGTCCCAGAAGCGATCTGTACATGCTTACTCAGTGCTAGAATATTTTCAAAATATAGGCTCAAAACTAGCTAAAAATCGATATTTTAGGTGCCCAAAGTCGATATCTCAAATTCAGGCCCAAAACACCCGAAAATTCGATATTTTGTGGTCCCAGAAGCGATCTGTACATGCCTACTCCGTGTTAGAGTATTTTCAAAATACAGGCCCAAAACATACTGAAAATCGATCTTTTAGGTGCCCAAAAGTCGATATGTGTATGCATCTTCTGAGCCCGTTTATATCACAAATTCAACCTCAAAACACTCGAATAATCGATATTTTTGGGCCCCAGAAGTGATCTGTACATGCTTACTCAGTGCAAAATTTTTTTCAAAATATAGGCTCAAAACATGCTAAAAATCGATATTTTAGGAGTCTAAAGTCGATATGTGCATGCATCTTCTGTACCCGTTTATATCCCAAATTCAGGTTTAAAACACTCGAAAATTCGATATTTTTGTGTACCAGAAGTGGTCTGTACATGCATACTCTGTGTTAGAGTATTTTCAAAATACAGGCCCAAAACATGCTGAAAATCGATATTTTAGGTGCCCAAAGTCAATATATGTATGCATCTTCTGTACCCGTTTACATCCCAAATTCAGGTTTAAAACACTCGAAAATTCCATATTTTTGGGTCCCAGAAGCGATCTGTACATGCCTACGCCTTGCTAGAATGTTTTCAAGATACAGAAAAAAAACATGTTAAAAATCGATATTTTAGGTGCAAAAAGTCGATATGTGCATGCATCTTCAGTACCCGTTTATATCTCAAATTCAGGCTCAAAACACCCGAAAATTCAATATTTTTGGGTCCCTGAAGCGATCTGTACATGCCTACTCCTTGCTAGTATGTTTTCAAGATACAGACCCAAAACATGCTCAAAATCGATATTTCAGGTACAAAAAGTCGATATGTGCATGCATCTTCAGTACCCGTTTATATCTCAAATTCAGTCTAAAAACATCCGAAAATTCAATATTTTTCGTTCCCAGAAGCGATTTGTACATGCCTACTCAGTGCTGGAATGTTTTCAAAATATAGGCTCAAAACATGCTAAAAATCGATATTTTAAGTGTCTAAAGTCGATATGTTCATGTATCTTCTGTACCCGTTTATATCTCAAATTCAGGCTCAAAACACCCGAAAATTCGATATTTTTGTGTACCAGAAGCGATCTGTACATGCATACTCTGTGTTAGAGTATTTTCAAAATACAGGCCCAAAACATGCTGAAAATCAATATTTTAGGTGCCCAAAGTCAATATGTGTATGCATCTTCTGTACCGGTTTATTTCCCAAATTCAGGCTCAAAACACCCGAAAATTCAATATTTATGGGTTCCAGAAGCGATCTGTACATACCTACTCAGTGCTAGAATTTTTTCAAAATATAGGCCCAGAACATGCTAAAAATCGATATTTTGGGTGCCAAAAGTCGATATATGCATACATCTTCTGTACCCGTTTATATCTCAAATTCAGGCTCAAAACACCCAAAAATTCGATATTTTTGGGTCCCAGAAGCGATCTGTAGATGCCTACTCCGTGGTATAGTATTTTCAATATACAGGCCCAAAAGATGCTGAAAATCGATATTTTAGTTGCCCAAAGTCAATATGTGTATGCATCTTCAGTACCCATTTATATCCCAAATTCAGGCTCAAAACACCCGAAAATTCGATATTTTTGGGTCCCAAAAGTGATCTGTACCTGCCTACTTAGTGCTAGAATATTTTCAAGATATGGGCCCAAAACATGGTAAAAATCGATATTTTAAGTGCCCAAACTCGATATGTGCATGCATCTTCCGTACCCGTTTATATCTCAAATTCAGGGTCAAAACACCCGAAAATTCGATATTTTTGTGTACCAGAAGCGATCTGTACATGCCTACTCAGTGCTGGAATGTTTTCAAAATAAAGGCTCAAAACATGCTAAAAATCGATATTTTAAGTGTCTAAAGTCGTAATGTTCATGTATCTTCTGTACCCGTTTATATCTCAAATTCAGGCTCAAAACACCCGAAAATTCGATATTTTTGTGTACCAGAAGCGATCTGTACATGCCTACTCCGTGTTAGAGTATTTTCAAAATACAGGTCCAAAACTGCTCAAAATAAATATTTTAGGTGCCCAAAGTCGATATGTGCATGCATCTTCTGTACCCGTTTACATCCCAAATTCAGGTTTTAAACACTCGAAAATTCCATATTTTTAGGTTCCAGAAGCGATATGTACAAGCCTACGCCTTGCTAGAATGTTTTCAAGATACTGACACAAAACATGTTCAAAATCGATATTTTAGGTGCAAAAAGTCGATATGTGCATTCATCTTCAGTACCCGTTTATATCTCAAATTCAGGCTCAAAACACCCGTAAAATCAATATTTTTGGGTCCCAGAAGCAATCTGAACATGCCTACTCAGTGCTAGAATGTTTTTAAAAATATAGGCTCAAAACATGATAAAAATCGATATTTTAGGTGTCAAAAGTAGGTATGTGCATGCATCTTCTGTACCCGTTTACATCCCAAATTCAGGTTTAAAACACTCGAAAATTCGATATTTTTGGGTCACAGAAGCGATCTGTACATGCCTACTCCTTGCAAGAATGTTTTCAAAATACAGACCCAAAACATAATTAAAATCGATATTTTAGGTGCAAAAAGTCGATATGTGCATGCATCTTCAGTACCCGTTTATATTCAAATTCAGGCTCATAACACCCAAAAATTCAATATTTTTGGGTCCCAGAAGCGATCTGTACATGCCTACTCCATGCTAGTATGTTTTCAAGATACAGACCCAAAACATGCTAAAAATCGATATTTCAGGTACAAAAAGTCGATATGTGCATGCATCTTCAGTACCCGTTTATATATCAAATTCAGGCTAAAAACATCCGAAAATTCAATATTTTTCGTTCCCAGAAGCGATTTGTACATGCCTACTCAGTGCTGGAATGTTTTCAAAATATAGGCTCAAAACATGCTAAAAATCGATATTTTAAGTGTCTAAAATCGATATGTTCATGTATCTTCTGTACCCGTTTATATCTCAAATTCAGGCTCAAAACACCCGAAAATTCGATATTTTTGTGTCCCAGAAGCGATCTGTACATGCCTACTCCTTGCTAGAATGTTTTCATGATACAGACCCAAAACATGCTCAAAATCGATATTTTAGGTGCAAAAAGTCTATAGGTGCATGCATCTTCAGTAACCGTATATATCTCAAATTCAGGCTCAAAACACCCGAAAATTCAATATTTTTGGGTTCCAGAAGCGATCTGTGCATGCTTACTCAGTGCTAAAAAATTTTCAAAATATAGGCTCAAAACATGCTAAAAATCGATATTTTAGGAGTCTAAAGTCGATATGTGCATGCATCTTCTGTACCCGTTTATATCCCAAATTCAGTTTTAAAACACTCGAAAATTCGATATTTTTGTGTACCAGAAGTGGTCTGTACATGCATACTCTGTGTTAGAGTATTTTTAAAATACAGGCCCAAAACATGCTGAAAATCGATATTTTAGGTGCCCAAAGTTAATATATGTATGCATCTTCTGTACCCGTTTACATCCCAAATTCAGGTTTAAAACACTCGAAAATTCCATATTTTTGGGTCCCAGAAGCGATCTGTACATGCCTACGCCTTGCTAGAATGTTTTCAAGATACAGAAAAAAAACATGTTAAAAATCGATATTTTAGGTGCAAAAAGTCGATATGTGCATGCATCTTCAGTACCCGTTTATATCTCAAATTCAGGCTCAAAACACCCGAAAATTCAATATTTTTGGGTCCCTGAAGCGATCTGTACATGCCTACTCCTTGCTAGTATGTTTTCAAGATACAGACCCAAAACATGCTCAAAATCGATATTTCAGGTACAAAAAGTCGATATGTGCATGCATCTTCAGTACCCGTTTATATCTTAAATTCAGGCTAAAAACATCCAAAAATTCGATATTTTTCGTTCCCAGAAGCGATTTGTACATGCTTACTCAGTGCTGGAATGTTTTCATAATATAGGCTCAAAACATGCTAAAAATCGATATTTTAATTGTCTAAAGTCGATATGTTCATGTATCTTCTGTACCCGTTTATATCTCAAATTCAGGCTCAAAACACCCGAAAATTCGATATTTTTGTGTACCAGAAGCGATCTGTACATGCATACTCTGTGTTAGAGTATTTTCAAAATACAGGCCCAAAACATGCTGAAAATCAATATTTTAGGTGCCCAAAGTCAATATGTGTATGCATCTTCTGTACCGGTTTATTTCCCAAATTCAGGCTCAAAACTCCCGAAAATTCAATATTTATGGGTTCCAGAAGCGATCTGTACATACCTACTCAGTGCTAGAATTTTTTCAAAATATAGGCCCAGAACATGCTAAAAATCGATATTTTGGGTGCCAAAAGTCGATATATGCATGCATCTTCTGTACCCGTTTATATCTCAAATTCAGGCTCAAAACACCCAAAAATTCGATATTTTTGGGTCCCAGAAGCGATCTGTAGATGCCTACTCCGTGGTATAGTATTTTCAATATACAGGCCCAAAAGATGCTGAAAATCGATATTTTAGTTGCCCAAAGTCAATATGTGTATGCATCTTCAGTACCCATTTATATCCCAAATTCAGGCTCAAAACACCCGAAAATTCGATATTTTTGGGTCCCAGAAGTGATCTGTACCTGCCTACTTAGTGCTAGAATATTTTCAAGATATGGGCCCAAAACATGGTAAAAATCGATATTTTAAGTGCCCAAACTCGATATGTGCATGCATCTTCCGTACCCGTTTATATCTCAAATTCAGGCTCAAAACACCCGAAAATTCGATATTTTTGTGTACCAGAAGCTATCTGTACATGCCTACTCAGTGCTGGAATGTTTTCAAAATAAAGGCTCAAAACATGCTAAAAATCGATATTTTAAGTGTCTAAAGTCGTAATGTTCATGTATCTTCTGTACCCGTTTATATCTCAAATTCAGGCTCAAAACACCCGAAAATTCGATATTTTTCTGTCCCAGAAGCGATCTGTACATGCCTACTCCTTGCTAGAATGTTTTCAAGAAACAGACCCAAAACATGCTCAAAATCGATATTTTAGGTGCAAAAAGTCGATATGTGCAAGCATCTTCAGTAACCGTTTATATCTCAAATTCAGGCTCAAAACACCCGAAAATCAATATTTTTGGGTCCCAGAAGAGATCTGTGCATGCCTACTCAGTGCTAGAATGTTTTCAAAATATAGATTCAAAACATGTTAAAAATCAATATTTTAGGTGTCCAAAGTCGATATGTTCATGTATCTTCAGTACCCGTTTGTATCTCAAATTCAGGCTCAAAACACCTGAAAATTCGATATTTTTGGGTCCCAGAAGCGATCTGTACATGCCTACTCTGTGTTAGAGTATTTTCAAAATACAGGCCCAAAACATGCTGAAAATCGATATTTTAGGTGCCCAAAGTCAATATATGTATGCATCTTCTCTACCCGTTTATATCCCAAATTCAGGTTTAAAACACTCGAAAATTCGATATTTTTGTGTTCCAGAAGCGATCTGTACATGCCTACTCCGTGTTAGAGTATTTTCAAAATACAGGCTCAAAACTGCTCAAAATCGATATTTTAGGTGCCCAAAGTCGATATGTGCATGCATCTTCTGTACCCGTTTACATCCTAAATTCAGGTTTTAAACACTCGAAATTTCGATATTTTTGGGTCCCAGAAGCGATCTGTACATGCCTACGCCTTGCTAGAATGTTTTCAAGATACAGAAAAAAAACATGTTCAAAATCGATATTTTAGGTGCAAAAAGTCGATATGTGCATGCATCTTCAGTACCCGTTTATATCTCAAACTCAGGCTCAAAACACCTGTAAATTCAATATTTTTGGGTCCCAGAAGCAATCTGAACATGCCTACTCAGTGCTAGAATTTTTTCAAAATATAGGTTCAAAATATGCTGAAAATCGATATTTTAGGTGTCCAAAGTCGATATGTGCATGCATCTTCTGTACCCGTTTACATCCCAAATTCAGGTTTAAAACACTCTAAAATTCGATGTTTTGGGGTTCCATAAGCAGTCTGCACATGCCTTCTCAGTGCTAGAATATTTTCAAAATGTAGGCCCAAAACATGCTCAAAATCGATATTTTAGGTGCCAAAAGTCGATATGTGCATGCATCTTCTGCACCCATTTATATATCAAATTCAGGCTTAAAAACACCCGAAAATTCAATATTTTTGGGTCCCAGATGCGATCTGTACATGTCTACTCCGAGTTAGGGTATTTTCAATATACAGGCCCAAAACATGCTGAAAATCGATATTTTAGGTGCCTAAAGTTAATATGTGTATGCATCTTCTGTACCCGTTTATTTCCCAAATTCAGGCTCAAAACACTCGAAAATTCGATATTTTTGTGTACCAGAAGCGATCTGTGGATGCCTACTCAGTGCTAAAATGTTTTCAATATATATGCTCAAAACATGCTAAAAATCGATATTTTAGGTGTCTAAAGTCGATATGTACATGTATCTTCTGTACCCGTTTATATCTCAAATTCAGGCTCAAAACACCCGAAAATTCGATATTTTTGGGTCTCAGAAGCGATCTGTGCATGCCTACTCAGTGCTGGAATGTTTTCAAAACATAGGTTCAAAACATGCTACAAATCGATATTTTAAGTGTCTAAAGTCGATATGTTCATGTATCTTCTGTACCCGTTTATATCTCAAATTCAGGCTCAAAACACCCGAAAATTCGATATTTTTGTGTCCCAGAAGCAATCTGTACATGCCTACTCCTTGCTAGAATGTTTTCAAGATACAGACCCAAAACATGCTCAAAATCGATTTTTTAGGTGCAAAAAGTCGATAGGTGCATGCATCTTCTGTACCCATTTATATCCCAAATTCAGGCTCAAAACACACGAAAATTCGGTATTTTTGGGTCCCAGAAGCTATCTGTACATGCCTACTTAGTGCTAGAATATTTTCAAGATATGGGCCCAAAACATGGTAAAAATCGATATTTTAAGTGCCCAAATTTGATATGTGTATGCATCTTCTGAACCCGTTTATATCTCAAATTCAGGCTCAAAACACCCGAAAATTCGATATTTTTGTGTACCAGAAGCGATCTGTACATGCCTACTCCGTGTTAGAGTATTTTCAAAATACAGGTCCAAAACTGCTCAAAATAAATATTTTAGGTGCCCAAAGTCGATATGTGCATGCATCTTCTGTACCCGTTTACATCCCAAATTCAGGTTTTAAACACTCGAAAATTCCATATTTTTAGGTTCCAGAAGCGATATGTACAAGCCTACGCCTTGCTAGAATGTTTTCAAGATACTGACACAAAACATGTTCAAAATCGATATTTTAGGTGCAAAAAGTCGATATGTGCATTCATCTTCAGTACCCGTTTATATCTCAAATTCAGGCTCAAAACACCCGTAAAATCAATATTTTTGGGTCCCAGAAGCAATCTGAACATGCCTACTCAGTGCTAGAATGTTTTTAAAAATATAGGCTCAAAACATGCTAAAAATCGATATTTTAGGTGTCAAAAGTAGGTATGTGCATGCATCTTCTGTACCCGTTTACATCCCAAATTCTGGTTTAAAACACTCTAAAATTCGATGTTTTTGGGTTCCAGAAGCAGTCTGCACATGCCTTCTCAGTGCTAGAATATTTTCAAAATGTAGGCCCAAAACATGCTCAAAATCGATATTTAAGGTGCCCAAAGTCGATATGTGCATGCATCTTCTGTACCCGTTTACATCCCAAATTCAGGTTTAAAACACTCGAAAATTCGATATTTTTGGGTCACAGAAGCGATCTGTACATGCCTACTCCTTGCAAGAATGTTTTCAAAATACAGACCCAAAACATAATTAAAATCGATATTTTAGGTGCAAAAAGTCGATATGTGCATGCATCTTCAGTACCCGTTTATATATCAAATTCAGGCTAAAAACATCCGAAAATTCAATATTTTTCGTTCCCAGAAGCGATTTGTACATGCCTACTCAGTGCTGGAATGTTTTCAAAATATAGGCTCAAAACATGCTAAAAATCGATATTTTAAGTGTCTAAAGTCGATATGTTCATGTATCTTCTGTACCCGTTTATATCTCAAATTCAGGCTCAAAACCCCCGAAAATTCGATATTTTTGTGTCCCAGAAGCGATCTGTACATGCCTACTCCTTGCTAGAATGTTTTCATGATACAGACCCAAAACATGCTCAAAATCGATATTTTAGGTGCAAAAAGTCTATAGGTGCATGCATCTTCAGTAACCGTATATATCTCAAATTCAGGCTCAAAACACCCGAAAATTCAATATTTTTGGGTTCCAGAAGCGATCTGTGCATGCTTACTCAGTGCTAAAAATTTTTCAAAATATAGGCTCAAAACATGCTAAAAATCGATATTTTAGGAGTCTAAAGTCGATATGTGCATGCATCTTCTGTACCCGTTTATATCCCAAATTCAGGTTTAAAACACTCGAAAATTCGATATTTTTGTGTACCAGAAGTGGTCTGTACATGCATACTCTGTGTTAGAGTATTTTTAAAATACAGGCCCAAAACATGCTGAAAATCGATATTTTAGGTGCCCAAAGTCAATATATGTATGCATCTTCTGTACCCGTTTACATCCCAAATTCAGGTTTAAAACACTCGAAAATTCCATATTTTTGGGTCCCAGAAGCGATCTGTACATGCCTACGCCTTGCTAGAATGTTTTCAAGATACAGAAAAAAAACATGTTAAAAATCGATATTTTAGGTGCAAAAAGTCGATATGTGCATGCATCTTCAGTACCCGTTTATATCTCAAATTCAGGCTCAAAACACCCGAAAATTCAATATTTTTGGGTCCCTGAAGCGATCTGTACATGCCTACTCCTTGCTAGTATGTTTTCAAGATACAGACCCAAAACATGCTCAAAATCGATATTTCAGGTACAAAAAGTCGATATGTGCATGCATCTTCAGTACCCGTTTATATCTCAAATTCAGGCTAAAAACATCCAAAAATTCAATATTTTTCGTTCCCAGAAGCGATTTGTACATGCTTACTCAGTGCTGGAATGTTTTCAAAATATAGGCTCAAAACATGCTAAAAATCGATATTTTAATTGTCTAAAGTCGATATGTTCATGTATCTTCTGTACCCGTTTATATCTCAAATTCAGGCTCAAAACACCCGAAAATTCGATATTTTTGTGTACCAGAAGCGATCTGTACATGCATACTCTGTGTTAGAGTATTTTCAAAATACAGGCCCAAAACATGCTGAAAATCAATATTTTAGGTGCCCAAAGTCAATATGTGTATGCATCTTCTGTACCCGTTTATTTCCCAAATTCAGGCTCAAAACACCCGAAAATTCAATATTTATGGGTTCCAGAAGCGATCTGTACATGCCTACTCCGTGTTAGAGTATTTTCAAAATACAGGCCCAAAACTGTTCAAAATCAATATTTTAGGTGCCCAAAGTCGATATGTGCATGAATCTTCTGTACCCGTTTACATCCCAAATTCAGGTTTAAAACATTCGAAAATTCCTTATTTTTGGGTCCCAGAAGCGATCTGTACATGCCTACTCCGTATTAGAGTATTTTCAAAATACAGGCCCAAAACATGTTCAAAATCGATATTTTAGGTGCAAAAAGTTGATATGTGCATGCATCTTCAGTACCCGTTTATATCTCAAACTCAGGCTCAAAACACCCGTAAATTCAATATTTTTGGGTCCCAGAAGCGATCTGTATATGACAACTCCGTGTTAGAGTATTTTCAAAATGTAGGCCCAAAACATCCTCAAAATCGATATTTTAGGTGCCCAAAGCCGATATGTGCATGCATCTTCTGTACCCGTTTATATCTCAAATTCAGGCTAAAAACACCCGAAAATTCGATATTTTTGGGTCCCAGAAGCGATCTGTACATGCCTACTCCGTGTTAGGGTATTTTCAATATATAGGCCCAAAAGATGCTAAAAATCGATATTTTAGGTGCCCAAAGATATTATGTGTATGCATCTTCTGTACCCGTTTATTTCCCAAATTCAGGCTCAAAACACTCGAAAATTCGATATTTTTGTGTACCAGAGGCGATCTGTGCATGCCTACTCAGTGCTAGAATGTTTTCAATATATATGCTCAAAACATGCTAAAAATCGATATTTTAGGTGTCTAAAGTCGATATGTACATGTATCTTCTGTACCCGTTTATATCTCAAATTCAGGCTCAAAACACCCGAAAATTCGATATTTTTGGGTCCCAGAAGCGATCTGTGCATGCCTACTCAGTGCTAGAATGTTTTCAAAATATAGGCTCAAAACATGCTAAAAATCGATATTTTAGGTGTCCAAAGTCGATATGTGCATGCATCTTCTGTACCCGTTTATATCTCAAATTCAGGCTCAAAACACCCGAAAATTCGATATTTTTGTCTACCAGAAGCGATCTGTACATGCCTACTCCGTGTTAGAGTATTTTCAAAATAAAAGCAAAAAAACATGCTGAAAATCGATATTTTAGGTGCCCAAAGTCAATATGTGTATGCATCTTCTGTACCCGTTTATATCTCAAACTCAGGCTCAAAACACCTGTAAATTCAATATTTTTGGGTCCCAGAAGCAATCTGAACATGCCTACTCAGTGCTAGAATTTTTTCAAAATATAGGTTCAAAATATGCTGAAAATCGATATTTTAGGTGTCCAAAGTCGATATGTGCATGCATCTTCTGTACCCGTTTACATCCCAAATTCAGGTTTAAAACACTCTAAAATTCGATGTTTTGGGGTTCCATAAGCAGTCTGCACATGCCTTCTCAGTGCTAGAATATTTTCAAAATGTAGGCCCAAAACATGCTCAAAATCGATATTTAAGGTGCCCAAAGTCGATATGTGCATGCATCTTCTGTACCCGTTTACATCCCAAATTCAGGTTTAAAACACTCGAAAATTCGATATTTTTGGGTCACAGAAGCGATCTGTACATGCCTACTCCTTGCAAGAATGTTTTCAAAATACAGACCCAAAACATAATTAAAATCGATATTTTAGGTGCAAAAAGTCGATATGTGCATGCATCTTCAGTACCCGTTTATATTCAAATTCAGGCTCATAACACCCAAAAATTCAATATTTTTGGGTCCCAGAAGCGATCTGTACATGCCTACTCCTTGCTAGTATGTTTTCAAGATACAGACCCAAAACATGCTAAAAATCGATATTTCAGGTACAAAAAGTCGATATGTGCATGCATCTTCAGTACCCGTTTATATATCAAATTCAGGCTAAAAACATCCGAAAATTCAATATTTTTCGTTCCCAGAAGCGATTTGTACATGCCTACTCAGTGCTGGAATGTTTTCAAAATATAGGCTCAAAACATGCTAAAAATCGATATTTTAAGTGTCTAAAGTCGATATGTTCATGTATCTTCTGTACCCGTTTATATCTCAAATTCAGGCTCAAAACCCCCGAAAATTCGATATTTTTGTGTCCCAGAAGCGATCTGTACATGCCTACTCCTTGCTAGAATGTTTTCATGATACAGACCCAAAACATGCTCAAAATCGATATTTTAGGTGCAAAAAGTCTATAGGTGCATGCATCTTCAGTAACCGTATATATCTCAAATTCAGGCTCAAAACACCCGAAAATTCAATATTTTTGGGTTCCAGAAGCGATCTGTGCATGCTTACTCAGTGCTAAAAATTTTTCAAAATATAGGCTCAAAACATGCTAAAAATCGATATTTTAGGAGTCTAAAGTCGATATGTGCATGCATCTTCTGTACCCGTTTATATCCCAAATTCAGGTTTAAAACACTCGAAAATTCGATATTTTTGTGTACCAGAAGTGGTCTGTACATGCATACTCTGTGTTAGAGTATTTTTAAAATACAGGCCCAAAACATGCTGAAAATCGATATTTTAGGTGCCCAAAGTTAATATATGTATGCATCTTCTGTACCCGTTTACATCCCAAATTCAGGTTTAAAACACTCGAAAATTCCATATTTTTGGGTCCCAGAAGCGATCTGTACATGCCTACGCCTTGCTAGAATGTTTTCAAGATACAGAAAAAAAACATGTTAAAAATCGATATTTTAGGTGCAAAAAGTCGATATGTGCATGCATCTTCAGTACCCGTTTATATCTCAAATTCAGGCTCAAAACACCCGAAAATTCAATATTTTTGGGTCCCTGAAGCGATCTGTACATGCCTACTCCTTGCTAGTATGTTTTCAAGATACAGACCCAAAACATGCTCAAAATCGATATTTCAGGTACAAAAAGTCGATATGTGCATGCATCTTCAGTACCCGTTTATATCTTAAATTCAGGCTAAAAACTCCCAAAAATTCAATATTTTTCGTTCCCAGAAGCGATTTGTACATGCTTACTCAGTGCTGGAATGTTTTCAAAATATAGGCTCAAAACATGCTAAAAATCGATATTTTAATTGTCTAAAGTCGATATGTTCATGTATCTTCTGTACCCGTTTATATCTCAAATTCAGGCTCAAAACACCCGAAAATTCGATATTTTTGTGTACCAGAAGCGATCTGTACATGCATACTCTGTGTTAGAGTATTTTCAAAATACAGGCCCAAAACATGCTGAAAATCAATATTTTAGGTGCCCAAAGTCAATATGTGTATGCATCTTCTGTACCCGTTTATTTCCCAAATTCAGGCTCAAAACACCCGAAAATTCAATATTTATGGGTTCCAGAAGCGATCTGTACATACCTACTCAGTGCTAGAATTTTTTCAAAATATAGGCCCAGAACATGCTAAAAATCGATATTTTGGGTGCCAAAAGTCGATATATGCATGCATCTTCTGTACCCATTTATATCTCAAATTCAGGCTCAAAACACCCGAAAATTCGATATTTTTGTGTACCAGAAGCGATCTGTACATGCCTACTCCGTGTTAGAGTATTTTCAAAATACAGGCCCAAAACTGCTCAAAATCAATATTTTAGGTGCCCAAAGTCGATATGTGCATGAATCTTCTGTACCCGTTTACATCCCAAATTCAGGTTTAAAACATTCGAAAATTCCTTATTTTTGGGTCCCAGAAGCGATCTGTACATGCCTACTCCGTATTAGAGTATTTTCAAAATACAGGCCCAAAACATGTTCAAAATCGATATTTTAGGTGCAAAAAGTTGATATGTGCATGCATCTTCAGTACCCGTTTATATCTCAAACTCAGGCTCAAAACACCCGTAAATTCAATATTTTTGGGTCCCAGAAGCGATCTGTATATGACAACTCCGTGCTAGAGTATTTTCAAAATGTAGGCCCAAAACATGCTCAAAATCGATATTTTAGGTGCCCAAAGCCGATATGTGCATGCATCTTCTGTACCCGTTTATATCTCAAATTCAGGCTAAAAACACCCGAAAATTCGATATTTTTGGGTCCCAGAAGCGATCTGTACATGCCTACTCCGTGTTAGGGTATTTTCAATATATAGGCCCAAAAGATGCTAAAAATCGATATTTTAGGTGCCCAAAGATATTATGTGTATGCATCTTCTGTACCCGTTTATTTCCCAAATTCAGGCTCAAAACACCCGAAAATTCAATATTTATGGGTTCCAGAAGCGATCTGTACATACCTACTCAGTGCTAGAATTTTTTCAAAATATAGGCCCAGAACATGCTAAAAATCGATATTTTGGGTGCCAAAAGTCGATATATGCATGCATCTTCTGTACCCATTTATATCTCAAATTCAGGCTCAAAACACCCGAAAATTCGATATTTTTGTGTACCAGAAGCGATATGTACATGCCTACTCCGTGTTAGAGTATTTTCAAAATACAGGCCCAAAACTGTTCAAAATCAATATTTTAGGTGCCCAAAGTCGATATGTGCATGAATCTTCTGTACCCGTTTACATCCCAAATTCAGGTTTAAAACATTCGAAAATTCCTTATTTTTGGGTCCCAGAAGCGATCTGTACATGCCTACTCCGTATTAGAGTATTTTCAAAATACAGGCCCAAAACATGTTCAAAATCGATATTTTAGGTGCAAAAAGTTGATATGTGCATGCATCTTCAGTACCCGTTTATATCTCAAACTCAGGCTCAAAACACCCGTAAATTCAATATTTTTGGGTCCCAGAAGCGATCTGTATATGACAACTCCGTGCTAGAGTATTTTCAAAATGTAGGCCCAAAACATGCTCAAAATCGATATTTTAGGTGCCCAAAGCCGATATGTGCATGCATCTTCTGTACCCGTTTATATCTCAAATTCAGGCTAAAAACACCCGAAAATTCGATATTTTTGGGTCCCAGAAGCGATCTGTACATGCCTACTCCGTGTTAGGGTATTTTCAATATATAGGCCCAAAAGATGCTAAAAATCGATATTTTATGTGCCCAAAGATATTATGTGTATGCATCTTCTGTACCCGTTTATTTCCCAAATTCAGGCTCAAAACACCCGAAAATTCGATATTTTTGGGTCCCAGAAGCGATCTGTACATGCCTACTCAGTGCTAGAATGTTTTCAATATATATGCTCAAAACATGCTAAAAATCGATATTTTAGGTGTCTAAAGTCGATATGTACATGTATCTTCTGTACCCGTTTATATCTCAAATTCAGGCTCAAAACACCCGAAAATTCGATATTTTTGGGTCCCAGAAGCGATCTGTACATGCCTACTCCGTGTTAGAGTATTTTCAAAATAAAAGCAAAAAAACATGCTAAAAATCGATATTTTAGGTGCCCAAAGTCAATATGTGTATGCATCTTCTGTACCCGTTTATATCCCAAATTTAGGCTCAAAGCTCCCGAAAATTCGATATTTTTGGGTCACAGAAGCAATCTGTACATGACTACTACGTGTTAGAGTTTTTTCAGAATATAGGACCAAAACATGCTATAAATCAATATTTTGGGTGCCCAAAGTCGATATGTGCATGCATCTTTTGTACCCGTTTATATCTCAAATTCAGGCTCATGACACCCAAAAATTCAATTTTTTTGGGTCCCAGAAGAGATCTGTACATGCCTACTCCTTGCCAGTATGTTTTCAAGATACAGACCCAAAACATGCTCAAAATCGATATTTCAGGTACAAAAAGTCGATATGTGCATGCATCTTCAGTACCCATTTATATCCCAAATTCAGGCTCAAAACACACGAAAATTCGATATTTTTGGGTCCCAGAAGTGATCTGTACTTAGTGCTAAAATATTTTCAAGATATGGGCCCAAAACATGGTAAAAATCGATATTTTAAGTGCCCAAACTCGATATGTGCATGCATCTTCTGTACCCGTTTATATCTTAAATTCAGGCTCAAAACACCCGAAAATTCGATATTTTTGTGTACCAGAAGCGATCTGTACATGCCTACTCCGTGTTAGAGTATTTTCAAAATACAGGCCCAAAACTGCTCAAAATCAATATTTTAGGTGCCCAAAGTCGATATGTGCATGCATCTTCTGTACCCGTTTACATCCCAAATTCAGGTTTTAAACTCTCGAAAATTCCATATTTTTGGGTCCCAGAAGCGATCTGAACATGCCTACTCAGTGCGAGAATGTTTTTAAAAATATAGGCTCAAAACATGGTAAAAATCGATATTTTAGGTGTCCAAAGTCGATATGTGCATGCATCTTCTGTACCCGTTTACATCCCAAATTCAGGTTTAAAACACTCTAAAATTCGATATTTTTGTGTACCAGAAGCGATCTGTACGTGCCTACGCCTTGCTAGAATGTTTTCAAGATACAGAAAAAAAACATGTTCAAAATCGATATTTTAGGTGCAAAAAGTCGATATGGGCATGTATCTTCAGTACCCGTTTATATCTCAAACTCGGGCTCAAAACATCTGTAAATTCAATATTTTTGGGTCCCAGAAGCGATTTGAACATGCCTACTCAGTGCTAGAATTTTTTTAAAATATAGGTTCAAAACATGCTGAAAATCGATATTTTAGGTGTCCAAAGTCGATATGTGCATGCATCTTCTGTACCCGTTTACATCCCAAATTCTGGTTTAAAACACTCTAAAATTCGATGTTTTTGGGTTCCAGAAGCAGTCTGCACATGTCTTCTCACTGCTAGAATATTTTCAAAATGTAGGCCCAAAACATACTCAAAATCGATATTTTGGGTGCCCAAAGTCGATATGTGCATGCATCTTCTGTACCCGTTTACATCCCAAATTCAGGTTTAAAACACTCGAAAATTCGATATTTTTGGGTCACAGAAGTGATCTGTACATGCCTACTCCTTGCAAGAATGTTTTCAAAATACAGACCCAAAACATAATTAAAATTGATATTTTAGGTGCAAAAAGTCGATATGTGCATGCATCTTCAGTACCCGTTTATATCTCAAATTCAGGCTCATAACACCCAAAAATTCAATATTTTTGGGTCCCAGAAGCGATCTGTACATGCCTACTCCTTGCTAGTATGTTTTCAAGATACAGACTCAAAACATGCTCAAAATCGATATTTCAGGTACAAAAAGTCGATATGTGCTTGCATCTTCAGTACCCGTTTATATCTCAATTTCAGGCTCAAAAAATCCGAAAATTCAATATTTTTCGTTCCCAGAAGCGATTTGTACATGCCTACTCAGTGCTGGAATTTTTTCAAAATATAGGCTCAAAACATGCTAAAAATCGATATTTTAAGTGTCTAAAGTCGATATATGCATGCATCTTCTGTACCCGTTTACATCCCAAATTCTGGTTTAAAACACTCTAAAATTCGATGTTTTTGGGTTCCAGAAGCAGTCTGCACATGCCTTCTCAGTGCTAGAATATTTTCAAAATGTAGGCCCAAAACATGCTCAAAATCGATATTTTAGGTGCAAAAAGTCGATATGTGCATGCATCTTCTGTACCCGTTTATATATCAAATTCAGGCTAAAAACACCCGAAAATTCGATATTTTTGGGTCCCTGAAGCGATCTGTACATGCCTACTCCGTTTTAGGGTATTTTCAATATACAGGCCCAAAACATGCTGAAAATCGATATTTTAGGTGCCCAAAGTTAATATGTGTATGCATCTTCTGTACCCGTTTATTTCCCAAATTCAGGCTCAAAACACTCGAAAATTCGATATTTTTGTGTACCAGAAGCGATCTGTACATGCCTACTCCGTGTTAGAGTATTTTCAAATTACAGGCCCAAAACATGCTCAAAATCGATATTTTAGGTGCAAAAAGTCGATATGTTCATGTATCTTCTGTACCCGTTTATATCTCAAATTCAGGCTCAAAACTCCCGAAAATTCGATATTTTTGTGTCCCAGAAGCGATCTGTACATGCCTACTCCTTGCTAGAATGTTTTCATGATACAGACCGAAAACATGCTCAAAATCGATATTTTAGGTGCAAAAAGTCTATAGGTGCATGCATCTTCAGTAACCGTATATATCTCAAATTCAGGATCAAAACACCCGAAAATTCAATATTTTTGGGTTCCAGAAGCGATCTGTGCATGCTTACTCAGTGCTAAAATTTTTTCAAAATATAGGCTCAAAACATGCTAAAAATCGATATTTTAGGAGTCTAAAGTCGATATGTGCATGCATCTTCTGTACCCGTTTATATCCCAAATTCAGGTTTAAAACATCCGAAAATTCGATATTTTTGTGTACCAGAAGTGGTCTGTACATGCATACTCTGTGTTAGAGTATTTTCAAAATACAGGCCCAAAACATGCTGAAAATCGATATTTTAGATGCCCAAAGTCAATATATGTATGCATCTTCTGTACCCGTTTACATCCCAAATTCAGGTTTAAAACACTCGAAAATGCCATATTTTTGGGTCCCAGAAGCGATCTGTACATGCCTACGCCTTGCTAGAATGTTTTCAAGATACAGAAAAAAAACATGTTAAAAATCGATATTTTAGGTGCAAAAAGTCGATATGTGCATGCATCTTCAGTACCCGTTTATATCTCAAATTCAGGCTCAAAACACCCGAAAATTCAATATTTTTGGGTCCCTGAAGCGATCTGTACATGCCTACTCCTTGCTAGTATGTTTTCAAGATACAGACCCAAAACATGCTCAAAATCGATATTTCAGGTACAAAAAGTCGATATGTGCATGCATCTTCAGTACCCGTTTATATCTCAAATTCAGGCTAAAAACATCCGAAAATTCAATATTTTTCGTTCCCAGAAGCGATTTGTACATGCCTACTCAGTGCTGGAATGTTTTCAAAATATAGGCTCAAAACATGCTAAAAATCGATATTTTAAGTGTCTAAAGTCGATATGTTCATGTATCTTCTGTACCCGTTTATATCTCAAATTCAGGCTCAAAACACCCGAAAATTCGATATTTTTGGTACCCAGAAGTGATCTGTACATACCTACTCAGTGCTAGAATTTTTTCAAAATATAGGCCCAGAACATGCTAAAAATCGATATTTTGGGTGCCAAAAGTCGATATATGCATGTATCTTCTGTACCCGTTTATATCTCAAATTCAGGCTAAAAACACCTGAAAATTCGATATTTTTGGGTCCCAGAAGCGATCTGTAGATGCCTACTCCGTGGTATAGTATTTTCAATATACAGGCCCAAAAGATGCTGAAAATCGATATTTTAGTTGCCCAAAGTCAATATGTGTATGCATCTTCTGTACCCATTTATATCCCAAATTCAGGCTCAAAACATCCGAAAATTCGATATTTTTGGGTCCCAGAAGTGATCTGTACCTGCCTACATAGTGCTAGAATATTTTCAAAATATAGGCCCAGAACATGCTAAAAATCGATATTTTGGGTGCCAAAAGTCGATATATGCATGCATCTTCCGTACCCGTTTATATCTCAAATTCAGGCTCAAAACACTCGAAAATTCGATATTTTTGTGTACCAGAAGCGATCTGTACATGCCTACTCCGTGTTAGAGTATTTTCAAAATACAGGCCCAAAACTGTTCAAAATCAATATTTTAGGTGCCCAAAGTCGATATGTGCATGAATCTTCTGTACCCGTTTACATCCCAAATTCAGGTTTAAAACACTCGAAAATTCGATGTTTTTGGGTCACAGAAGCGATCTGTACATGCCTACTCCTTGCAAGAATGTTTTCATAATACAGACCCAAAACATAATCAAAATCGATATTTTAGGTGCAAAAAGTCGATATGTGCATGCATCTTCAGTACCCGTTTATATCTCAAATTCAGGCTCAAAACACCCGAAAATTCAACATTTTGGGGTCCCAGAAGAGATCTGTACATGCCTACTCAGTGCTAGAATGTTTTCAAAATATGGGCCCAAAACATGCTAAAAATCGATATTTTAGGTGCAAAAAGTAGATATGTGAGTGCATCTTCTGTACCCGTTTATTTCCCAAATTCAGGCTAAAAACTCCCAAAAATTCAATATTTTTCGTTCCCAGAAGCGATTTGTACATGCTTACTCAGTGCTGGAATGTTTTCAAAATATAGGCTCAAAACATGCTAAAAATCGATATTTTAATTGTCTAAAGTCGATATGTTCATGTATCTTCTGTACCCGTTTATATCTCAAATTCAGGCTCAAAACACCCGAAAATTCGATATTTTTGTGTACCAGAAGCGATCTGTACATGCATACTCTGTGTTAGAGTATTTTCAAAATACAGGCCCAAAACATGCTGAAAATCAATATTTTAGGTGCCCAAAGTCAATATGTGTATGCATCTTCTGTACCCGTTTATTTCCCAAATTCAGGCTCAAAACACCCGAAAATTCAATATTTATGGGTTCCAGAAGCGATCTGTACATACCTACTCAGTGCTAGAATTTTTTCAAAATATAGGCCCAGAACATGCTAAAAATCGATATTTTGGGTGCCAAAAGTCGATATATGCATGCATCTTCTGTACCCATTTATATCTCAAATTCAGGCTCAAAACACCCGAAAATTCGATATTTTTGTGTACCAGAAGCGATCTGTACATGCCTACTCCGTGTTAGAGTATTTTCAAAATACAGGCCCAAAACTGTTCAAAATCAATATTTTAGGTGCCCAAAGTCGATATGTGCATGAATCTTCTGTACCCGTTTACATCCCAAATTCAGGTTTAAAACTTTCGAAAATTTCTTATTTTTGGGTCCCAGAAGCGATCTGTACATGCCTACTCCGTATTAGAGTATTTTCAAAATACAGGTCCAAAACATGTTCAAAATCGATATTTTAGGTGCAAAAAGTTGATATGTGCATGCATCTTCAGTACCCGTTTATATCTCAAACTCAGGCTCAAAACACCCGTAAATTCAATATTTTTGGGTCCCAGAAGCGATCTGTATATGACAACTCCGTGCTAGAGTATTTTCAAAATGTAGGCCCAAAACATGCTCAAAATCGATATTTTGGGTGCCCAAAGTCGATATGTGCATGCATCTTCTGTACCCATTTATATCCCAAATTCAGGCTCAAAACACCCGAAAATTCGATATTTTTGGGTCCCAGAAGTGATCTGTACCTGCCTACTTAGTGCTAGAATATTTTCAAGATATGGGCCCAAAACATGGTAAAAATCGATATTTTAAGTGCCCAAACTCGATATGTGCATGCATCTTCCGTACCCGTTTATATCTCAAATTCAGTGTCAAAACACCCGAAAATTCGATATTTTTGTGTACCAGAAGCGATCTGTACATGCCTACTCCGTGTTAGAGTATTTTCAAAATACAGGCCCAAAACTGTTCAAAATCAATATTTTAGGTGCCCAAAGTCGATATGTGCATGCATCTTCTGTACCCGTTTACATCCCATATTCAGGTTTAAAACACTCGAAAATTCGATATTTTTGGGTCACAGAAGCGATCTGTACATGCCTACTCCTTGCAAGAATGTTTTCATAATACAGACCCAAAACATAATCAAAATCGATATTTTAGGTGCAAAAAGTCGATATGTGCATGCATCTTCAGTACCCGTTTATATCTCAAATTCAGGCTCAAAACACCCGAAAATTCAACATTTTTGGGTCCCAGAAGAGATCTGTACATGCCTACTCAGTGCTAGAATGTTTTCAAAATATGGGCCCAAAACATGCTAAAAATCGATATTTTAGGTGCAAAAAGTAGATATGTGAGTGCATCTTCTGTACCCGTTTATTTCCCAAATTCAGGCTCAAAACACCCGAAAATTCGATATTTTTGGGTTCCAGAAACGATCTGTACATACCTACTCAGTGCTAGAATATTTTCAAAATATAGGCCCAGAATATGCTAAAAATCGATATTTTGGGTGCCAAAAGTCGATATGTGCATGCATCTTCTGTACCCGTTTATATCTTAAATTCAGGCTCAAAACACTCGAAAATTTGATATTTTTATGTCCCAGAAGCGATCTGTACATGACAACTCCGTGTTAGAGTATTTTCAAAATGTAGGCCCAAAACATGCTCAAAATCGATATTTTGGGTGCCCAAAGCCTATATGTGCATGCGTCTTCTGTACCCGTTTATATCTCAAATTCAGGCTAAAAACACCCGAAAATTCGATATTTTTGGGTCCCAGAAGTGGTCTGTATATGCCTACTCCGTGTTAGGGTATTTTTAATATACAGGCCCAAAAGATGCTAAAAATCGATATTTTAGGTGCCCAAAGATATTATGTGTATGCATCTTCTGTACTGGTTTATTTCCCAAATTCAGGCTCAAAACACTCGAAAATTCGATATTTTTGTGTACCAGAAGCGATCTGTACATGCCTACTCCGTGTTAGAGTATTTTCAAAATACAGGCCCAAAACATGCTCAAAATCGATATTTAATGTGTCCAAAGTCGATATGTGCATGCATCTTCTGTACCCGTTTATATCTCAAATTCAGGCTCAAAACACCCGAAAATTCGATTTTTTTGGGTCCCAGAAGCGATCTGTACATGCCTACTCAGTGCTAGAATGTTTTCAAAATAAAAGCAAAAAAACATGCTGAAAATCGATATTTTAGGTGCCCAAAATCAATATGTGTATGCATCTTCTGTACCCGTTTATATCCCAAATTTAGGCTCAAAGCTCCCGAAAATTCGATATTTTTGGGTCATAGAAGCAATCTGTACATGACTACTACGTGTTAGAGTTTTTTCAGAATATAGGACCAAAACATGCTATAAATCAATATTTTGGGTGCCCAAAGTCGATATGTGCATGCATCTTTTGTACCCGTTTATATCTCAAATTCAGGCTCATGACACCCAAAAATTCAATTTTTTTGGGTCCCAGAAGAGATCTGTACATGCCTACTCCTTGCCAGTATGTTTTCAAGATACAGACCCAAAACATGCTCAAAATCGAAATTTCAGGTACAAAAAGTTGATATGTGCATGCATCTTCAGTACCCATTTATATCCCAAATTCAGGCTCAAAACACACGAAAATTCGATATTTTTGGGTCCCAGAAGCGATATGTACATGCCTACTCAGTGCTAAAATATTTTCAAGATATGGGTCCAAAACATGGTAAAAATCGATATTTTAAGTGCCCAAACTCGATATGTGCATGCATCTTCTGTACCCGTTTATATCTCAAATTCAGGCTCAAAACACCCGAAAATTCGATATTTTTGTGTACCAGAAGCGATCTGTACATGCCTACTCCGTGTTAGAGTATTTTCAAAATACAGGCCCAAAACTGCTCAAAATCAATATTTTAGGTGCCCAAAGTCGATATGTGCATGCATCTTCTGTACCCGTTTACATCCCAAATTCAGGTTTTAAACACTCGAAAATTCCATATTTTTGGGTCCCAGAAGCGATCTGGACAAGCCTACGCCTTGCTAGAATGTTTTCAAGATACTGACAAAAAACATGTTCAAAATCGATATTTTAGGTGCAAAAAGTCGGTATGTGCATTCATCTTCAATGCCCGTTTATATCTCAAATTCAGGCTCAAAACACCCGTAAAATCAATATTTTTGGGTCCCAGAAGCAATCTGAACATGCCTACTCAGTGCTAGAATGTTTTTAAAAATATAGGCTCAAAACATGCTAAAAATCGATATTTTAGGTTTCCAAAGTCGATATGTGCATGCATCTTCTGTACCCGTTTACATCCCAAATTCAGGTTTAAAACACTCGAAAATTCGATATTTTTGTGTACCAGAAGCGATCTGTACGTGCATACTCCGTGTTAGAGTATTTTCAAAATACAGGACCAAAACTGCTCAAAATCGATATTTTAGGTGCCCAAAGTCGATATGTGCATGCATCTTCTGTACAAGTTTATATCCCAAATTCAGGTTTAAAACACTAGAAAATTCCATATTTTTGGGTCCCAGAAGCGATCTGTACATGCCTACGCCTTGCTAGAATGTTTTCAAGATACAGAAAAAAAACATGTTCAAAATCGATATTTTAGGTGCAAAAAGTCGATATGGGCATGTATCTTCAGTACCCGTTTATATCTCAAACTCGGGCTCAAAACACTCGTAAATTCAATATTTTTGGGTCTTAGAAGCGATTTGAACATGCCTACTCAGTGCTAGAATTTTTTTAAAATGTAGGTTCAAAACATGCTGAAAATCGATATTTTAGGTGTCCAAAGTCGATATGTGCATGCATCTTCTGTACCCGTTTACATCCCAAATTCTGGTTTAAAACACTCTAAAATTCGATGTTTTTGGGTTCCAGAAGCAGTCTGCACATGTCTTCTCAGTGCTAGAATATTTTCAAAATGTAGGCCCAAAACATACTCAAAATCGATATTTTGGGTGCCCAAAGTCGATATGTGCATGCATCTTCTGTACCCGTTTACATCCCAAATTCAGGTTTAAAACACTCGAAAATTCGATATTTTTGCGTCACAGAAGTGATCTGTACCTGCCTACTCCTTGCAAGAATGTTTTCAAAATACAGACCCAAAACATAATTAAAATCGATATTTTAGGTGCAAAAAGTCGATATGTGCATGCATCTTCAGTACCCGTTTATATCTCAAATTCAGGCTCATAACACCCAAAAATTCAATATTTTTGGGTCCCAGAAGCGATCTGTACATGCCTACTCCTTGCTAGTATGTTTTCAAGATACAGACTCAAAACATGCTCAAAATCGATATTTCAGGTACAAAAAGTCGATATGTGCATGCATCTTCAGTACCCGTTTATATCTCAATTTCAGGCTCAAAAAATCCGAAAATTCAATATTTTTCGTTCCCAGAAGCGATTTGTACATGCCTACTCAGTGCTGGAATGTTTTCAAAATATAGGCTCAAAACATGCTAAAAATCGATATTTTAAGTGTCTAAAGTCGATATGTGCATGCATCTTCTGTACCCGTTTACATCCCAAATTCTCGTTTAAAACACTCGAAAATTCGATATTTTTGTGTACCAGAAGCGATCTGTACATGCCTACTCCGTGTTAGAGTATTTTCAAAATACAGGCCCAAAACATGCTCAAAATCGATATTTTAGGTGCAAAAAGTCGTTATGTGCATGCATCTTCTGTACCCGTTTATATATCAAATTCAGGCTAAAAACACCCGAAAATTCGATATTTTTGGGTCCCTGAAGCGATCTGGACATGCCTACTCCGTTTTAGGGTATTTTCAATATACAGGCCCAAAACATGCTGAAAATCGATATTTTTGGTGCCCAATGTTAATATGTCTATGCATCTTCTGTGCCCGTTTACATCCCAAATTCAGGTTTAAAACACTCGAAAATTTGATATTTTTGGGTCACAGAAGCGATCTGTACATGCCTACTCCTTGCAAGAATGTTTTCAAAATACAGACCCAAAACATAATCAAAATCGATATTTTAGGTGCAAAAAGTCGATATGTGCATGCATCTTCAGTACCCGTTTATATCTGAAATTCAGGCTCAAAACACCCGAAAATTCAACATTTTTGGGTCCCAGAAGCGATCTGTATATGCCTACTCAGTGCTAGAATGTTTTCAAAATATAGGCTCAAAACATGCTAAAAATCGGTATTTAATGTGTCAAAAGTTGATATGTGCATGCATCTTCTGTACCCGTTTATATCTCAAATTCAGGCTCAAAACACCCGAAAATTCGATATTTTTGGGTCCCAGAAGCGATCTGTACATGCCTACTCAGTGCTAGAATTTTTTCAAAATATGGGCCCAAAACATGCTAAAAATCGATATTTTGGGTGCAAAAAGTAGATATGTGAATGCATCTTCTGTACCCGTTTATATCTCAAATTCCGGTTTAAAACAACCGAAAATTCGATATTTTTGGGTCCCAGAAGCGATCTGTACATGCCTACTCTGTGTTAGAGTATTTTCAAAATACAGGCCCAAAACATGCTAAAAATCAATATTTTAGGTGCCCAAAGTCAATATGTGTATGCATCTTCTGTACCCGTTTATTTCCCAAATTCAGGCTCAAAACACCCGAAAATTCGATATTTTTGGGTTCCAGAAGCGATCTGTACATACCTACTCAGTGCTAGAATTTTTTCAAAATATAGGCCCAGAACATGCTGAAAATCGATATTTTGGGTGCAAAAAGTCGATATGTGCATGCATCTTCTGTACCCGTTTATATCTCAAATTCAGGCTCAAGACACCCGAAAATTCGATATTTTTGGGTCCCAGAAGTGATCTGTACATGCCTACTCCGTGTTAGAGTATTTTCAATATACAGGCCCAAAAGATGCTGAAAATCGGTATTTTAGTTGCCCAAAGTCAATATGTGTATGCATCTTCTGTACCCGTTTATATCTCAAATTCAGGCTCAAAACACCCGAAAATTCGATATTTTTGGGTCCCAGAAGTGATCTGTACATGCCTACTTAGTGCTACAATATTTTCAAGATATGGGCCCAAAACATGGTAAAAATCGATATTTTAAGTGCCCAAACTCGATATGTGCATGCATCTTCTGTACCCGTTTATATCTCAAATTCAGGCTCAAAACACCCGAAAATTCGATATTTTTGTGTACCAGAAGCGATCTGTACATGCCTACACCGTGTTAGAGTATTTTCAAAATACAGGCCCAAAACATGCTCAAAATCGATATTTTGGGTGCCCAAAGTCGATATGTGCATGTATCTTCTGTACCCGTTTACATCCCAAATTCAGGTTTAAAACACTCGAAAATTCGATATTTTTGGGTCACAGAAGCGATCTGTATATGCCTATACTCCTTGCAAGAATGTTTTCAAAATACAGACCCAAAACATAATCAAAATCGATATTTTAGGTGCAAAAAGTCGATATGTGCATGCATCTTCAGTACCCGTTTATATCCCAAATTCAGGCTCAAAACACCCGAAAATTCAAAATTTTTGGGTCTCAGAAGCGATCTAGAATTTTTTCAAAATATGGGCCGAAAACATGCTAAAAATCGATATTTTGGTGCAAAAAGTAGATATGTGAATGCATCTTCTGCACCCATTTATATCCCAAATTCAGTCTCAAAACACCCGAAAATTCGATATTTTTGGGTAACGGAAGCGATCTGTACATGCCTACTTAGTGCTAGAATATTTTCAAGATACAGACCCAAAACATGCTCAAAATCGATATTTTAGGTGCAAAAAGTCGATATGTGCATGAATCTTCAGTACCGGTTTATATCTCAAATTCAGGCTCAAAGCCCCCGAAAATTCAATATTTTTGTGTCCCAGAAGCGATCTGTACATGCCTAGTCAGTGCTAGAATGTTTTCAAAATATAGGCTCAAAACATGCTAAAAATCGATATTTTATGTGTCTAAAGTCGATATGTGCATGCATCTTCTGTACCCGTTTATATCACAAATTCAGGTTTTAAACACTCGAAAATTCCATATTTTCGGGTCCCAGAAGCGATCTGTACATGCCTACGCCTTGCTAGAATGTTTTCAAGATACAGACACAAAACATGTTCAAAATCGATATTTTAGGTGCAAAAAGTCGATATGTGTATTCATCTTCAGTACCCGTTTATATCTCAAATTAAGGCTCAAAACAACCGTAAAATCCATATTTTTGGGTCCCAGAAGCGATCTGAACATGCCTACTCAGTGCTAGAATGTTTTCAAAATAAAGGCTCAAAACATGCTAAAAATCGATATTTTAGGTTTTTAAAGTCGATATGTGCATGCATCGTCTGTACCCGTTTACATCACAAATTCTGGTTTAAAACACTCTAAAATTCGATATTTTTGGGTTCCAGAAGCAGTCTGCACATGCCTTCTTAGTGCTAGAATATTTTCAATATGTAGGCCCAAAACATGCTCAAAATCGATATTTTGTGTGCCCAAAGTCGATATGTGCAAGCATCTTCTGTACCCGTTTATATCTCAAATTCAGTCTAAAAACACCCGAAAATTCGATATTTTTGGGTCCCAGAAGGAATCTGTACATGCCTACTCCATGTTAGGGTATTTTCAATATACAGGCCCAAAAGATGCTAAATCGATATTTTAGGTGCCCAAAGTTAATATGTGTATGCATCTTCTGTACCCGTTTATTTCCCAAATTCAGGTTCAAAACACTCGAAAAATCGATATTTTTGTGTACCAGAAGCGATCTGTACATGCCTACTCCTTGCAAGAATGTTTTCAGAATACAGACCCAAAACATAATTAAAATCGATATTTTAGGTGCAAAAAGTCGATATGTGCATGCATCTTCAGTACCCGTTTATATCTCAAATTCAGGCTCAAAACACCCGAAAATTCAACATTTTTGGGTCCCAGAAGAGATCTGTACATGCCTACTCAGGGCTAGAATGTTTTCAAAATATAGGCTCAAAACATGCTAAAAATCGATATTTAATGTGTCCAAAGTCGATATGTGCATGCATCTTCTGTACCCGTTTATATCTCAAATTCAGGCTCAAAACACCCGAAAATTCGATATTTATGGGTCCCAGAAGCGATCTGTACATGCCTACTCCGTGTTAGAGTATTTTCAAAATACAGGCCCAAAACATGCTGAAAATCTATATTTTAGGTGCACAAAGTCAATATGTGTATGCATCTTCTTTACCCGTTTATATCTCAAATTCAGGCTCAAAACACCCGAAAATTCGATATTTTTGGGTCCCAGAAGCGATCTGTACATGACTACTCAGTGCTAGAATTTTGTCAAAATATGGGCCCAAAACATGCTAAAAATCGATATTTTAGGTGCACAAAGTCGATATGTGTATGCATCTTCTGTATCCGTTTATATCCCAAATTCAGGCTCAAAACACCCGAAAATTCGATATTTTTGGGTCCCAGAATCAATATGAACATTTCTACTTAGTGCTATAATATTTTCAAAATATAGGCCCAAAACATGCTAAAAATCGATATTTTAGGTGCAAAAGTCGATATCTGCATGCATCTTCTGTACCCGTCTATATCTCAAATTCAGGCTCAAAACACCCGAAAATTCGATATTTTTGGGTCCCACAAGCGATCTGTACATGCCTACTCCGTGTTAGAGTATTTTCAAAATACAGGCCTAAAACATGCTGAAAATCGATATTTTGGGTGCCCAAAGTCGATATGTGCATGCATCTTCTGTACCCGTTTATATCTCAAATTCAGGCTCAAAACACCCGAAAATTCGATATTTTTGGGTCCCAGAAGCGATCTGTACATGCCTACTCCGTGTTAGAGTATTTTCAATATACAGGCCCAAAACATGCTGAAAATCGATATTTTAGGTGCCCAAAGTCAATATGTGTATGCATCTTCTGTACCCGTTTATTTCCCAAATTCAGGCTCAAAACCCCCGAAAATGCGATATTTTTTGGTCCCAGAAGCAATCTGTACATGCCTACTCAAGGCTAGAATATATTGAAGATATGGGCCCAAAACATGCTAAAAATCGACATTTTTGGTGACCAAAGTCGAAATGTGCATTCATCTTCTGTACCCGTTTATATCTCAAATTCAGGCTCAAAACACCCGAAAATTCGATGTTTTTTGGCCCCAGAAGCGATCTGTACATGCCTATCAGTGCTAGAATATATTGAAGGTATGGGCAAAAAACATGCTAAAAATCGACATTTTAGGAGCCCAAAGTCGATTTGTGTATTCATCTTCTGTAACCGTTTATATCTCAAATTCAGGCTCAAAACACAAGAAAATTCGAAATTTTTGGGTCCCAGAAGCGATCTGTACATGCCTACTCCGTGTTAGAGTATTTTTAAAATACAGGCCTAAAACATGCTGAAAATCTATATTTTAGGTGCACAAAGTCAATATGTGTATTCATCTTCTGTATCTGTTTATATCCCAAATTCAGGCTCAAAACACCCGAAAATTCGATATTTTTGGGTCCCAGAAGCGATCTGTACATGCCTACTCAGTTCTAGAATAATGTTTTCAAAATATACGCCCAAAACATGCTAAAAATCGATATTTTAGGTGCCCAAAGTCAATATGTGCATGCATCTTCTGTATCCGTTTATATCTCAAATTCAGTCTCAAAACACACGGAAATTCGATATTTTTGTGTCCCAGAAGCAATCTGTACATGCCTACTCCGTGTTAAAGTATTTTTAAAATACAGGCTCAAAATAAGCTTCAAATCGATATTTTGGGTGCCCAAAGTCGATATGCGCATGCATCTTCTTTACCTGTTTATATCCCAAATTCAGGTTCAAAACACACAAAAATTCGATATTTTTAGGTTCCAGAAGCGATCTGTACATGCCTACTCAGTGCTAGAATATTTTCAAAATGTAGGCCCAAAACATGCTAAAAATCGATATTTTGGGTGCCCAAAGTCTGTATGTGCATTCATCTTCTGTACCCGTTTATATCTCAAATTCAGGCTCAAAACTCCCGAAAACTCGATATTTTTGGGTCCCAGAAGCGATCTGTACATACCTACTACGTGTTAGAGTATTTTCAAAATACAGGCCCAAAACATGCTAAAAAACGATATTTTAGGTGCCCAAAGTCAATATGTGAATGCATCTTCTGTACCCGTTTATATCACAAATTCAGGCTCAAAACACCCAAAAATTCGATATTTTTTGGTCACAGAAGCGATCTGTACATGCCTACTCAGTGCTAGAATATTTTCAAAATATAGGCCCAAAACATGTTTAAAATCAATATTTTGGGTGACAAAAGTCGATATGTGCATGCATCTTCTGTACCCGTTTATATCTTGAATTCAGGCTCAAAACACCCGAAAATTCGATATTTTTGGGTCGCAGAAGCGATCTGTGCATGCCTACTCCGTGTTAGAGTATTTTCAATATACAAGCCCAAAACATGCTGAAAATCGATATTTTAGGTGCCGAAAGTCAATATGTGTATGCATCTTCTGTACCCGTTTATTTCCCAAATTCAGGCTCAAAACCCCCGAAAATTCGATATTTTTTGGTCCCAGAAGCGATCTGTACTTGCCTACTCAAGGCTAGAATATATTCAAGGTATGGGCCCAAAACATGCTAAAAATCGACATTTTAGGAGCCCAAAGTCGATTTGTGCATTCATCTTCTGTACCCGTTTATATCCCAAATTCAGGCTCAAAACACCCGAAAATTCGATATTTTTGGGTTCCAGAAGCGATCTGTACATGCCTACTCAGTGCTAGAATGTTTTCAAGATACAGACCCAAAACATGCTAAAAATCGATATTTTGGGTGCCCAAAGTCGATATGTGCATGCATCTTCTGTACCCGTTTATATCTCAAATTCAGGCTCAAAACTCCCGAAAATTCGATATTTTTGGGTCCCAGAAGCGATCTGTACATACCTACTCCGTGTTAGAGTATTTTCAAAATACAGGCCCAAAATATGCTGAAAAACGATATTTTAGGTGCCCAAAGTCAATATGTGAATGCATCTTCTGTACCCGTTTATATCACAAATTCAGGCTCAAAACACCCAAAAATTCGATATTTTTGGGTTCCAGAAGCGATCTCTCCATGCCTACTCAATGCTAGATTATTTTCAAATTTTAGGCCGAAAACATGCTGAAAATCGATATTTTAGGTGTCCAAAGTCGATATGTGCATGCATCTTCAGTACCCGTTTATATCTCAAATTCAGGCTCAAAACACCCGAATATTCGATTTTATTTTGGCCCAGAAGTGATCTGTACATGCCTACTCAGTGCAAGAATATTTTCAAAATATAAGCCCAAAACATGCTGAAAATCGATATTTTAGGTGCCCAAAGTCGATATGTGTATGCATCTTCTGTACCCGTGTATATCTCAAATTCAGGCTGAAAACACCCGAAAATTCGATATTTTTGGTTCCCAGAAGCGATGTGTACATGCCTACTCAATGTTAGAATATTTTCAAAATACAGGCACAAAAACAAGTTGAAAATCGATATTTTAGGTGCCCAAAATCGATATGTGCATGCATCTTCAGTACCCGTTTATATCTCAAATTCTGGCTCAAAACACCCGAAAATTCGATATTTTTGGTTCCCAGAAGCGTTCTGTACATGCCTACTCCGTGTTAGAGTATTTTCAAAATACAGGCCTAAAACATGCTGAAAATCGATATTTTAGGTGCCCAAAGTCAATATGTGTATGCATCTTCTGTACCCGTGTATATCTCAAATTCAGGCTGAAAACACCCGAAAATTCAAATTTTTTGGTTCCCAGAAGCGGTCTGTACATGCCTACTCCGTTTTAGAGTATTTTCAAAATACAGACCTCAAAACATGCTGAAATTCGATATTTTAGGTGCCAAAAGCAATATGTGTATGCATCTTCTCTACCCGTTTATATCTCAAATTCAGGCTCAAAACACCCGAAAACTCGATATTTTTGGTTTCCGGAAGCGATCTGTACATGCCTACTCAGTGACAGAATATTTTCAAATTACAGACCAAAAACATGCTGAGAATCGATATTTTAGGTGCCCAAAGTCGATTTGTGCATGCATCTTCAGTACACGTTTATATCTCAAATTCAGGCTCAAAACATCCAAAAAACCGATATTTTTGGGTCCAAGAAGCGATTTGTACATGCCTACTCAGTAATAGAATATTATTAAGATTCAGGCCTAAAACATGCTGAAAATCGATATTTTAGGTGCCCAAAATCGATATGTGCATGCATCTTCTGTACCCGTTTATGTCCCAAATTCAGGCTCAAAACCCCCTAAAATTCGATATTTTTGGGTCCAAAAAGCGATCTGTACATGCCTACTCAGTGCTAGAATATTTTCAAAATATAGGCCCAAAACATGCTAAATATGGATATTTTTGGTGCACAAAGTCTATATATGCATGCATCTTTTGTAGCTGTTTATATCTCAAATTCAGGCTCAAAACACCCAAAAATTCGATATTTTTGGGTCCCAGAAGCGATCTGTACATGCCTACTCAATGTTAAAATATTTTCAAAATACAGGCAGAAAAACAAGTTAATATCGATATTTTAGGTGCCCAAGTTAATATGTGCTTGCATTTTCTGTACCCATTTACATCCCAAATTCAGGCTTAAAACACCCGAAAATTCGATGTTTTTGGGTCCCAGAAGCGATATGTACATGCCTACTCCGTGTTAGAGTATTTTCATAATACAGGCCCAAAACATGCTGAAAATCGATATTTTAGGTGACCAAAGTCAATATGTGTATGCATCTTCTGTACACGTTTATATCCCAAATTCAGACTCAAAACAGCCGAAACTTCGATATTTTTGGGTCCCAGAAGCGATCTGTACATGCCTACTCCGTATTAGAGTATTTTCATAATACAGGCCCAAAACATGCTAAAAATCGATATTTTAGGTGCCCAAAGTCAATATGTGTATGCATCTTCAGTACCCGTTTATATCTCAAATTCAGGCTCAAAACACCCGAAAATTCGATATTTTTGGGTCCCAGATGCGATCTGTACATGCCTACTCAATGTTAGAATATTTTCAAAACACAGGCACAAAAACAAGTTGAAAATAGATATTTTATGTGCCCAAAATTGATATGTGCATGGATCTTCTGTACCCGTTTATGTCCCAAATTCAGGCTTAAAACACCAGAAAATTAGATATTTTTGGGACCCAGAAGCGATCTGTACATGCCTACTCAATGTTAGAATATTTTCAAAATAAAGGCAAAAAAACAAGTTGAATATAGATGTTTTAGGTGCCCAAAATCGATATGTGCATGCATCTTTAGTACCCGTTTATATCTCAAATTCTGGCTCAAAACACCCGAAAATTCGATATTTTTGTGTCCCAGAAGGGATCTGTACATGCCTATTCCGTGGTAAAGTATTTTCAAAATACAGGCCCAAAAAATGCTGAAAATTGATATTTTAGGTGCCCAAAGTCGATATGTGCATTCATCTTCAGTACCCGTTTATATCTCAAATTCAGGCTCAAAACACCTGAAAATTCGACATTTTTGGGTCCCAGAAGCGATCTGTACATGCCTACTCCGTGTTAGAATATTTTTGTAATACAGGCCCAAAACATGCTGAAAATCGATATTTTAGGTGCCCAAAGTCAATATATGTATGTATCTTCAGTACCCGTTTATATCTCAAATTCAGGATCAAAACACCCAAAAATTCGATATTTTTGGGTCCTTGAAGCGATCTGTACATGCCTACTCAGTAACAGAATATTTTCAAAATACAAGTCAAAATATGCTGAAGAACGATATTTTAGGTGCCCAAAGTCGATATGTGCATGCATCTTCTGTATCCGTTTATATCTCAAATTCAGGCTCAAAACACCCGAAAATTCCATTTTTTTTAGTCCCAGAAGCGATCTGTACATGCCTACTCAATGTTAGAATACTTTCAAAACACAGGCCGAAAACATGCTGAAAATCCATATTTTAGGTGCCCATAGTCAATATGTGCATGCGTCTTCTGTACCCGTTTATATCTCAAATTCTGGCTTAAAACACCCGAAAATTCGATATTTTTTGTTCCCAGAAGCAATCTGTACATGCCTACTCCGTGTTAGAGTATTTTCAAAATACAGGCCCAAAACATGCTGAAAATCGATATTTCAGGTGCCCAAAGTCGATATGTGCATGCATCTGCAGTACCCGTTTATATCTCAAATTCTGGCTCAAAAATCCCGAAAATTCGATATTTTTGGGTCCCAGAAGCGATCTTTACATGCCTAATCATTGCTAGAATTTTCTCAAAATACAGACCCAAACATGCTGAAAATCGATATATTTTGTCCCAAAGTCAATATGTGCATGCATCTTCAGTACTCGTTTATATCTCAAATTCAGACTCAAAACACCCGAAAATTCGATATTTTTGAGTCCCAGAAGCGATCTGTACATGCCTACGCAGTAATGGAATATTTAAAAAAACACGCCCAAAACATGCTGAAAATCGATATTTTAGGTGCCCAAAGTCGATATGTGCATGCATCTTCTGTACACGTTTATATCTCAAATTCAGGCTCCAAACACCCGAGTATTCGATTTTATTTTGGCCCAGAAGCGATCTGTACATGTCTACTTAGTGCTAGAATATTTTCAGAATACAGGCCCAAAACATGCTGAAAATCGATATTTTAGGTGCCCAAAGTCGATATGTGCTTGCATATTCAGTAACCGTTTATATCTCAAATTCGTGCTCAAAACACCCGAAAACTCGATATTTTTGGGTCCCAGAAGGGATCTGTACATGCCTACTCCGTGTTAAAGTATTTTCAAAATACAGGCCCAAAACATGTTGAAAATCGATATTTTAGGTACCCAAAGTCAATATGTGAATGCATCTTCTGTACCCGTTTATATCTCAAATTCAGGCTTAAAACACCCAAAAATTCGATATTTTTGGTTCCCAGAAGCGATCTGTACATGCCTACTCCGTGTTAGAGTATTTTCAAAATACAGGCCTAAAACATGATGAAAATCGATATTTTAGGTGCCCAAAGTCAATATGTCCATGCATCTTCAGTACTCGTTTATATCTCAAATTCAGACTCAAAACACCCGAAAATTCGATATTTTTGAGTCACAGAAGCGATCTGTACATGCCTACTCGGTAATAGAATATTTTAAAACACACGCCCAAAACATGCTGAAAATCGATATTTTAGGTGCCCAAAGTCAATATGTGCATGCATCTTCGGTACACGTTTATATCTCAAATTCAAGCTCAAAACACCCGAATATTCGATTTTATTTTGGCCCAGAAGCGATCTGTACATGCCTACTTAGTGCTAGAATATTTTCAAAATACAGGCCCAAAACATGCTGAAAATCGATATTTTAGGTGCAAAAAGTCGATATGTGCATGGATCTTCTGTACCCGTTTATATCTCAAATTCAGGTTTAAAACACCCGAAAATTCGGCATTTTTGGGTCCTAGAAGCGATCTGTACATGCCTACTCCTAGTTAGAATGCTATCAAGATACAGACCCAAAACATGCTCAAAATCGATATTTTAGGTGCCCAAAAGTCGATATGTGCATGCATCTTATGTACCCGTTTATATCTCAAATCCAGGCGCAAAACACCCGAAAATTCAATATTTTGGGGTCCCAGAAGCGATCTGTACATGCCTACTCCGTGTTAGAGTATTTTCAAAATACAGGCCGAAAACATGCTGAAAATCGATATTTTAGGTGCCCAAAGTCAATATGTGCATGCATCTTCTGTATCCGTTTATATCTCAAATTCAGGCTCAAAACACCCGAAAAATCGATATTTTGGGGTCCCTGAAGCGATCTGTACATGCCTACTCAGTGCTAGAATATTTTCAAAATATAGGCCCAAAACAAGCTGAAATTCGACCTATTAGGTGCAAAAATACGATATGTGCATGCATCTTCTGTACCCATTTAAATCCCAAATTCAGGCTCAAAACACCCGAAAATTCGATATTTTTGGGTTCCTGAAGCGATCTGTACATACCTACTCAGTGCTAGAATATTTTCAAAATATAAGCCGAAAACATGCTAAAAATCGATATTTGTTGTTCAAAAAGTCATTCATGGGGTGGTGGGTGTGTGGGTGTCAGTACAGTGCGTGGATAGTAAATATCAACAGTCATTCATGAGATGGTGGGTGTGTTGGTGTCATTACAGTGCTCGGACTGTAAATATCAACAGTCATTCATGGGGTGGTTTGTGTCATTACAGTGCTTGGACTGTAAATATAAACAGTCATTCATGGGGTGGTGGGTGTGTGGGTGTCATTAAAGTGCTTGGACTGTATATATCAACAGTCATTCATGGAGTGGTGGGTGTGTGGGTGTCATTACAGTGCTTGGACAGTAAATATCAACAGTCATTCATGAGATGGTGGGTGTGTTGGTGTCATTACAGTGCTCGGACTATAAATATCAACAGTCATTCATGGGGTGGTTAGTCTGTGGGTGTGTTTGACTGAAAATATCAACAGTCATTTATGGGGTGGTGGGTGTCATTATAGTGCTTGGAGTGTACATATCAACAGTCATTCATGGGGTCGTGGGTGTGTGGGTGTTATTACAGTGCTTGGAGTGTAAATATCAACCGTCATTCATGGGGTGGTGGGTGTCATTACAGTGTTTGTACTGTAAATATCAAGAGTCATTAATGCGGTGGTCGGTGTGTGGGTTTCATTACAGTGCTTGGACTGTAAATATCAACAGTCATTTAAGGGGTGGTGGGTGTGTGGGTATAATTACAGAGCTTGGACTGTAAATATCAACAGTCATTCATGGGGTGGTGGGTGTTATTACAGTGCTTGGATTTTAAATATCAACAGTCATTAACCCTTAAATGCTTATTGACCAAATATCACGTCACCGCGAATTTAGGCCTTGAAGCCAATTGACGTAATATTTAGCCGGTAGAAAAAAAACTGCTTGGGCTATATCCAGCCACTTCATTGGTAACACTGGTTAGGTTGGGCCTTCAATGAGTGGTGTGAGAGGGAAATGGTTCACTCGTCATATATACGCAATGAAAATACGCTCGCTCACGTTTTCTAATTTTAGGGTTTTTTTAGGGGTAACTACTTTATTACTCATGGTGCTGCTGTACGCAAACCAGTGGACCTAGAAAATTTTAGTTTACAGATTCTGGTGTGTAAAATCAAGCTCTACAAATCTGTAATAACAAAATTTACCTAAACGAAACTTTAAAAATCACCCTGTTTTTGCTGTTCACGCTCCAGTAGCGGTAGGGGGATTGCGGTTCTTAGGGGTTAATGTGGTGGTGGGTGTGTGGGTGTCATTACAGTACTTGGACTATAAATATCAACTATCATTTATGGGGTGGTAGGTGTGTGGGTGTCATTAGAGTGCTTAGACTGTAAATATCAACATGCATTCATGGGGTGGTGGGTGTGTGGGTGTCATAACAGTGCTTAGACTGTAAATATCAACAGTCATTCATGGGATATTGTGTGTGTGAGTATCATTACAGTGCTTGGACTGTAAATATCAATAGTCATTCAAAGGGTGGTGGGTGTGTGGATGTCATTACAACGCTTGGACTGCAAATATCAACAGTCATTTATGGGATGGTAAGTATGTGGGTGTCATTACAGTGCTTGGACTGTTAATATTAACAGACATTCATGGGGTGGTGGGTGTGTGGGTATCATTACAATGCTTGGACTGTAAATATCAACAGTCATTTATGGGGTGGGTGGTGTGTGGGTGTCATTACAGTGCTTGGACTGTAAATATCAACAGTTATTCATTGGGTGGTGGGTGTGTGGGTGTCATTACAGTGCTTGGACTATAAATATCAATGGTCATTATATGGGTGGAGGGTGTGTGGGTGTCATTACAGTAATTGAACTGTAAATATCAACAGTCATTCATGGGGTGGATGGTATGTGAGTGTCATTACAGTGCTTGAACTGTAAATATCAACAGTCATTTATTGGTTGGTGGGTGTGTGGGTGTCATTACAGTGCTTAGAGTGTAAATATTAACAGTCAATCATGGGGTGGTCAGTGTGTGGGTGTCAATACAGTGCTTGGATTGTAAATATCAACAATCATTCATGGGGTGGTGGGTGTGTGGGTGTCATTACAGTGCTTGGATTGTAAATATCAACAGTCATTCATGGGGTGATGGGTGTCTGGGTGTCATTACAGTACTTGGACTGTAAATATCAACTGTCATTCATGGTGTGTGTGGGTGCTATTACAGAGTTTGGAGTGTAAATATCAAGTCATTCATAGGTTGGTGGGAGTGTGTGTCATTACAGTGATTGGACTGTAAATATCAACAGTCATTCAGGGGGTAGTGTGTGTGTAGGTGTAATTACAGTGCTTGGAGTGTAAATATCAAGTCATTTATGGGGTGGTGGGTGTCATTACAGTGCCTTGACTGTATATATCAACAGTCATTCATGGGGTGATGGACGTGTGGGTGTCGTTACAGTGCTTGGACTGTAAATATCAACAGTCATTAATGGGGTGGTAGGTGTCATTACAGTGCTTGGACTGTAAATATCAACTGTCATTCATGGGAAGGTGGGTGTGTGGGTATCATTACAGTGATTGGACTGTAAATATCAACAGTCATTCATGGGGTGGTCGGTGTGTGGGTGATATTACAGTGCTTGGATTATAAATATTAACCATCATTCATGGGGTTGTGGTTTTGTGGGTGTCATTACAGTGCTTTGACTGTAAATATCAACAGTCATTCATGGGGTGGTGGGTTGTTTGTGTCATTACAGTGCTTGGATTGTAATTATTAACAGTCATTCATTGGGTTTTGGGTTTGTGGTTGTCATTACAGTGCTTGGACTTTAAATACCAACATTCATTCATGGGTTGATGTGTGTGTGTGTCATTACAGTGCTTGGACTGTAAATATCAACTGTCATTCATGGGGTGTGTCGGTAACATTACAGTGCTTGTACTGTAAATATCAACAGTCATTCATGGGTTGGTGGGTGTGTTTGCCATTACAGTGCTTGGACTGTAAATATCAACAGTCATTCATAGGGTGGTGGGTGTTTGTGTGTCATTACAGTGCTTGGACTGTTAATATATATCAATTATTTCGTGTATGTCTCCATACCTCGTCTTTCCCAGCCGCCTGGAAAGAAGCCAATGTACAACCAATTCCTAAAAAAGGAGCTACCGCAAATCAATCAAATTACAGACCAATTGCCATCACGTCTACTCTCGGTAAAATATTTGAAATAGTTCTTAACAATCACTTTGTAAAGCACCTTGAGAAAAATCATCTGCTAAATGATAAGCAATATGGCTTTAGACAGAGACGATCTACTGTGG